>OZ035956.1:2757500-3357500 GCA_964034955.1 Orchesella flavescens | reverse complement strand
GTTATAAAGGAATAGAAATGAAGTATACAAAAAAAACATTCTAATGCATATAGCGGAACTTTAGTTCTCTGAATCTCATGTTGTTTTTTAATACAGTTTAGCCTACTTTTTCATGAAATACATGGTGGAAATACTAACTATTTGAGGCTTTGAAGGTCAAGGAAAATTTGTAAACTTTGTATTGGTTAATTTATAGGCAGTATATTTTTCTATTTTCTCCATCACACTTAATACTGATGGGCTTTCAAGAAAAACATTCTCCATCGAGTTCCCATTTCGCAACTACTATATTGTGCTGTTAAATAAAATAAAAACGTGGTAGGCGAGGACAAACACATCAATAATTCCAAAGGTAATGTTGATTTTATGTGAGTTTATGGAAACTTTAAGGGAAAATTTGCTTGTTAGTGCCATAAAAAGGAATACTCTGTCATAAAGTGAGTTTTTATCGCCAAATGTGGTCAAAATGAACCGTTTTGTCAGCGAAAGTCTTATCATTTCCAACTTGATCAAGTCAAAGGCCTTTCGAAAAACAGGAGGAACAGATTTAAAAAATGAGTTTTTTGCTTTAGTGAAAAAAGTTGGGAGAAGTTTGGAACCAAATATGTGGAAGACTTGGGATAAAATTAAAATTACTTTGGTTGAATGGTTACCCAGTTGAATGGTTTCTGTCAAACCTTCTGGCGCAATGATATGATATCCATTGTAGTGGAAAAGTTTGGCACCAATACTGTAGTATAATACCACTTAAGGCATCCATTTCCTTAAGCAATTCTGAGAGCGAAATTTATTGAGAGTTGATTGAGATCAGTATCCTAAGAATCTCATCCCATTTTAGAATCCAAAGTTGCTTGATATGAATACCATCACAATGCAAGGAAGAAACGAAAATTTTGTTTACCTTGAAACCAAGTGAATAGTAAAATTGGAATGCAGTTAAGCTTAAAAGATGAAGCTGAGCGTATAAATTCAAAACTGCTTTTCCATAATGCCTTGGATGTGAATAAAATGCAATTTTCACCTTTCCAATGCACCGTCTTGTTGAGTATAGTACCTTCAGCGTAGTGAAGTGAAATTTGCTTTTGCTTATAATACATCAAGTAATTGCTTTCTAATGGAGATCGAGAGAATTTTTTTTTATGATTTAGTATATTAAAGGAAAATTAAGGAATAATTTCAAGAGCAAGATGAACATAAAATTTGACTTGCTGAAACGGTGTTGCTTCTATCATGACGAGTTGTTAAAAATGCCACAGGGCTAAAATAAAATGGTGAAACTTTTTCGTATTTTTATCGTAGCTTTACGCAGCTTCTTTTAGCATGCAACTTGACTACGAAATGAATATGACTAGAAAATAATAAAGCTTTTTCGTTTTACGAGATGCAAGGAAATTAATTAGATATACATTTGTAAATCGCCACAAGGGTTCAGGCCATGATCCCATGCCTTCCTTACGTAACTTCAACTTTAGTTTTTCAGCTATTTCCTAAACGTCGTTAAATTAACTCATAAGGAAATTGAGAGAAACTTTTCTAAACCTCGTCCCATTTTTTAGTCTTCTCTTTGTAGTCGTTTTACCAAGCTTTCCCTCGTAGACGAACAATAAACCAGATGAGAATGGGCAAGTTTCGTTTATAAAGAGAAGGGAAGAGTAAAATAAGTTACAAAAAATAAAACCAGCTATTTACAGATGAAATGCTCCAGAGAATTCGAGAGAAAAAACTTTTCCATTGATTCAATCCTTTTGAGATATCAGAACTTAACGAATAATGCAACCTTCAAGCGGCAAACGGATCACTAAAGAGTTCATATTTTGCTGCAAAAATGACTGGTTTTTGTTGCAGGGGATAACGTGGATTCGGCAATAGCTATTGCTGATGAAAGTTTAAAAAAGGTACTCCATTAAATTAACCCATCTCTTTTAGTTTTTGCTCTGTACCGAAGCACAATTTATGAAAGGTTTTCTCGAAAAACGGGAAGTGTTTTTAGGTCAAGATGGATTATGGAAAAAATCCTCATGGGCACTTGACTACAGCTCACAGAACCCTCTCACTTTCTTCACCCGAAGCATGTCTAAAATTACTGTGGGTCTGAATTAGGTCTTGTGAATTCACAAAACGTCATCTAGTTGGCCACTACATTTTTTATCCTCAGGAAGAAAACGGAATGATTGCATCTACTGTAAACTTTAGATTAGCTAGGGAGAAAGTGGGTTTCAAGGAAAACTATTGCGGCATCTACGTGCAAAACTTGTATAAATTGGGAATCAGAAACATCAATGTTTAACCAATATAATTCAGAAAAGAAACCACACTTTTTAGCTTAGGAAATTATTTTATTATTTTATAATCATAAGCTTCGGATAGCAAAACAAATTCTAGAAAGGTTCATTCAAGTAAAACATTGTTATTTGCACTTATTTTATATGGAATTTTTGAACTGTTTTTTACCAGAAACCTTTTTTTAGTTTACTGAAGATGTGTTGTTTATGTCCGTCAGTCGGCCCATACTTTAATATTTTAAGTTGTGACTTACTTCGTTTGGTTCATCACTTATTCAAATTATATTCTATGGAAAGTAGGGCGAACATTGTTTGAATTAAAAATGCATTTCATTAATCTTCACCACAAAGAAAACCAGACGAAATTTTTATTGGCCATGGAAAGCTATAAAAAAGAGCTCATTATCAATAAAGCCTAGGAAAAGCCGCTGGTAAGAAACCCAAACTAAACCAGGGCTTTTATAATGACGTTTAGAGCACGGGTTTGTAATGGAGAACTTACTTTCCCTGTGGTTTCTCTATATATTTATTTTACTTCCTTGAAGGAATCCTAAAGCTAATTTTTCAAGGCAGCACGCTTTCAGAATACTCATTTAACATGTAGTTTGAGGTAAATCAAAATTCCGTAAACAAAAAACTTTTAGCCTATAGCGATACTTATATGTATTTCCTAACTTTTAAAAACTTGACCTTCTTTTATGCTAAATGCTTAAAAAATTATGAACGTCATTCATTATGTACAAAATTAGAAGAAAAAAATTTCAGAGTCAGAAGTTTAATTCACTTTGTACACCGTCAACTATATTTAGTGAGCTTCCAAATTCCAAAGAAAACTTATACATTATTTATAAAATGATGAAAAGGGTTTTCATGGATGAAATGCTTTATGAAAAAAAGTTTTTAGACTCTAAAAGAGAGCTAGACTAGCTCAGCTAGTGATGAAAACTTTCAGTCTGTAAGTTTGAAAGACTTGAGAGTAAAATGTAAAAAAATCAATCCTTCTGCAGTGTTTTTACATGTAGAAAATCCAACTTAATTTTTGTGGAGCTAAACTTAATTATCGGAACCGTAATAATTTTATCCATATTCTCAGGTTTGTACACAGAATCATTGTTAACTTTGAAGTTTATGAAGCATGAACTCATTCCTCAGTCCATGGGTCGAGACAGGAAGTTATGGAAAAAATATACGATATCATTCAACACGTTAAGGGCAAACATTGGGAGAGTCAATTTTGTGGATAAGGCGACATGCTTCAAAATCGTAGAGTTTTTTTTATCAAACTGTATCTCTTATACTGATGACAATCTAGAATGGTTTGCTGGTTATCCTTTGGGGTGGGTTTTTTGAAAACAGGATACAAAGGTGCAGGTGCATAAAAACGGACTGACGGGAAAAAATAACAAATATATAATTAGTTTCAAGATAACTTTATCCCACATTTTCCACTCATCAAGGAGTACTAATAGGTGATACAAAAACCGGGAGAAAAGTTGTTGAGTTGACGTTCCCAGATTCAAAAGAGCTGGACGTCAATAGCTTCAAGTCTAAACTTGATTTTCTCTGCTATTTCTAAGCTTGTTATGAAACCCGATTCGTTTAAATTAAAACAAATTGAGCGGAAACAAAGAAATCAGATAAAAACGATGCCTATTGTTTACGAATAAATTACTGTGGCATTTTTAGGTTCGAAATTATTAATATTTCTTCATTACATAGAAATTGTTTAACAAATCAAATTTAAAGTTTAATCACCCTGTTTATTACAGTATTTTTTAACAATTTTCGAAATCCAATTATTTCTTTAAATTCCTTAATTTTAATTAATTAATAAACTGCTGGTAAGCCGACCTAGAAACGTCGCTGAACGACGTAAACGGGAGAATAAGAATACTGGGAGTTAAGGGCGATGAAAAGGCGGTGAAAAGAATTCTTGGTGATGAAAAGGAGTTTCAGCCAAATCTGTGGATTTTTGAATTTTCGCGCCCATAACTTTGAAACGCGTTAACCGATTTGGCTGAAAAGCAATACCAGGCAAGGTCTTTAGGTTTACTACTTATATGACAAATTTGGTGGAAATCGGTCAACGTATGTCGACAAGAGATTTCTTACAGACGGACAGACAGACAAACTTAGTAAAGTTATGACTATGCTGAATTGGATTCAGCGACGTAATAAATCGATTTCATAGTCAAAATTGACCCGTGCATTTATTTCGATCTTCTTCTACAATTACTAAAATTCAACAATGAGTATAGCATCAGTGATGCGCTGGGTAAGCAGAAATATTTGTTCGTTAAGAAAACTTTCGTCGATATGAAAGAATGGGCCAAATTTCATTTTGATTGGAATCGCCGCTTTTGCTCTTAAATACGCAACCTTCTTTGTGATTGTTTTGTGAACGAAGTATTCCTTCCGGGCTCTTTTGATATTAGCTTCACCCAGTTTCTGACGTTTTACAGCGATAAAGGTGACCCAGGGCAACACAATTAGGTATACTGTAATTATAAGTAAAGCTGTTACCAAGCAAAACTCATACATTGGAGAGGGCACTTTTCCAAACCCTCTCACAGCCACCCAAGCAAGTGCTACAGCCGTCCAAAATGCAATTGTTAGAATCCAGTAGATAAAGCAGTGAATAACTGGCTCCCCCATTTTGTATAAAAGGCTGGTGTGGGTGTAGACTTTTATAAAGGTTGCTTGTTGTCGAATTTGCTTTTCTAAAATCTGTCGTATCATGGACAAAGTGTCAGCTGCTATGATACCAAATGATATTGTTAGTAATACGAATCGTGCTCCCTCGAAAAATGAAGGACAAAGAAAAAGTGCTCGAGCAACGTAGATTAAAATAATGGCATTTCTTTCCCTATGAATTTGATTAGGAAAGATTTCATATTCTATGATAAAATGTAACGCATCAAAATTAGTAAGAAGTCCGCAAATCAGCATTACAAAAGGAAAGCAAATATATGAAACTGTGAAGACAAAAATAACCATTCCGGAACTGGTTATTCCTTTACTTTCACACGGCATTTGATCTATATGGAGTTGAAATTATGAGAAAAAGTGTTTAGTTTAGATAAAGTAGTCAAATGAGTCGAGTAAAATATTATTTTCAAACGTAGTCTTTCTAACCTTGCAACAATTCATGCTCCAAGTGAAGAAGTTGATTGAAAAAGTACACGGTGGGTTGAATATTCTTCCAGAAAGTAAACGTCATGATGAAAACGAAGATTTTGAGCACAGTTGATATCAGCAACAACATGACATTCACTCTGAGAAATTCCTTTTGGGGGGATATCCATGTGTACATTATTGAAGCATAGGTGCAAGCTGCGCCGCCCATAAAAGTTCCCAGCATTGCAAACAACCATGGAATCAACTTGTAGCGTGGCCTTAGCAAAACTATTCCGGTGTAGTTTGAGTTCCACTTAAAAGGAAAAGGATACATCCAGGAATAAAATAATTTCTGGAGTCGCAAAGAAAATATGTGGAGATCTGTTAACATTTTGGTTGTTTTTGGGTTTGATTTTCAGCTTAATATTTGGAATGCTTTTTTTTGTGCAACAGAAAGAGTCCGCGTTTAAAATAAAACTGTCTTTCAATATAACACAACATATAAAATTGGAAGTTGTAGTTGTAGGGCGTGGTAATAAAATTCCTTTAATACCAAACATTTTTTAGTAAACATTATAATTGCGATGTGTTTATTTAAATAGCCTTTTATAATCCAATACGTCTTTCCCCTGATAGTTTTAGCTCAATTTTAATTTCAAATGAAAATTAAATTTGGTATTACTTTTACTTAATATTCAATAACTATTGGCAAATTTCCTACTCTGACAAATAATTTATATTGGGGCAATAAAACATCCAAACAATTAACGTTCAGAATATAAAAAAATGTTGAATTCTAACAACTCAATTTCTACAACAAATCGCAGGCATCTTGCTTTAATGTTTCGTTTCTAAATTTTTTTTATTAACAAGCAATTTATTGCTTGCTTATATCTTTTTGCAGTCTGTCCGTTGTTCCGTCGGTCCGTGTAAGGGCACGATAACTCGAGAACGCTTTAATTTTTTTAATTCTGTTTTTGCCAATCGATAGCTCAGGTAAAATAAGGAATCAATTTGAATTTTGGGCCAAATCGGAGTTACCCCTGGGGGAAAAGGTCACACCTCCACATTTTGTCAAGCGTAAGGTATACCTTCAACAGCTCATCACGAGAGAAGATCAACGGTACTATGCACGCTCATCTGCGATGTTATATTCGGGCTCAAATGCCATGATAAGCTTTTCCTTTTCAAGCGTCAATATCAATGTCAGGTATACCGTATGCATTTCAAATGTAGAATCTCTATCTATACATTTTAAATAGGGCGTCTCAGCCAAATATTAGAGAAGACCAACAACCATGATATGCGCGCTTATCGTGAATGATACCTTAGAGGTCAACTGTCATAGTTTCCTTTGATAAACCCTAAATTGCTTGTTCGTTACACTATTCCTAGGTTTATTTTATAGAGCAAATTAGTTGTGTAGCGAATGGTATTTTTTAATCAATTTATATAAAAGTAGCCTCTAAAATTACGCATAATGAATCAAACTAATGATTTTCTAGGTGACAGTTAACTTGTGCATTTGATCTTATCCTATTGTTAACGAAAATCAACAATGAGTATAGCATCAGTGATGCGCTGGGTAAGCAGAAATATTTGTTCCGTAAGAAAATTTTCGTCCAAGTGAAAAAATGGGCCAAATTTCATTTTGATAGGAATAACTGCTTTTGATCTTAGATATGCAACCTTCTTTGTGATTGTTTTGTAAACGAAGTATTCTTTTCCGGCTTTTTTCCCGTTATCTTCAACCAGTTTCCGAAGTTTTATAGCAATAAAGGTAAACCACAGGAGCATTAATATGTATGTCGTAATTGTTAGCCAAGCTGTTCCTACACAAAACTCATATATTGGAGAGGGCACTTTCCCAAACCCTTTTACAGAGATCCAAGCCATTGCCACAGACGTCCAAAATAAAATCGTGAGACCCCAGTAGATAAAGCTATGAATAACGGGCTCCCCCATTTTGTGTAGCAGGCTAATATAGGTGTAGACTTTTATAAAGGTCACTTGTTGTCGAATTCGTGTTTCTAAAATCTGTCTTATCATCGACAACGTGTCAGCTGCAATGATACCAAATGATATTGTTAGTAATACGAATCGTGCTCCCTCGAAAAATGGAGGACAAAGAAAAAGTGCTCGAACCACATAGGTCCAAATAATGGTATTTCTTTCCCTATAAATTTGATTAGGAAGAATTTCATACTCTATGATAAAATATAAGGCATCAAAATTAGTAAGAAGTGAACAAATCAGCATTACAAAAGGAAAGCTCATACTTGAAACTGTGAAAACGAAAATAGCCATTCCGGAACTGGTTATTCCACTACTTTGCCTTGGCATTTGATATTCTACATATATGGAATTGAAATTATGAGAAAAATTATTTACTTTAGGTAATGAGGTATGAGCAAAATAAGTGAGGTAAAATATTTCAAACTTAGCTTTTCTAACCATGTATAAGCTCATTCTCCAACTGAAGAAGTTTATTGAAAAAGTAGACGGTGGATTGTATATTCTTCCAGAAAGTAAACGCCACGATGAACATGAAAATTGCGAGCACCGTTGTAAAGCAGCAACATGAGATGCACTCTGAGAACTTCCTTTTTAGGGGAGATCCACGTGTACATTATTGAAGCAAAGACGCAAGCTACGCCGCCCATAAAAGTTCCCAGCATTGCCAACCACCATGGAATCAACTTGTAGGGTGACCGTTGCAAAACTATTCCGGTGTAGTTTGAGTTCCACTTAAAAGGAAAAGGGTACATCCAGGAATAAAAGAATTTCTGGAGTTTCAACGAAAAAATGTGGAGGTCTGTTAACATTTTGGTTGTTTTTTGGGTTGGATTTTCAGGCTAAAGTTTGGAATACATTCTCCGTGCTACAGAAAGAGTCCGCGTTTAAAATAAAACTGTCTATCAACATAACACAACGTATAAAATTGGAAGTTGTAGGGCGTGGCACTGAGACTCGTATAGTACGAAATTATGATTGTTATGTGTTTGTTTAAATAACCTATTATAATCCAATACGTCTTTCCTGTGATAGTTTTAGCTTAATTTCAATATCAAATATGTTCAATAACTATTGGCGAATTTCCTATTCTGACAAACATTTCATATTGGGGCAATAAAACATGCAAACAATTAACGTTCAGAATATAAAAATTGTTGAATAAGTTTGCCTTTAAAATACGTATTGTATCGATTTTTGAAATTAAAAAGAATTATTACAGTGTGTTTGCTCTACAGAAAATTAACTAGAAAAAAAATGGCAAAGATACTCCAACTTTTTCTCGAATTTTATAATCCTAAACTTATGAGGTGTGGGTTGCAAATGAACTTATGTTTATAAATTTGACACACTTTTCATGTTTTCGGAATTAGAAATTATGTTCTACCAAAAATAACCTAAGACAGACTCACAAACTGTTTCTGTCATTTTTACGGACCATATTTTGGGTCCAATGTAACTCCAACTTTACAGGTTGCTGAGTCGTTGCATCACGTATGCGTTTTCTATTCAACTTAAAAAATAAGATTCTCAGAATTCATCATAAAGAGATTTTGTTAGATTTTTTTTTCTGCTATAAAAAATAAGTCCGTTTGACCTTGGAGTAAAAAAACTAGTTTAAAATACAGATGCTAACGGACATGTACAGATTCAAACGATAGTTTTATAGAAAAACTAAACTTGGGATGTTTCTCAGATTTCTTTCAAATTTTTTTAATTTTCCTTCTCGTCTCATCCCTAGCTTTTTTGAAGCTCGAAGCGAACAGAAGTGAAGCAAGGAAAGAAAAATCTTAAGTAGGTTTAAATAAACTTTTTTTTGTTCGTCCGTAAGATGACAATAACAACATGTCACTTGGGTCCAGACGTGAGTTAAGTTCAGCATTAATAATATCGTTTTGTTGTCTAACAAGCCGTGTATACATAATGCAATACCGAATACCATTTATTCAGGAGACATAATGCAATGCAATGTATTTTCAAGACAAGAAACAAAAAACTTGAGATCTGATGAAGTTTGTTGAAGAGGGTTTTTTTTTAAATTTAAACAAATTGTGTTTTGTTTTGTCAACCAGCGTAAATAGAGTGCATAATTTCCGTACAAATATTCTTGCATAATGCATTGTTTTCGATAAAAATATCGGATTTCACAAAAATGTAAAACTACTTTTTGGGGCGCTTTTTTGGAAAAGTAAAAAGAGACCTGCAAGCCAAATTTAATGAACTCCACAATAAAAAAATTTCATCAAAATTGGTCAACAGGTTCTGGTTTTATGACGTGAAAACCGAATATCGGTTTTCGAAAGTGAAAGCTGTGCAAATTTTCACTGTGCACATGAAATCAGCTAAAACTCTTAATATTCATGTATCTCAAGACGACTTATTCGCACAAAAATTTTGAACACATTCTGTTACCCAAGTTGGTCCCGACCTGCAGGTCTGACGAGGAGTTACAGATAAGCATTTGAGGTTTTGGAGGTCATGGAAAATTTGTAGTATGGATTATTCGCAAAGTAGTATTGATCCTATGATGTAGTAGTTCCCATTTCACAAGTAATATATTGTGTATTTAAATGAAATAAAAACGTGGTAGACGAGGACAAGTCCATCGATAACTCCTAAGGTAATGTGGATTTTATGTGAGTTCATGGAATTTTTTCCTTAAAATTTGCATGGGAGTGTCATAAAAAGGGATACTCTGTCAGAAATCGAGTTTTTATCGGCAATTAGGTTCAAAATGAAAAGATTTGTCACCAAAAAATCTTGTCATTTCCAACGTTGTCAAAACTCCCTTTCGCATCCAAACCTGTTCAACCTTTTTTCGAAAGGCCTAAGTATTAAAAAGAGGGAGATTTTTTGTTATTGCTTTAGTGAAAAAAGTTGGAGAAAGTTTAGAATCAAATGTGTGGAAGACTTGGGATAAAATTAAAATTACTTTAGTTGAATGGTTTCTGTCAAACCTTCGGGCACAATGATATGATATCCATTGTAGTGGAAAGGAAAAGAATATCATCCCATTTTAGCATCAGAAGTTGCTTGATACGAATCTCATCTCTAAAAATATAAAGTGCATAAACATGGTGAAGTAAATATCGTTTAACTACAACGGATAGAGAAAGGAAGAAAGTCTTTACCTTGAAACCACATGAATAGTAAAATTGGAATGCAGTCAAGCTCCAGAGAAGAAGTTGAGCGTATAAATTCAGAACTGCATTTGCCGCAGTAATTGCTCTCTAATGGAGATCGATCATTTTTTTTCATGATTTGGTATATTAAAGGAAAATTAAGGAATAATTTCAAGAGCAAGATGAACATAAAATTTGACATGCTGAAATGCCCTTAGCCATGTCATGACGAGTTGTTAGAAATGCTGCAGGGCTAAAATAAAATTGTGAAACTTTTTCGCATTTTTATCGTAGCTTTACGCAGCTTCCTGTAGCATGCAACTTGAGCGGATGGTTATTAGCGGGCATGGAAATTATTTTTTCGATAACGGGTGCGCAATTTCCCCCCATTTCCAAAGAATCCTGGAATCCATTTTTGAAACCGGATTTCTCGGAATTTTTTTGACAAGCAAAAAAAAATTCATTTGATTTAAAATTTCCTATTAAAAAATTCAAAAGCCTCAAATTAGAAATCAAGCCCTCAGAGACTAAAAAATACCGGAATTTCGGCTTCGTCGGGGAAAAAAATCCCGAATGCACCGCACCAGCGCACCTAAACAATTCCCATGCCCGGTTATTAGAAATGTCTACGAAATGGGAAATTAGTTAAATATACCTTTGTAAATCGCCACATGGGTTCAGACCATGGTTCCATACCTTACGCAACTTTAACTGTAGTTTTCCAGCTTTTTCCTAAACTTCGTTAAGTGAATTCATAAGAAAATTGAGAGAATCTTTTTTTAAAACTCATCCCTCATCTCACCAAGTTTTCTCTTGTAGACGTACAATAAACCAGATGAGATAAAATTTGCCGTTGACTCAATCCTTTTGAAATATCAGGACTTCACGAATGATACAACCTTCAAGCGGCAAACGTATCACTAAAGAGTTCATATTTTGCCGCAAAAATGACTTGTTTTGTTGCAGGGGATAACGTGGATTCGGCAATAGCTATTGCTGCTGAAAGTTTAAAAAAGGTACTCCATTAAATTAACCCATCTCTTCTATTTAGTTTTCGCTGTGTACCGAAGCACAATTTATGAAAGGTTTTCTCGAAAAACTGGAAGTGTTTTTTAGGTCAAGATGGATTATGGAAAAAATCCTCATGGGCACTTGACTACAGCTCACAGAACCCTCTCACTTTCTTTGCCCGAAGCATGTCTAAAATTACTGTGGGTCTGAATTAGGTCTTGTGAATTCACATAACGTCATTTAGTTGGCCACTACATAATTTATCCCAGGAAGAAAACGGAATGATTGCATCTACTGTAAACTTTAGATTAGCTAGGGAGAAAGTGGATTTCAAGGAAACCCATTGCGGCATCTACGTGCAAAACTTGTATAAATTGGGAGTCAGAAACATCAATATTTAGCCATTATAATTCAAGAAAGAAACGACACTGTTTTTAGCCTAGGAAAATATTTGATTTTTTTTTATAATCATAAGATTCGGATAGCAAAATAAATTCCAGCAAGGTTCATTCAAGTAAAACATTGCTATTTGCACTGCTTTTAAATGCATATTTTCGAACCGTTTTTTACCAGCAAGTTGTTTAGTTCATTGAAAATGTGTTGTTTATGTCCGCCCATACTTTAATGTTTTAAGTTGTGACTAAGTTTGGTTCATTACGTATTCAAATCATATTCTATGGAAAGTAGGGCGAACATTTTTTGAATTAAAAATGCATTTCATTAATCTTCACCACAAAGAAAACCAGACGAAATTTTTACTGGCCACGGGAAGCTATAAAAACGAGCTCATTATCAATAAAGCATAGGAAAAGCTGCTGGTAAGAAACCCAAACTAAACTTCTGCAGGGCCTTTATAATGAAGTTTGGGGCACGGTTTTGTAATAGAGAACTTACTTTCTCTGTGGTTTCTCTATATATTGCTTTTACTTACCTGAAAGAATACTAAAGCTAATTTTTCAAGGCAGCACGCTTTCAGAATACTCATTTCACATATACTTTGAGGTAGATCGAAATTCCGTACACAAAAAAAACTTGACCTTCCTTCATGGTTAAAAAATTATGAATTTCATTATGTAAAAATTAGAAAATTCTTCGAGCTCAAGAAGTTTAATTCACTTTGTACACCGTCAACTACATTTAGTGAGCTTCCAAATTCCAAAGAAAACTTGTACATTATTTATAAAATGATGAAAAGGGTTTTCATGGATGAAATGCTTTATGAAAAAAAAATTTTAGACTCTAAAAGAGAGCTAGACTAGCTCAGCTAGTGATGAAAACTTTCAGTCCGTAAGTTTGAAAGACTTGAGAGTAAAATGTAAAAACAATCAATCCTTCTGCAGTGTTTTTACATGCAGAAAAATCTGGCTTAATTGTTTTGGAGAATAAATACTTAGTACTGAAATAAAATCCAACCATTATCATCACAAAAACAAATTAATGGCGTGTTCATCCGCACAAAACCACTAAGAAAATAAATTGTAATGGTTGTTATATATTCCACAATACGGAAAATCAACTTGAAATTTGACATTAACCAACACCATTATCCCGTTTAATGGTCTCTAATTAGGCGTTTTGGGAGCATGGATGCTATGTTAACAACATCATATGGTCGAAAGTGCATTTCAGACTAAAATGGGAATAAAAACCATTAAAAACTTCGTTAAAAAAGAATTTTAAGCAAACATTTGACTTATAAAATTCTATTGAATTTCTTAATGGTTTGTTGGGCAATTAGGTTTAATGTCAATAAATTTTTTGCAAACGACGACAATTTGAGATCACTTTGGTGCCTACTGGCTTCATAGGATTTGTCTAAAAGTTTCTGCATCTGGTAGAATTTATCTTCTTTTATATACAGGAATGGAATTTGCCATTATGGTGTAGAATACAGTAAATTAGAAGTTTTTACACGAAAGGAAAAACAAGGAAAAATTACAAGCATTTCTTTCAATGTTACATATCACCGTCGTATTTCCAAAAATACTACGTGTTTAGGTTTGAAATGGATACGGATTTATTTACCAGCGTGGCTTTGTCCTTTATAGGCAGTAAATGTACGATGAAAAGCGTAGATGAAATATGGTGTGAGCAGCTTTGTTTGATATTGATATAAAAGAGCTTTGAAATATACCAGTAAAATGGGAAGTAACATACACAGCTTGGTAGCATCGTATTCCAGTATCTGATCTCCCGTCGGAGTAGAATTTCCCTTGAAATGAGAGTGTACTATACCAGCCTCTCCGTTAAAACTTGTTTCAGTCTCACTTTCTCCTTCATCTCAGCAGCACAAGCAGCTCGCATTCGTTTTGTTGTTACATCTGCTTTTGAAGAAATATTGTATTTGCAACCAAATACGTACGTACTGCGTTGTAAATGAATTTTTTGGAGGAATTTTAAAGTTTTTTTTGTCATACCGTTTACCTAATAATTTACCGTGAAAGTTTTACCTGATTGCAAAAATGGTAGTGAATTTCGAGTTACCCCAAAAGGAGGATATGAAATTTTCTCTGTTCATCGGCATCCTTCAAATTTGCATTTCTAATCAACCTCACCTAATTTGAAATCATACGGTATGACACTAAAAGTCACACAATCATTTGCCGAATTTGAATTTCAAATTAAACTCAAGCTTTACACTATTCTGCCGTTTAAGTAATCCATACCGGTTGAGTATTCTACGTAGTGAAACTGTATTGAGAAAGATATGGAAATTGGCATTGAATTATGCTTTTCCAACCCAATTGTGTTGCTACAGATGTCGTTTTACTAATGTATTCAAATTACTTCAAGAGAAAATTAATCTTATATTGGACGACAGGCTGGTTTAGAGTAACTCTAATGAATGCTTAAAACAAGGATATTCCTACCTTCGTCTCCAATTTGTGGTTTGGAATGTCTCCAGATTTGGTTTTTCTTTTACGGAAATCCATTTCTAAATACTGCTAATTTTAAACAAAAATCCGATCCAGAAGTATCTTCAATTCATTGTGGTACGAGAAGAGAAAACTTGACATTCTATAAATTTGTGCTAAAAAACTGAGAAGGAACTAAAAGGTGGATATTTCTGCTTCAATTTAAAAACGTAGGCGTGGAAATTCGCCTAACCTACATTGTGAGTTATGGTTAGAATTGTTAAAAGGTTTTACTCGTGTTTCACTAACATTTCCTACATATTTGCGTGTACCTTTTTTGAAACATAAAAACTTCATTTTGAAACTCTCCACCAAGTGCTGAATGGGTTCTTTGCCAAATTGCTGCATAAACACAACAAAAGGAGTTTGTAAGCGGAAGCAAAATAATTCACCCGTTGTCTGATCTTTTACTTTGTGGTGAATTATTAAACGTATGTGTTACACATCCTTTTCTTCATTTAGAAGTTCAGGAAAAGAAAATAAGTGCTAGGCTTGGCTTGGATAAGCCAACGGAAGCATTTGTTAAGTGTCAAAAACTACTCCCTCTAAAAGATCTGCTTCCATTGTATTGTATTTCGTGATAAAGTAAAATTTGTTTTATCTTAAACAATTCGAGTAGAAGTGATAAAGGTGCTCCATAAAACGTTTTCTTCTGTTGAAAATTAGTTTTTTGACCCTTTAAAAAAATGAGCAAATTTTTGCGAATCTAAAGTGAGCTTGTCGTTTGGCATGAAAATTTAAACCTTTTTTCTAACAAAAATGTAATGCCGTGTACCAAAAATATGTTAGAGAAGTATGGAAACAAGCAAGTTAAAAAAATGTATGCAATAATTTTATTCAAAATCGTATTGCCACTCATTAAATATTGATTAGAACAGTGTAAAACAGGAAAATTTAGGTGAAAGTTCTATTGATTAATACATTTGTATGCTAGAAGGCTAGAACGTGCTCCTAAAAGAAACGGAAAATCATCCAGGAGTGAATTAGGTAATATATTATTGATATATACATGCATACATATCCATTGCATTGAATGAAAAATGCAACCTCATTTGCTAAAACTACATTGGATGAATTTCCTTTCATCCCATCATACGGTTACGTGCACGTGTAGCAAAATATGCTTCAATTTCTCCTGATCTCAAACTCTCCAGGGAGCCAAGAATATTCCAGCATTATTATCATCATCATCATCAACAACAAGATTCTCATATCTCCCCAAAGCGTTCCCCCTCGTTATATTACAAGAAAATTCAGCCACGTAGACGAACTTTAGCTCAGTCTTGGTTTCTCTTTGGTCTTGACAACAACTCACGCTCGGTGTGTCTCCGTGTCTCAGTTTACATACAATGTAAATGTGAACATGTGATGGAGTAAAAACTAGTGGTTAAAGTTAAGAAGCCACCTGGATTCTTTTCATGGCTGGTTGTAATTTACAGATGTTCATCTTTTTGGTTTTATTCATTTAAAAAGTGACGGTGAAAGTGGAATTTTTTTCAATCATCGCTCCTTAAAAAAATCAATTTGAAGCCATTTTTGAATGCGGTGAATATCTATGTACATATCAAATTAGAAATGGAGGTTCCACCATCATTTACCCCTGGATATCTAAAGTGAAAGTAATTTAAGCTCCCTTTGCATTATTCGTTTGTATTTTAAAATGTGGAAGGATGCTTGAGTGAACGAGCGAAAACATCAAAACACGACGTTAAATCTGTGTACTGGTGAAAGTGACACCGCATTTATGAGTGGCTTCTGTTTGCCATAAATTAAAACTGAGAGTGCGACATCTTTTAATTTTTGATCCTATTCAATTCTTCAAAGGATAACAAACACGAAAAATGTTATGGACACCAAAGTAACGTAATAGTATTCAGTTCTTCTCCTGTTGACTAGGATTTTAAAATATTGAACAAAGGAACTCATTATAATGGAATTCATGCTGTGCTCCCTCGGCTTTCTTCTAATCTTGTGCTTGAGTAAGTCATAATGATTTCTAGCTGTTAACAAAATAAATATATGTTGAACTATGTATGTTGCAGAATAAAATCAGGGTATAATTTCTTACTCAAGAAGACAGCCACAAAATTTTTGTCATACACATTTTTGTTGTCTACTCATTCAGTTTTAAGGCACGTCTGAATTAAGTAACTTTTGTTTGAACAAAAACTTAAGTAACCTAAAAAAAAGTTTTTATATTTACAGAAAGAATGGTGTCATCTTTGCATTGTTATCATGGTTGTTAAATAGGTCACACAAAATTTCTGGTTTTGACTTGGGGAAAGAAAGAAACAACTCAACCTTTGTTTTTCAAAACAAAGAAAGTGTCATAAACACAGCATAATGTTGAAAAAAGTTGTGTGCACTATTTTTAGCATGTCTGCCCTTTATAGTTTTTACGTCCTCAAAATAAGCAGTTTTATTTCGACTGTCATCTCATCCATATTCAAAGCATTACATAGATACGGTTTTAAAAAAACATAAACTGATAAAAATTTCATTTTATTTCAAATTTTCTTGAGTTTAGGAAAATTTCATAAACATTATCGGATTCCCCAGCTTCAATAAAGGTATATAACATATATTTCTCTCAATAAACTGAGGACTGGCAATTTTTAGCACCAAAAAATTGCAATATGGGACGTACTGACAATGTAGTGAGTAGAGACGTGCAAAAAGTTTGTCACTCGCTCTTGAGATGAAAGACACAAAAAAATTGTAATCTAATCTACTCCCTTTTCTCTCTCCTTTTGTTGATTTTCATACACGAAAACACGATCTACTTTCTGGTGACTTCGTTATCTAAAATTGATATCTTTTGACTTTTCATTTTCCCGTGAACTACGTGCTGAGCAGTAGGAAAGCTAGACGACACTGCCTTTTATCACACCATACCACCATAAAAGAAATGTATATGTCAGTTTCTCTTTATTATCGTTAGATAAAATATTATGCTCGTTTTATAAACCTTGTTGCTTCCTTTGACTTTAGTTTGGTGATAGGGTGTCAAGTAGTATGGAGCAAAAATCGATTGAAAAATGTCTCACTTTCTCTGCTTTTTTCTTTCGGAATATATTTTCTATCATAATATTTGAAACTGTCAACTCAGCATATTATTATCGCATGTTTGATGTTATTCTTTTTCTTTCAGATTTTGTTGAAACAGCTCGCCCAGAACTGACTGCACCAGAGCTGGAGTTGGTGCCATCCTCAATAAACTACTTTTCAAACACGGTAGGACTAACATTGACTTGTAAAGGTCGAGGAACATTACCACTTACTATCTCTTGGCTAAGTGCTGATGATGATGGTGAGGAGCTTTCTGAAATTCCTGGAATAAGGTCAGAATAAAACGATTTTTAAGTAAAATTTTATAATTTTCATTTGTAAAGAAACCCGAAATTTAGAATTCTACCAAATCATATTCAGAATAACTTATATGGTTACACACGTTCCGGAACCATGGCAACACCAAAATATTATTATCCTTAAAAAAAGGTGAATGACCACGACAGTGAAAACAAATACTCCTACCACTAAAAATATTTTTTGCAGAGAGCGGCTCCAAAACAGTTCACTTCACTTCAAAAGTTTCAAGCCGGAGGAATACATGTCCACAGTTCATAATGGGCAATATCGGTGCTCCGTGAAAAACCCGGTGGGCACGTTTCTCAGTCCTATCTTCAGTATTCATGCTATTATCGATCATCCATTTGAAGTGGTGATCTCCATGAGGAGCAGCAGTGGCGGCGGCAGCAGCAGTAGCTCTTCATCTGATTTGATTATTGAAGGGAGTCCTGCTCTCTTGTTTTGTGATGTTACGCCCACATTCTATGCTCAGTTTGTGAGAGTCATATCCTGGAAAAGTATTGACCAGTTTGGGCACGAGACTGAAATTAGTGGAAAAGACAACCGGTACGTTTACAAAAAAAGGGCCAAGCCAAGAGGCACATAAAATATTCATAATATGCATAAACGTTTCCTTAACCTCTTCAAAATATCATACTCGCTTCTCTTTTTTCTTGGGGAAAGTTTTTCCCTGCGATAAAAACTGCGAGTTTCCATATAGACACGTTTTATCTGAACGTGCGTTCCTTTCTGACAGAAAGAACTTTAAGAGAAAGACAGGTTTTTAGAAGAAAAAAATGAGACGTTTTAACCCGCCTTTATATGCTTCATTTTCTTTTTATCTTCGTATGTGAGGCTTTTTATAATATGTATATTTTGACCTTGCTTTCACCTTTTTAGCTATAAAATCAGCACTAACGGCTCACTTCTTGTGCTCAACGTGAAGCATCAGCAACTTTTTGTTTGTGTTGGGGAAAGCATTCTGAATAAAAAAATTCAGGCTAGTGCTCCATTCCTCCTGAAATCTCGAGGTAAAGAAAAAGGATTATTTTGCTATGTATAAGATTATAATTCGATGAGAAATCGATTACAATATATTTTTCTCATTTAGGAGGAATTGAGCTTCATTCTAATCCCACATTTCTTAGAAACCCATTATTGTTAGTAGGACAAAAAGAAATAAATGTGATAAGAGGAGAAATTGGGAAAGCAACTGACTTGATTTGTTTAGCAGTTGGCAGCCCTTCCCCTACATTTAGGTATAATAACTATTATTTTTCATTCAAATTTATTGTACCATATCATTATATTAAATCATTTTGATAAGCATAGAATAAACCATCAATATTTTGGGGCTTCCTCGGCTTTTAGATGGGAGAAATATCATGAAGGAAAGTTTGTACCTGTGTCATCACTATTTGGCAATTCGGCAATTTCCCAAGGGCCACTTTTGCGGCTCTCTCAAACTAATCCACTCCTTCATAATGGGACATATCGTTGTGAAGTCAGTAATTCATTTGGAACCATTACGATGGACTACCACTTTCTCCTGGAAACCAGTCCGGGCTTGGTGATAGAGCCGAAAAGGAAAGTTGTTCGGAATGGGGAAAGTATCGAGCTTACTTGTAATCTTAAGAAACAACTGCTACATGAAAGAAAGCCTGTTGGGGACGATAAATCAAGCAGTAATGTAGATTTTATGTGAGTTTTATAAATTTAAAAAATATAATATGAAATAAGTGTGCTCTCACATCCATTCTGATTTCATTTATGTTCATTTTTAGATGGTTTAAAAATGGAAAGCTTCTGCAAAGAAACAATCGGCTTAGTTTGTTACCGCCACATGAAAAGCTTTTAATTTTCAATGCTCAGCTTGAAGATCAAGGGGTTTATCAATGTTTTGGGGAGGTCAAAGTTTCAGGGGAAATTTTTAAAAGAGTTGAGGCATCCAGTAGCATAATATTTGAAGGTCAGTACCAAAATCAAAACACCTTCAAAAAATGTTGATGGATTTTATACATATTTTTGTATAATGTTTTCTTTAGCTTCTGCACCAGATCTTGTTCAAACGTTCGTATCACAAACTGTTAACCCCGGTCCACCTATTTCGCTAAAGTGCTCAGCAGTTGGGAATCCAATTCCAACAATTTCTTGGTCGATTGACGGTGAAATGCTCTCATTGCAAAAAGAGCAAAACCACTATTCATATCATCAATATTCTAGAATATCAGTTGGCTCTTACCAGCATTATAATTCGGAAATTGTGAGTCATCTCAATATTTCCCAAGTTTACACAACAGACAGCGGAGTTTTTCGGTGTGAAGCGTCTAATTTAGCGGGGTCTTCATTTCATTCAGCACGCTTAAATATATTTGGTATTTTCAAACAAAACCTCGTTTTAAGTAATTTTTCAAAATGAAAAGTTATCGGCAGAAATTAATTTTTGTACTTTTTATCTAGGCACAATTTATGTAAAAGAAATGAAAGCATTGACTCTAGTCGCAGGTCAAACAGCTTTTATTTCATGTCGCTACGGTGGCTATTCAGTGGATAACGTTGTTTGGCAGAAGGACTCTAGAGACATAAAAACAAGCCCAGCAATCAACCAAGCAAACGCCGGGAGAAAAACAAGCGGTGGTGAAAGTCGATTTGCAATTCTTGCCAATGGCACGCTTCAAATTGACAGGTTGAGCAAGGATACAGATATTGGACGGTATTCTTGCATAGTCTCAAATAGAAAAGGAGAAGTTGCCTCAGGATCTGTTGACGTCAACGTGATGCGTAAAACACTCAAATTTTATAAATAGGAATTATTTTGACTTCACGAAATAATTCAATGATTTTCCTTCAGAGCCCCCAGTTGTTTCACCCTTTAAGTTTGACGATAACTTAAGAGAAAGACAGAGAACATCAATCTCATGCAACGTGATATCTGGGGACCTCCCTATTGACGTTATTTGGCTTAAGGACTCCGTGTTAATTTCAAAAGAGCTGAACGTAACAGAAAACAGGGTAATGGATTTTCTAAGTGTCTTAATTTTTGAAGAGCTTCGTCACGAGCACAGTGGAGAATACACGTGCTCCGCTTCAAATGCTGCGTTAGTCGTAAAGCAATCGGCAGAATTGAAAGTTAAAGGTTAGCCAATTCTGTTTCACCTAAAAAAAATTACGAATGCTCGTGATTGAAAGTAATTCTCTAAATAATCTGTTACGTTACAGTACCTCCAAAATGGGAGAAAGTACCTGAAGATGTGAAAGTAATCCTGAATTCGGACGCTGTGTTACCTTGTTCTGCTAGTGGGGTTCCGCAACCAACGTTGTCATGGTATCGAGGTAAATACATTGGAGTATCCAGTTGCCCCTAAACTTTCATGATGATTTTCCATTATTTGATTTTCTTTTGACAATTTGACTAGAATCTTCTACCGCTGTTGGGATGCGATATGCAATTAAAAACAGTCATAAGTTTCTTTTGATGGAGGATGGAAGTCTTAAAATTCTTCAAGTGGAGGAAACAGATCCCTCTATCTATATTTGTGAGGCTGTAAACGGAGTTGGAAATGGAATCTCCAAATCTTTAAAACTTTTTTTGATGGGTAATATAATACAAATAAATCTAATTGCTAAAATCCTTGAAATTTTTAAAGGGAATTCGATTGGATTGTATGTTTGACTAATGCTTTTATTAGCTATTAAAAAAACTTAAACGAAAAAAGGAATGAATGACTTGGAATCTCTAGTAGAAAAGAATTAAAAGCTTATGTATAGTAGAACCCTGCATAATTAAATTAGAATAGAGGAGTGTGTGATGAAGTGTGTAAGCTGGGAATTCATTAAAATCACTTGGCTCACTAGTTCCTGCCAAAGTTTTGGCGTTGACAACATCCCTGACAGTGGCTGAAGGAGTGGGAGCAACGCTCAAGTGTGAGATACGGGGAGACCCACCAATTCTAGTGAGATGGAAAAAGGATTCGGTTATAATAGAACGTCAGCAAAGTCCATCGGGAGCGGGAGCATCAGCGTTTCGTATCATCCAGCAAGAGAAAGCTGTTGAAGGGAACTCAAGCGTGATTTTTGCTGAGTTGAGAATCGATCCGAGTGAGCGAGCAGATTCTGGGGTTTTTGTGTGCTTAGCTTCTAATCAGTATGGACGAGATGAAGATAGGATCAATCTGGAAGTCAAAGGTAGGTCAGACCAACTAGCCAATATGTTAGCAACCTAATCTCATTACTATGACTCAAAAATTACATACGGTGATGAACTGGGCTTTGGCATTTCCATTTTTTTTATAAATATGTGAAACTATTTTTATCATGTACAAAAAATGTTCATGTTGAAACAGCAAGACCACAGCCTCCGGAAAATTTCATGGTGGAGGAAATTGGTTCTCGCTTCATCCGATTGAGGTGGTCTTTACATGATGGCTTGTCTGCTCCTTTAACCTACTTTCTCATTCAGTGGAAAAAGTCGTCAACAATTTTCTCCTGGGAAAATGGACAAGTGTTTAATATGAGCGTTCAGAGCCCATCATCCACAAGGGCTGTGATTGAATCTCTAAATCCTGTTACAAACTATGATGCGCGGATATTAGCTTACAATGATATCGGGCACAGTTTTCCATCAGAGGCTTTGGCTGTTTTGACACTGCCTGAAGCTCCATCAGGTTCTCCTACGAATGTTTCTGCTTTTCCACTCGGCCCAAAATCAGTACTTGTACGATGGGAACCTCCAGAAACTTTCAAGCAGCATGGAGAAATATTGGGCTACCAAGTCACAGCAAATCTCCAGTCTACCTTGGTATTAGCTCCAACACAAAATAGTGGTATGGATCCATCCCGTAGAAAAATCGAAGGGACAATCATAGTGGACCAGAAATGGGAGCTGCAAAGTGAGCTAAAAGAACTTCGACCAAATTCTCAATACAAAATATCAGTGAGAGCTTATAACAGAGCTGGAATGGGACCACTTTCTCCATTTATTTTCATTCAGACTCCAGAAGGAGGTTTGTGATGAAGATTATCTCTCCTTCAGTATGCATTCCATGTTCTAGCTTGAATAATTGATATGATAATTGTCTTGCTTGAACCATTCAAATTTAGCACCGGATTCACCACCACTTCATTTACGCTGCGAGGCACTTTCTCCAAAAAGCTTACAAGTCCAGTGGGAACCGCCACCATTTCATTTATCAAACGGAAATATACAGGGATACAAGGTTGTCTATCTTCTGCATGAAGCGGAGAAAATAATGGGTAGGGATTTTTATTAGAGCCTCAGACGAGAGACCAATTCATTTTGTTCCGTTGCATAATACATGGTGATACTTGCAGGGGAAAAGGGAGAAGTGAAAAAAACGAGCAACAGAGAAACAACTTTGCACGGACTGAGAAGCTATAGAAGTTACTCTGTTAGAATACTGGCGTATACTCACGGGGGAGAAAGCAACTTGTCCGAGCCCATCATTTGTTTGACTGAAGAAGATGGTAAATATTTTAAATTGACGAGGGAATGGTCAGACATGTAACATTTGGATTGGTTTACATGATACCGTTTTTCTGAATGGATAAATGCAGTTTATGCATAGTTATTTATTTATTTACAATTCAATTCAACATTAAATTTCATATTTGCTACAAATAATGTAGTAGTAATAATAACTTCTTTGCTTTGCCAAGTTATATTCCGAATTCAGATGTTTCATAGCTAGCCATTCCCTCATGAATTCATTTATGCCGGGTGCCTTTTTTAACAGCTTTTTCATGCAAAATGTTGCGTGTTTTGGCTATTTAGTTCCTGGGGAACCAGCCGGAATAAAGGTTGTTGGATTAAGTGGCACATCTGTTCTTGTAAGCTGGCTATCTCCCACTTTTCCCAATGGGATTATTACAAAATACACAATATTTTGGAATTCAGAAGAATCGACACAAGTTAAAGAGAAGCATATTATGATGGGATCATCATCATCTTTTTCTGAAGACGAGAATCATCAGTTTTCTCAAGATATTCGGAGGTTGCAACTTTCCAAAACGTATTCATTTTGGGTAAAAGCTTCAACTGTCTCTGGAATTGGGAATGCTTCTCGCGTTGAGGTGATACAGCTCAGCTCACAAGGTAAAAAGGGAATGTTAATGCTTGTTATCTTTTATCTTTATGCTAGAATGTTGTATGCTAGTATGATATTTACTTTGAAAAATTCAGTGTCAGCAAAAATAGCATCTCTTTCGGTTGTACAAAATGCGGAGCTGAATCATCCAACTAAGCTTCCATGCAAAGCCGTAGGGATTCCTTCACCGAGAGTTTTCTGGCTTAAAAATAATCTTCCTTTACCTTCCCACATTATTTTGAGAAATGGATCGCTGCTCATAAACAGAGTGAAGGTACGAAAATGTGCAACAGCTCAGACGCACATGCTCACGCTTTTATATGCTTATTTTTTGTTTCAGGATGTGGATGAAGGTGTTTATAAATGCGTGGCTGAGAATGAACATGGTTCAGATGAGATTGAGCATCGAGTTATTATCAGTAAACCACCTTCTTCCATCCCAATTTTTATCGGATACGTCACCGACTCTTCAATACAAATCCACTGGGATCCCATTGAAAGTGTTGAGCCTCCGTTGATAGCAAACATTTTGGAATATCAGCGAAAATTCCAAACCAATTCTGCAAAAGAGTGGAAATCTATTCGAGTTGGACCAAGGCTAACGTCTTATTCATTAGAAAACCTTTTGTGTGGGACTCAATACTTTGTAAGAATTCTTGGAGAGAATTCAGTTGGGAAAGGAGAGCCGAGTGAGGTACTCAATGCACGCACGAATGGTAATCCACCAGAGATGCCGAAACTAACTGAGATTCTGGATGGGAATGGAACAATGATTCGAATTGATTTGGCGAGATGGTCAGATGGTGGCTGTCCCATTAGCACTTTCAACATTGAATATAAAAAAGTATCACCAGCATCATCCTCTCCACCCAATTGGATGAGAATCTTTCGAAGAGATAACTCAACAAGACTCTTTGTTATCCAGGCAGAGTTGAATGCAAAGTATGACATTAAAATCAGGGTTGAAAATGATGCTGGCTCGGTGAATAAAGTGTTCAAGGTAGAATCTCATCCAGGTTTGTGAACAACGAATAACGCATACATAAATTTTAATGAGGGAAGTCGATGCGTAGAATAAACGCGGAAACGGGTTGAACGTCCTTTCTCTTTTCTACTCCCAGATTTTTTCACAAACTATGCGAAAATGTCAGAGAAAATTGAGCAGAATGAAGAGATGAATGGAAGCTTCCTCCCATTTTACACAGACCCACATGTGATCGTGCCCATTGTTTCCGCTGTCATTTGCACTTTTGCTATATCCATTTGTGTTCTTATGCTCATCAAACGAAGGTAAACAAACGCACAGTAAATTATTGGTAAAATGCTAGCGTCATACCACAAAATTATAAAAGTGTCACGGATATTTTTGGTAGAAATCAAGCAAAATCTGAATGGAGAATGAAACAAAGCTCCAGCCAACATACTTGGTTGAGTTCATCAGATGCTGCTAGCAAATGCATTGGTAATCCAAGTGAGAATGGTTCAGGTTGCCCCGACTCCATGTCCATTTACGCTACCGTCAACTCAACAAAACCAATCCCGATGACAATCCGAAACTCAACTCTACGCTTGCAAACATTCGGTCAACATGATAATTATGAGGCTCCCACTGTGATGCTTCGAAACAGTTCAAAGAAAAGTAGGAGAAAGTCTAGAGCTTCTGCTTCTTCCTCTCTGGAAGAAATGCATATGCAACAAGGTATTTTAGAAATGAATAGAATTTCTTTAAAACTAGTTAGTTGGATGAAAGTTTAACAAAATTTTTATTTTTTCTTCTGAAACTTTTTGTAGTTCCTTGTCACCTGGAGTTTCCCAAAGAGATTGAACCTCCCACTCAATTTCGCTCTTCTTCTATCCCAAACCAACAACTGCCAAATCAACTTGTTCAACATCATCATCATCATCGTAGTTTCGACGCAGCTGATGTTGATTGCATGGCCGGTGAAAATGGAGATGATGACGTTCTCTATCATGACTATTGTAGTCCTTATCAATACGTTGTGGGTCTGCCTACTGCCGAAGCTTCTTCAAGGTAAAAATGTAAAGAACACTTTATTTAATTTATTGTGAAGCTGATGCACTAGAGATTTCAACATTTCAAGTTTTGTTTTCTTTTTTGTCAAACATTTAGGTGCTAATTGGAACTGCGATGTGGAATACTTTTACGAATTAATTTACCATTTTGTATTTTTATGAAATAAATGCTTAACTTATCATTAAAAACATTACAAAAGATTATTCTATTATGAATCCAATAAATTCATGCGTCTAAAACGCTGTTTTAATTAGCATTTTATGAGTAGCTACCATATGCACAGGTCTCTGACCAGATCTGGTGTGACCTTTGGCCTTTTTAACCCTAAATTTCCAGTTCGTTACACTTCTGCGTTACCAGATTTATTGCATGACAGAACGTAAAATCAATTTAAACCTGACGGAAGGGTGCATCAAAAAAGTGGATGGCTTGGCAACCAAGAAAATGTAAAAGCATTTGAAGAAAAAAGGAAAGGTGAAAGCATAACGTCATTCTAACTAGTTTCCGCTTCTTTTTCGATTTATCTGACTGACTAAAACACAATTTCCACTTTCACTTTTTTCATACGAACATGTCTTGCTTCGAAGTCAAAGTGAACATTTGATGTTGTGAAGACACGAGGTTTTTTTCCATTACTTCCGACAATTACTCTCAAATGGACAGGGTTGTTATATAATATCGATCGACGTGCTTGGAGCATTTTTTGTGTTGGTATTTTTTAAGGTTGGAAGGTGTGAAGAGGATTTTGAGGAGAAAACCAAAACCAAAACCATGTTGAACTCTCTGTGATGAATTTCCCGTTAGCTCCGTCAAATAGAGTTTTCACAACGTAACACCACACCACAGGCCTGCAATAAAATGGTGGAGCTAATCCAGTTTTCATCTTCGCGTCCCGGTTCCCACGAGATTCGTGTTAAAAACGGAGAGCAGGAAAGGTAATAAGGTTTCGTAGGAATAACCTCGATAGAATCATTGCTTTTTCTACGTGAGAGCTTCTTTCATTTGCCGTAAGGTAACAGTAAAATTTTAGAAAAAAAGAACAGGGAATTTTATACCTCGTTGTTAAAAATTTACACACAAATTTAGATGGTCAAAGTTCACACTGGTCATGCGTTTTAGTCTTTTTAGTATGTCATACGCATTTGATAACCCTGACATTCGAGTTTACGGCCGTATGTTACGCAAAACTACGTTATACTTTAAGTATATAGTATTTTTCTATGATTTACTGTCTCCTATTCTATGAGTCCTATTGTGTGTACATAAATATAAACCGCAGTAAGTATGGAAGGGATAGAAATTTTCCCGTTGTTTTGCTCTTATTAAAGAATACTTAAAGAGATTTAATAGCATTACACAACAACTGCTACGTTCCTTTAAGTCTCATAAAGACAAAAACCAAACGACACATTTATATTTCTCGTCTTGGTCTTGGATCCCTATAGCAGGAAATGACGCAAAAAGTGTTTATGAGGGTAATAATTATGAAAGAAGCTACAAGAAACGGTCCTTCAGATGTACAAGTGAGGCAAACATGTGGCCGTCTTCCAAATTTCCCCATTTATTATGAAGCTAGAAAACGCGTATATTCCCGATTCCAGTTCAATTTTTTAGTGGTTTTCATTCCATTTGTGTTATTTTTTAGAATTGTATATGATCATGGCATTGGACGTAGAATATATATTGTATTCGTTATTGATTTTGTGAACTTTTGTATGTCAAGATTTACGACAAGGCTAAAGAAGGTTAAAAACTTTCATGCGTTTTCAATTCAAAAGGATATTTCACTGGGTGATGTGATGGTGATGGCCTCCTGAGATATTTGGACATCCAGAGAAGCAAGAATGATGGGAAAGTAACAACTGGGTAGAAATTGTTTTACAAGTTATGCCAATAGCGGTTTTCAAATTGGCATGGAAAAATACTCCGTTTTCTGTTGGAAATAAGGTCAGATCGTTTTACTTTCGTACAAAGTTTGAGTTTATATTGCAAGTAATGGATTTTAAGTATGTTGTTCTGCTACAATCTATGATTTGTTTTCCTTTTATAAAGCAACCCAAAGACGCTGCTAGCGGGGTTAGCAATTAAATAGTTTAAATTGGTGTAGATTTTCTACTTTTACTCTGTCCAAAATCAAAGAGAAGCTTTCACGTATTTGATTTTGTTTAAGTAACATACCTCGAAGCAGCTGTTGTTAATTTAATATATATTCAAATTACTTCAGGAAGAGAACCTGAATTTCAGTCACATCTAAGCTTTAGTTAAATCATAATATAAATCCATAAAACTGTGTATGGGATTGACTGGCTTTTCTTTCCTTTTCCAATACGCAGCTGGGTCTTGTCTTTTAACCGACACACAGAAATACACGTTGACCATACCCGAGTAAATGTTACTTATTACTTACCTTTTACGTTACCAAAAGTTATTTCTTTAGAGTTACATCCCCAATCCATTAAAATTCCAGTTCCAGTCATGTATGTAAATGTTTTACTACGATACATATTATGTGTGCTCTTCTGTTCCTGAAAGATTTATGCATTTTGCAACTCAGATAATGAAATAGTTGAACTCTGCCTACTTTTCTACTCAGGTTTCCACCTCCTTGTAGCCTTGTATGCTATTACTTTCCTTGTGTCTGGCACTGGTCATAAATAAAATATACACGTTTGAAAAAAAATCTTGGAGTTCACACATTGCCTACCCCACGCCACAACCGCAACTGGAATGATTGATGCTTAGTAGAAGGGAAAAAACCGATGCCATTTTCCCTTCTATTCTAAAACATAAAGCTGTTACTCCGGAGAATTCTGACTTTCACGGGAGAAAGCAGGTACATCATACGCGAGTTTGGTTTGGGTTGTAATAAAATATCATCCGCATGTTTTCCTTTCCGAATATTCTCTTCTCAGACGATTTCTGAGAAATCTCAATTTATTTCTCAAAATAACACCACCGAAAACCCTTCTTCCCAGATCTTTCATAAAAACAACATACAAAACGGAAATTCTTGTATTCATCTTGAGTCTCAAGATGTTTCATTGTTTCATTCTAACCTTAGAAAAACATTTTTGTGGTAATTTATTCTGGACGGGATGATGATGTATGTTTGGTCTTGTTAACTTGGTCTTGCACTCACACGATTTAGCACCAGGTGGAGAAAACAAATAAATTTTCACACACAAGTTACATAAGTTTAAAGAAATGTGTAACCATGATCATTCATGATAAACAGCGTGATCCCGTCCCGCGAAAATGAATGTGAGAAGATCCTAGACCAGATGCGGATAATTTATGTGCAGGTTCCCAACTCCAATTTGTAGCAAAGCAATAAAATCCAAAGAACTTGAAACTTTTCCTATTTGACTTTCTTCTTTTACATAAAAAGAAAAGAAATGAGTAAAGCCTGAAGCACAGTCAGTCAAGCAAAGTGGGACATGAATAGTGAAAACCTCTTTTGCAGTTGCTTTGCGACATGATCATGAAAGGGAAAGCTTATTATTACACCTGTCTTTTATGGGAATACCATTTTTGTTTCGATTCTTCGTGTGTGCAATGCAAAAAGAGTAGTACTCAAAGGAAGTAGACGAAATTCACAAAACAGAAGAAGATACCAGACCAGGTCAAAGACACAAAAGCAAAAAGAATAGAATTCATTTTCTTTTCCTTTTGTGTCACCAAATTTATGTCAATCGATTTTCATCCAAGGACCAAAGTTCTTTGTTGGAGATGTATAATCTAAATAGAATCTCTTTTGTCATCATAGCTGCGAAAATTTTCAAAGCCAATAAAATACATAGATAAAGTGATAAAAATCCCTTATCAAATAAATTTAAATTAAGCTTTGTAATAAAATATTGTTATTTTTTAAAATTGAACATCGTCTTTGCCTTCCAATTTTACAATATATTTTTTCTATAGAATTTTTATGTAAATAGATCAATTTCGTTCGTTCAATTTGAGTGAAAATATGAATTGGAATAGGCATCAAAATTGCAATATTGCTACCCAAAAATGAGTTGAATTGGTGTTTACACAATTGCAAATTATCATACCTAAAATACATCAAGTCTTGATGGTTTTGTGCCTAATAGAAAGTGAGTCTAGATGTTTTTTTTAAATCCACATGTCATCTTACGTGCGCTGAAGGTTGAAAGCAAGACGTGCACGAAAATTCACATTGTGCACAAACCTCTTTTCAACCTCATCATCTCCAAATGGGTTTTTATTTGGGAAGTCTACACTTTATTCATACATGCGTTTCCCTAGGGCCATGTCTTTCTCTGAAAGGCATCTCTTAGAAGGCAACCTTGAGCTTGAAAGAAAGCTTTTCTCTCTCAGAAAACCCATTCTCGTAACAAAAATGGTACTTGTGACTCTTCTTAAAGATCCTTTGTTGTCTACGTCTATTATAACCCTAGAATTGAAGCTGAATTGTCTTTTTATGAAATAGTTTTTTGGAGTTACTTTCACCTTTTCTGCTATAAAATCAGTACGAAAGACTCCTCGTTTTCCTCATATTTAGAACGACAGAATCAGCAACTTCGTGTTTGCTTTGGAGAATGCTCTCCTGAGCTAGTAAACATGTTCAGGATACCTCTTTCTTCACTGTTCACAAACAATTTCACTCAAATTCCAAGTTAACAATAGTTTATCACCTTTCTTTAGTAAAGGTACATGATGATATGATAATGCGATGAGACGTTGAAAATTCTTAAAATAAGAGGACTAGGAATTTCCAGATAGGAATTTGTTACATACTTACATAAAGCGACGGTGAAAATGTTATGTGAAAGAAAATTGGTAAAATGACAGAATTGATTTAGCCAACGAGTCTCGCACCCGCATTCGTACATTTTTCATTTCCATTGTTTGGATTTCTCTTCAAAATTTACCTATCCTTTGTAATGCCATGCGACAAACGTTTGCTTAAGTGATTACAAGTGCTTTCTAGATTCAAAATTCCAGCACAAAGTTCTCTCCATTGATTAATTAAAGAGGCAGTCAAACTGGGGCCGCTGAAAACTCTAGGGATATAATAAATTAGGGAAATTCGATGAATAGAAATTCTCACGTGAAGTAGGCAAAGGCGATTAAATTTGAACAAAAAACTTGATTAATGGTCTACCATAGAATTTTTTTTAAAGTAGGAAGATGTTTGCAAGATATGGAATTAATTAAAATTATTTGGCTGGGTTACCAAAGTATCACGAGGTTCTCACCGATACTAGTGCGCTTGAGATTCAGAGAAAATAAAACTTTAACTGACGAGAGTATTTACATCTGGATAGAATATAAAATGATAGATGAAATTTTCCAATAAAAAGGAAAAGAGGGGAATTTTTTATTTCATTTTGTGCTATGTATCCCAAATGAACAAAGATGAATCAGTTGAATAGTATCAAATCATAGAGCTTATAACTTCTTTTAATTCCCTTAGCAAATAATAGGCTCAGCAAATTTTTCTTTGAGGAAAGATTGAAGGTATTATATCATAAGTTTCATCATCATTGCTTCAGTTCCATTCGAATCGGTAAAGGTAATAAACCTATAGTGTAGTTTTTTTTATTCTTTCCATTAAAATATTGATATAAATCAAGACCTTTAACGAATTAACCATAAATGATTTCAAAATATATAAAGTGGACATATAACTTCAAATTCCAAGCATATTTTGCCGTTTTTAATAGACTATGGTACACATTTTCTCCAAAATATTTTCAAGGAAAACCAACGTAAGTTTGTACCCAAAGCTAATGAAAGTATTGTGTGCTCTATTTTTTTGCTTTTATAGACGCATGCATCTGAGTTGAATTCCAGTATACAATTCAAGTTACTCACCGTTTATTTTTACTGAAATGCGAAAAAGTAGGGCCACCTTAGTATGCACAATGGAATGTGGTACAACATGACTTTTACACTTCTACACCATAACTTTGAATGAAGCCACAGTGAGAATGAGCAGCGAAACTAATTTTCTCCATTGTAAATCGCCACGGGGGATACATACTCAACTACTTTCCCTTTTGTTTCCAGCATTCTTTTCACTGACTCCTCTTAATGAACTCCCACTGGACTCCCTTTTTAGCTCCACTACTTTTTGAACTTTCTCCTCCAGACTGTTTCAACATGCTTTCACTTTTAACCAAAGAATAAACCTGATGAGAATGAATGAGTGAATGGTGTGGTGTGTGGAAAGAATGGAAAAATAAAAAAAAAGTTGGCAATGCATTGTGGGAAGAGAAAGTAGAAATTATTTGAAGCTAATATGCACTATACCCCCTGAGACTATTACACAACTTTGTTATTGGTGTGGTCGTTCTGCATCATTAGATCCTTTTTTGGCCCAAGTGAAAGTGAGAGCGTCAAAATATTCACATTTTGAGAATGAAATGTTTTACGTTTGGTTTTGTAATAAACTCTGCTGGAGAACGAATTTTAGGCTTGACTATGTACTAGATAACTTGTAGCGGAATTTTGTCATGAAGAAAGGAGACCAGTTTTAGGTTGAAGTGGATTATGGAAAACAAACTTATCATCACCAGACATACTACAACTTCTAGAGAGTCCTCCAAAGATCTGTTAGACTGTTGTGAAATTGCATTCCGTGACCTACTTTTCCTCTAAATGCTATTCACCAGTGGAGTAAATTAAACTGACGAGGGAAGGACCAGGTATGATTTTTTTGGAATTGGCTGGGACGCGGTTGTAGTAGTACCTTTTGATGAGAAACTAAACCACATAACGTGTTTTGTCTCCATGGACACGAATTTCCGAGTTATGGACATTTTAATTTTGTCGGGGTCAGTTTTTGAAATTTCCCGTTTTTCTTATGGAGTTTAACATGGAGAAAACCAGCTGTCACGGGTACCCCCCTGTACAATCAATTCAAAATTCCCAAAAGTTCAAAAAATGCCTAAAACTCCAATATTTTGATGTAAAAGTGCTTCAAACCATCAAATATCGTCAAACGATTCAATTTAGACAAAAAACAGCTATTAGCGTTCCTATGCATGTACCCATGCTTGTATTGAAAAGTCGAGTTTGACAAATTGAAGGCTCGTTAACTCAGAAACACTTTGCCATGGAAACCACTCATTTGGCACAAAATAATGTTTTATTATAAGGTACTTCTACGCCAAGTTTCAGCCAAATCAAAAAAAATCTTGCTTGGTCCTTCCCTCGTGAGAAATAAAACCACATTATTTTCAAGCTTAATAGTTTAATACCAATAAATCGTAAACCACAAAGAGAAATTATATCAGAATTTTTTTAAAATGGAGTTTAAACAAAAATGCAAATTGAATAGTTTCAATATTCAGTTCTAGAAACAGGTAACAGGTATTCTAGTACATAATGGACAATATGTAGGACTAAAAGATCGTAATTAAATTCCTACGTTCTAATCCTTGATTTGAATCTTTTCTTGCAAACGTCAAATAAAGGTTCTCTTCCTAAAGCTAATTACGGTTATTTACTCAAAAGATCAGAATGTAGAATTTATATGCGATCGTTACAATAAGATATCTAGCAGGCATTTCGAGGATATTAGCAGGATTTCGTTTGATATATACGCATATTTTACTACCACTACCATCTTTATCTCGAGCCGTCTCTGAGATCGTGAAACTTTCTTCAATTCAAGGAAACATTTATTAACAAAAGCGGAGAGAGGAAAAAAGGCAAGCGATATCACAGAAATGTACACATGTTAGTGTTCATGGTCGTTTTTCACGTTTTCTTCTCCAATCACTTTCTCTTTGGTGGATTTAAGCACAATATTTCACAATTATTCGCACACTAGATACAAACACGTGGTCCATTTGCTTCGTACTTTAACTATGAAGCGTATATTAAAAGAAAAATTCGTGTCGTTTACGACCAATGGTGGTAGCGGATTGCGTATTGTGTAATAAAAATGATGCATGTTCTCTAAACCAGGAAATTTGGACGCGTGATGTTTTTATAAGGAAACATCAGTACAAAAAATATGCACAATTGTAACCCAGAATAAAAAGTACTCAAAATTCAAACAAAGCAAGAGAAACACTTAAACTATCCACCATCTTCTATTTACAGTGATTTCATTTTCAGCAAAAAAACATAACGCAAACGAGTATTGCAAAAAAACCTTATGACATTCAATTTCATGGTTGCCTGGCTCAACCCACAAGGTTGTTACTTTCTTGTTAACTATTGTTTGTTGTCGTGACACCAGCAAGATTGGGCCTACCTTCTTTTCTTGCTATCTACTTTTATGGTGTCAACCGTTTTTGTCCTTGCCTTGAATCAAACTGGAAACAATCTCATCTCAGACAAAATGACTTTTTTTGAGCTTGTCTAAAGAAAATAATACGAAAACATAGCATATGCAAGAAAAGATGCACTATTTATTTAAAGAATTGTCAAGTAGGCAGAGTGATAAAATAAGCAAAACATACATGAACAAAAATAGAAAGTAAGCATGATACGGGAAAAAGTGACAAAGATTACATGATGATTTATGTTGTCACTCTAATCTTTTGATTAAATCACATAAATCATTACTTTTCTCCCCTCGTCTCATCTCATTTGGCTCTTTTGAAAGTGCACACTGCACAGACGACACAATAAAAATGGAACTCATGTGGAGACTTTTCTTTTCCTGACGGCACACAGCTTTATTCAAGAAGTAATAAAGATGCCAAATGGCAGGCGTTGTGTGGATCCTGCGTGTGTTTAGGTATTTGTTGGTGTTTTGTACTTAATACCAAAATAATATAAAAATATGACAGTGTTATAACTCAAGTAAATATTTAACAAGAAGACAAGAAAAAATATGAGCACAAAGGAGCATGCAGCATAGTTAACCTTGGGCGGAGGTCATAAAGAGACCGTCACTGTATTGTTTACAATTGTGTTTTGTTCTGCTGCAAAATTTTAGTTTCGTGTAGTTTTTTTTTCATTTTTGTTTTACTTTATCTCCGTTTTACTTGTTTCTACGCGTCTGTTTTGTGGATGTGAACAGAAATACCAAGAAAGTGTGTTAAAATATAAGTCAACATCATATTTATCTACTCATAGTCACTTGTTTACATAATTTCTTTGAAAAGCATACGCTGCGTGTGTGAGCAAAAAATTCAGGAGAATCTCAGTTGACAGACTTTGTTTTAAGACTCTGGTTTTATTAAAGAAGCTTTTACAACCTTGTGGTTCTTTCGCTAGTAACTTTGTTTGATGCTTTTGAAGCCGGTGTTTGCTCAAAACACAGAATAATGATGTAAACGGAAGTATGTAAGATGAAAAGTTCAGAATTTTATTTGATTCCACGTGGTCGGAGATTAAATGGAAACTTTAAGTACTTATTTCTAAATTAAAATTTATGAGGTCCAGCGTACCTACTCAATCGAGGAATATACTTTTAACTATGGGCAGAACTAAAAATATTGCAAAGTACAGTGCAGTGGTGTTGAAATGCAATAAAAAGTATCAATGATTATACAACAGGGAAAAATTCTGTGTGTGTGAAGTCGGCAAATAAAATAATAATACCCAAGGTTGCTGATTAAAAAACTGCAATATAGTCCACAAATATTTGAAGATGTAATACTTTTTTCCTCCACTTTTAATTTAAATATTTTTAAAGTTACATTATGTGTTTTATTCAAGTGTTTCCCCTTTTCTTTTGTCACCCCAAAAGTTGTGCACTTCGTGATGGACAAACAATTTTTCCAAAATCGCATAAATATCGTTCATTTACAATTTCTAGTTCCTTCCTACGTGATATTATTTAATTTTTTTCCTCTAATACGTGATAATACTTAAATTACACTTAAGTTTTTAAGTTGCTCAATTTTACATTTAGTTTAGCATGCATTAGACACATTGTATAAAATAGTAGCACAAAATGTTTACACCAAAATTATTAGGAGAAGATGTTTGTCTCCTGTGTTTGCTAAACATGTCCACACAAAACTTGAGATGGTTATGCTCTGGTAGTCCTTGCGACTTTACCATTACAACTCATTATTTTATTGCTAATTAGTTTACATGATCATAAACAGAAAACTAGGATGCAGTACACAAGTAGTTAATGCTTGTGGTGAAATTTTGTTCGTTTTCACACCACTTATTCGTCTGCAAACAAGAAGAAAAGCCGACAAAATGTTCGGTAAAATATTTATGCGTAAATTCCGCCCTATTTAAATTCTCAACACAACAAGAGGGAAGGAAGCAAGAAGCAATGGTGTTGATAAATATTCATAAAATGGTCATTTGTACCCTTGAGCTAGAAAATTTATTCAACGGAGTGTGAAAAGATTTATATGCCTAAAGAAATTTAATTTCCGGAAAGAAAGCTACGGAGAAAAAAGCATTAGCTCCAAGTCAATGCACAATCCGAGAAAACTAGACGATTTGTTTTCAAGTCTAGGTCAAGAAGCCATCGTTAGATTGGAGAAAATGGTATTTTCCTTCCCATTTTTGTCGCATTGCTGTTCCCTTTTGTATGGTTAAGGGAAATGCTATGCCACCATATTTTTATGGCCATACAAATTTTATCTGATTCTTCTCTCTGTTGTTGTTTCTTCTCTTGTCGTTTCATCAAATGTCCCATTTCAGTTTACGACTAGTGACCTCAATTTTTGCCTACAGGGTGTAAACAAAACAATATGGAATTGCGAGAAAAATCCGCCATTTTTTCATGTAACAGTAAACACTCAATACGATTTTATGAGTGTACACAACATCTGCTATTCTCATTTTTGTGACATTCATTTTGAATCATAATGGTATAGTATGACACAAAAAGTGTTTATGAACACAATGATTTTTACAGCTGCTAATATATTAATATTTAATGTTTTTCCTCCTTTCTTTTAATATTTTTTAGCATGCAATTTCATGAATGTATCCCAAAAAATATATTGTGAAAATACATACTTGGATGTTGAAACGAAAACCTTTTCCGGCAAAAATTTCGTGAAAAAATATTATTAAAAGATGTTGATAAAAGCTTTCCTGATTTTTGCCTATAATACTAGGTTTCGTAACTGTGTGGATAGAAGCTTTTTATAAGGAAGCGGTAATGAAATGAACAGCCTAGGCCCGTAGTTACTACATTGAAAGAACAGAAAGTCAATTATCTTTCGTACAATCTGTGTTGCACAATTTTAGGAAAAGAACGGGTAGATTGTAGATTTACGCAGAATCTTCATGGCTTTTATCGATCGCACTGAAAACGTATAACTTGATGTTAGCTTCTTTCAACGAAAATCATGTCTGATCCCTTCAGACATTATTTGCTGAGGGAATTAGGAAGGATTACAACAAAGATAAATCTTCTACTAGTATTCCATTCCATTATTTTTAGAAAGACTTAATACATACGAGTAATGCCATCATCGTTTGATATTAATGTTCTACATATTTATCGCAGTTCTATGTATGTACATAATACATTGCGTAAGAAAGATACAAAGAATGGAATGAAAGACCATTCTCCATAAAATGTATTATGCTCGGCATTGTTATTTCTTACAGATGTCCAATATTATTACCTTTAATAAACGAGAAAAGGAAACGTTTTTCTGCGTGGATATACGGATGCTTCTTTGATGTTGTTGTTAAAGTTGGGGAAGGACCTAGGTAAAACAAATTTTAACGCGATGTGATTTCAGTAAAGTATCATATGCTCATCCTAGATTCGATAATGCATAATGGGATGAGTTCATAAATTTCTGGTTCTGTAGAATAGAATGGGAACCCAAACATAATTTTTTATTCATGCTCAAATTTTTATGGATGTAACCGAAATTATGCGCTATTTCATTCAGGGATTTTTTGCGAGATCGAAAATATATAAATTGAAGGCTGGGAAATTTATTGCCGTCTAAAGCCGGAGATACAGTTACCATATCCACGGGGAAAACGCCATTAAGCAATTTTCCCCCAATTCCGTATTCAGTTCACGATGATTTATTGGGAATTTCTACGGAGATTTCGCCATTTCCACTAATGTTGGGCGTAGAATGGAAACCTATTTTTCACGAGAGTGAAATTTTTCACAAAAATTCTTGTGTTCCACGGTTTTGTTACGCTGAACTTTCCCTGTGGAAAAACGGAACTGAATCCCTTACTTAACACTTTCTTTCTTTCAAGCGGACTTTCACATGAGCACATAAATTAGATTCTTTTGATACTATTCACGGGAAGGATCATCGTGAACGGTCATCTCTAAATATTTCTTGCAACTTATGAAACTTATGAAACACTGCGCCTGATGGTTAACTTGGACTTATATATAACGCAACGCCAGTATAATAGCAAGTGATCCCATGATTGTATGAGAAAGTGATCCCATGAAACTTTTACACTTTTTTTAAAAATTTATAAACAAATTTAGTAGAAATTTTTCACTTTTCAGTTAGACATCGTCACTTTATTTTTTTATTAAATTTCGTGGCATAATAACGCTTTTTATGAAAATTTGACTAATTAAATACTTTTTAACAGCTTATTAAAATGTTATAATCACACTATTGAACAATCAGAGCTTTCTTGGCTTTAGCGGGCCTACCTCGCTTACGCTTTTCACCAATTGGTATTGTTTTTGCCTCCGGAATGACAGAAAAAAGTTTTCTCTTTATTGCAATACCCAACACATGCTTACACATATATTGTTTTTGATATCGGGAACAAGTACAGGACGAATCTTTCCAGTCACTGCAGTTCATCTCTACTTTCCATAGACGGTTTATGTTGTTTTTGTAACCTTCAAATGATTTCCAACTAGTATGATTGTACATACGAATGTACTTCTCAATATCCAAGTCCTTCAGCTTAGGCGTTCCGTTTGATTTTATTTTTTTGTAAAAAGTAACACTGTAGCTTTGAATTCCTCATAACACCTACTGAGTTGTATGAAGCTTATATCTGATATGATTTCTTCAATTATCTGCATTGGAAGGCCTTTAAGGTGCTTACTGTCCCTCAGATTCCTATTTACATGAGCCCAACAATGCACACGCTTAAAGTTGTTCCCAAAGGCGTCAATGAATCCATTTGTAATAGCATCCGCACAATCAGCTATGAGCACGTTGGGTTTGTAATCCACATCAACTGCATTTTTAAGAGCAGAGAAGCAAAATCCGTAATCTTCACGTGTCTCACTGGAAGTGACGGCAACACAAAACGGATGAAATTTTCGGTCCTTGTCCGATGACCCAAAAAGAAGAACTGGAAAGCCTTGCCACATTAATTTATAAGTGGCATCGGCTTGGATTGCATCACTTTTTAAAACTAAAGACAGCAGTCTTTTTGTACTAATAACCACCTTAAAACTTTCGTTTTCATAGTTAGTATCATAACCAATGACATACGGAGTATCCAAGGACTCTGGCGTATCACTATTTAGCCTACAAACAGCTTCTAACTGTCCAAGAGATAACACTTGTGGACCTTCCTTGTTTCTAATATTATACTGTAAAAAGGATACGACTTGAGTCTTTTTGGGTTCCATCCCATTTAATTTCAAGTGTTCCATAATCCGCTTTGGATGTGTAACTCCACTGCCATACAGTTCCTTGATTTTGGCTTTAGTATCCACAGGAAGACCCTTTTTTTGCAGAACATGGTCATGATCAACTTTATTCAAGTAAAGGTCGCATTCTGATCTATTAGCCCTCTCAATTAAAAAGAGTTTGGATGAGCATTTTCTATTGTGTGAGCAGAAGTAGTAGTATTTTATTCCTTCAACTAAAGAACGGGAGTAGTGCAATCTCCAGGTTTCTTCTTTTTGTACATGTTTCTTTGCCTCTTCAAGAGTTAAAAATGTTTTCATAAGCTTCCATTCATGCTGTTTCCGAGGTCGTTTAATTGGAGGTGATAAATTTTCTTCATCCTGGTCTTCAGAAGTATCTAATCTTGGCAGTAAATGCGATTCAGAAAGTGTAACCGATTCCATCTATTTTTGAGCAAACATCAAGTATTTATTATGTGCTTTATTACTATAATTATGCTATCAAGAAAACTAATAATTAATTTACTGCTCACCTTTTACGAGTTAGTTAAGACAATTTGTTGTTGTTAAAAATAATCTGGTCACGTAGTCACTTATGAAATAGGAAGTAGTAGCAAAGTATGCGAAGATTTTTGTGGCAATGATACCTTATCCAGGTATATGTGTGTTGAAAGTACTCTTTTTTCATGTATTTTACTCAAGCGTATTTTTATGCTCAAACGCAGTCATTAGCATGAAATATATATCGGTTAACTTACCCAAATAAAATCATTTGCATACGAATCTTAGTATTTCAATGGACATAAGTTTGATAAGCATGCATATAGATAACAGCATCCAAGCTTGGTTCAGAAGTTACACAGAAATATTGAGAAAGAAATGACTTTCAATATTTACTCTAAAAAAGTACAAGGTTGTTTTAACAGGTGGCGTTTTCATTTATTTGTGAGGATAATATTCCTGAGTAAGGTACACTTGTTTCATGGGATCACTTTGTCATACCATCATGGGATCACTTTGTAATATAGAGGTGTGCCATTAAATGTAAGCCGTTAACTTGGCGAGCACAAGTTTAACCAGACCAATTATTTATCATCAACCTGGTAGAAATTTGTGATAACTTTCCATCGACTTTTAATCTTTTGAAGGCGAAATAATAATTCATATAACAGTAAATGGAGGAGCACTTGCCAACAACGATTTGATAAAAAATGTGTCCATTGAGAGTTTTTTATGTAGTTTTATTTTTTACGCCATGTATCAGGTCAGATGTGTCGAAACGATTTTCATCCAACCTATTCCAAAGAAAATGACACACAAATGGAACCTTGTCCATGTCAATTTAAAAAGTGCCAATGGCAAAGCTTGTTAATCCACGTTTCTGGCAAAACCCACCAGGATAGGACGATGAACGTGCTCACAAAGATACACCGGAAAGTTAACATTTTTCCTAACTTGAGAAAAAAAAGGAACCCTTTGGAAGGCATCACTTCCTCTCCATGTTGATATTAACCGTTGTTACGGAAGCTGTAACAATTATTACTCATATAAACTCTTTCAGCATCATTCTATGATATTATAATTCTATATCCTATTCAAGAGGAGATACAAATGCGTAGTTTGGTTTCGGTATTTATGTTACCAAAAGGAACAGCAGCTGTTGTGCAAAGCCATAAAATCTCATTCTTAGTTATAAAAGCACCAGTTGTTTTTATATTACTTTGTTTATGAAACCCTTAAGACAAATTTAGGTTGCTAGTTGTGAACTGATGGGAAATAAAAACAACAACCCAAATTTTTTTCTGAGAAATGTTCAACCTCTATGCAAAAGAAGGAACTATACCAAGGGCAAAAAAACGATGCATCGGAACCAGGGAACGTTTATCTGTAAAATGTCTCCTGTATTTGAAACTAAATAATGGGGTGAGGTTCAAATTCAAATCGGGATTATTTACAGCATTTAAACCAGCAAAAATTTGAGTATTTTTTCTTACGAGCATGATGCACAAGAATCAGGGGTACAAAAATATCTCAACAAAATGCATTAACGTTTAGAAAGCTAAGCAAAATTTACATTAATATTCTGTAATACCTTCAAGAGTTTCCCAGTAAATTCAGTCAATTTCCTTTAGTTTTCCAAGCAGATGAAGTTTTATGGTCTCCATACCGGTAAAGCGGTGAGTAGTAAGTAGGTCACGGCTCGAGACTCCACATGCCAAGACCCAAAGTAATTTTATGAATGCCTAGGGTGTGAAAAACTTGAACGCGGCTAAACCCCGTGCTATACGAATGAGTTTGTTTTTTATAATCCATTTTTCCCTTTTTACTCTTCTTTTCTCTGCCTTCTTTTTACATGCGAATAAACTTTCCCCACTATATGTAGTAGTGTAGGGCAGCTCTCCACAACTTTTTACTTAATTTCCATAATCAATCCCAATTTGAAAAATATCTGCACCAAACTTTGTCCAACAGCCTTCCATTGTTCTATGTATGGTATGTATGTATTAGAATTCTAAGTGACATGGAATTTGGTGATGAAAAAAGTCAGCACAAATAAAAATATTAAAATGCACGATTTTTTTTTGTAATACGTCAAATAAAATCATTGAACGAAAATCATCTCGAAAATATCCTTTATGCCAACTGGAATATATCTTCAACCACTAGTGCTGTTCCCTACCATAATGTTTTGATAGCCGAATATCTGCTGCTTTTTATAAGAAACCTTACCTATATTTGTTGCAACTTTACTGGTATAGCTACGAATGGCGAAAAAATCCTCACTTAGAAAAGCCTTATGGTTATGTAGCATAGTCATTTCTAATAAAACCGTAAGTGTACGAAGATACACAAGCAATGAAATTGGAATTTGCGAGTGAAACTACCTTGATTTAACATGAAAAATAACCTTCAGATACTGACTTTCAACTAAATCGATTGATTTTTTAAATTTTCGCGCGAAAACTTTCGAACTTTGCATTGAATTTAAGATCTAATATTGTCAGTTAATTCACCATGAAAAATAAACTTTAGATACTGATTTTCAATTAAATCGATTGATTTTTTGAATTTTCGCACGAAAACTTTCGAAATTTAATTTGAATTTAAAATCTAATATAACCACTTGATTCGCCATGAAAAATAACCTTTAGATACTGACTTTCAACTAGATCGATTGATTTTTTGAATTTCGCGCGTTATGACACTTACTCTTACACTTACACTCTACAAGCCCCCGAGAGGAGAAATTTTTCATTCTTAAGAAGCAATTTCATTGCTTAATAAACTTCCAATCTTACATCCGTTTTCTGCTTTTTTTCAAGCACAACCGACTACACTTTTGGGAAACGAAAAAGGTAAGATGTGAAACCGATTATTTCTACCATTTTATTACACGCCTCCAGTACTTCTAAAAGCTATATGGACGGTGGTAAGTAAAACGTCTATCCAAAGATGTTCAACTTGGTTTGGGTTTTCGCTTTTAAACCCTGTTTACACCTTAAAATGCCAACACATGAAAAAATGCTTGGAGCTAGGCACGTCGATCGATACTATAAAGCATCCCCGTCCATTCGAGAGGAATTATTAAGAGTAATGGGTGAAAGCACCTTGTCTTCAGAAAACCAATGTTCGCCACGACCTGAGTCACTACACCAGTAAAGTACGCTTAGCCATCGCCCTTTCTTTTTTGTTAAATACCTTTAAATTTGCCGTTTCTCAGAAATCCACTTTCCATGTTGGTATTACAACGCAATGTCTTATGAGTGCAAACATCCCTTTTTGACAAAGTCATAGCACAACCATTTTAAAAACAAATTTTTATGTGCTACAGTAGATGAGTATTTTTTTCTAGTCGGGGTAGGTTGAAACACATGTGTTGGGGCTACTTGAAATTCGAACACCATAAATCTATTTACTCCTACGCATATTGACCGATTGACATAAAATTTTGTAAAGAAATATTGATTAAATTCCTCGTAGTGCATTTTTGTCGCTTTTTTTAAATTCGAATTTGGAGCAGGAGATTTGAAATTTATAAATCAGAAATATTTTTTCCAATTACCAATTACATGCGGATCGTAATTCACACGTTTTAAAAGCATTTTAACAATTAAATTAAATCCTGAATTTGACCGTTAAGATATTAAAATTTCGCGCAAACTGTTTTGGAAAAACATTTTCAATATTTCTTATCAAAAGCAGGTATCTTGGGTCATAAGACATACACTAAAGGAAAAATCATCAAAATCAATCGAGTAGTTTACGCGAAAATGGAGTTTGAAAATTTCCATTCAACATCAGAATTTTGTTTTGTCAAAACGAACGAATTTTGCGCCTAATGATAACTTAAGAGTTTTTTCCTGACTTATAACAAAATCAATATACTATATTTGGAACCGGCGTCGTGAAATTCGAAAAAGCCCCAACTCAGGAATCTGCCTAATGATAACTTAAAAGTGTATTTTTCTGCCTTATAACAAAATCAATATACTATATTTGGAAGTGGCGTCATGAAATTTGAAAAAGCCCCAACTCAGGAATCTGCCTAATGATAACTTAAAAGTGTTTCTCACTGCCTTATAACAAAATCAATATACTATATTTGGAACTGGCCTCCAGAAATTCGAAAAAGCCCTAACTCAGGAATCTGCCTAATGACAACCTAAAAGTGTATTTTTCTGCCTTATAAAAAAATCAATATACTATATTTGGAACTGGCGTCATGAAATTCGAAAAAGCCCCAAATCAGAAATCTGCCTAATGATAACTTAAAAGTGGGTTTTTCTGCCTTATAACAAAATCAATATGCTATATTTGGAACTGGCATCATGAAATTCGAAAAGGCCCCAACTCAGGAATCTGCCTAATGATAACTTAAAAGTGTATTCTTCTGCCTTATAATAAAATCAAAATACTATATTTGGAAGTGGCGTCATGAAATTCGAAAAAGCCCCAACTCAGGAATCTGCCTAATGATAACTTAAAAGTGTATTTTTCTGCCTTATAACAAAATCAAAATACTATATTTGGAAGTGGCGTCATGAAATTCGAAAAAGCCCCAACTCAGGAATCTGCCTAATGATAACTTAAAAGTGTATTTTTCTGCCTTATAACAAAATCAACATACTATATTAGGGACCGGCGTCATGAAATTCGAAAAAGCCCCAACTCAGGAATCTGCCTAATGATAACTTAAAAGTGTATTTTTCTGCCTTATAACAAAATCAATATACTATATTTGGAACTTGCCTCCGGAAATTCGAAAAAGCCCCAACTCAGGAATCTGCCTAATGATAACTTAAAAGTGTATTTTTCTGCCTTATAACAAAATCAAAATACTATATTTGGAAGTGGCGTCATGAAATTCGAAAAAGCCCCAACTCAGGAATCTGCCTAATGATAACTTAAAAGTGTTTCTGATTGCCTTATAACAAAATCAATATACTATATTTGGAAGTGGCGTCATGAAATTCGAAAAATCCCCAACTCAGGAATCTGCCTAATGATAACTTAAAAGTGTATTTTTCTGCCTTATAACAAAATCAATATACTATATTTGGAACTGGCGTCATGAAATTCGAAAAAGCCCCAAATCAGCAATCTGCCTAATGATAACTTAAAAGTGTTTCTGATTGCCTTATAACAAAATCAATATACTATATTAGGAACCGGCGTCATGAAATTCGAAAAAGCCCCAACTCAGGAATCTGCCTAATGACAACTTAAAAGTGTATTTTTCTGCCTTATAACAAAATAAATATACTATATTTGGAAGTGGCGTCATGAAATTCGAAAAAGCCCCAACTCAGGAATCTGCCTAATGATAACTTAAAAGTGTATTTTTCTGCCTTATAACAAAATCAATATACTATATTTGGAACTGGTGTCATGAAATTTGAAAAAGCCCCAACTCAGGAATCTGCCTAATGACAACTTAAAAGTGTATTTTTCTGCCTTATAACAAAATAAATATACTATATTTGGAAGTGGCGTCATGAAATTCGAAAAAGCCCCAACTCAGGAATCTGCCTAATGATAACTTAAAAGTGTATTTTTCTGCCTTATAACAAAATAAATATACTATATTTGGAAGTGGCGTCATGAAATTCGAAAAAGCCCCAACTCAGGAATCTGCCTAATGATAACTTAAAAGTGTATTTTTCTGCCTTATAACAAAATCAATATACTATATTTGGAACTGGTGTCATGAAATTTGAAAAAGCCCCAACTCAGGAATCTGCCTAATGACAACTTAAAAGTGTATTTTTCTGCCTTATAACAAAATAAATATACTATATTTGGAAGTGGCGTCATGAAATTCGAAAAAGCCCCAACTCAGGAATCTGCCTAATGATAACTTAAAAGTGTATTTTTCTGCCTTATAACAAAATCAATATACTATATTTGGAACTGGTGTCATGAAATTTGAAAAAGCCCCAACTCAGGAATCTGCCTAATGACAACTTAAAAGTGTATTTTTCTGCCTTATAACAAAATCAATATACTATATTTGGAAGTGGCGTCATGAAATTCGAAAAAGCCCCAACTCAGGAATCTGCCTAATGATAACTTAAAAGTGTTTCTGACTGCCTTATAACAAAATCAATATACTATATTTTAGTAGTGGCGTCATGAAATTCGAAAAAGCCCCAACTCAGGAATCTGCCTAATGACAACTTAAAACTGTATTTTTCTGCCTTATAACAAAATAAATATACTATATTTGGAAGTGGCGTCATGAAATTCGAAAAAGCCCCAACTCAGGAATCTGCCTAATGATAACTTAAAAGTGTATTTTTCTGCCTTATAACAAAATAAATATACTATATTTGGAACTGGCCTCCGGAAATTCAAAAAAGCCCCAACTCAGGAATCTGCCTAATGACAACTTAAAAGTGTATTTTTCTGCCTTATAACAAAATCAATATACTATATTTGGAACTGGTGTCATGAAATTTGAAAAAGCCCCAACTCAGGAATCTGCCTAATGACAACTTAAAAGTGTATTTTTCTGCCTTATAACAAAATCAATATACTATATTTGGAAGTGGCGTCATGAAATTCGAAAAAGCCCCAACTCAGGAATCTGCCTAATGATAACTTAAAAGTGTATTTTTCTGCCTTATAACAAAATCAATATACTATATTTGGAACTGGTGTCATGAAATTTGAAAAAGCCCCAACTCAGGAATCTGCCTAATGATAACTTAAAAGTGTATTTTTCTGCCTTATAACAAAATAAATATACTATATTTGGAAGTGGCGTCATGAAATTCGAAAAAGCCCCAACTCAGGAATCTGCCTAATGATAACTTAAAAGTGTTTCTGATTGCCTTATAACAAAATCAATATACTATATTAGGAACCGGCGTCATGAAATTCGAAAAAGCCCCAACTCAGGAATCTGCCTAATGATAACTTAAAAGTGTATTTTTCTGCCTTATAACAAAATCAACATACTATATTAGGAAGTGGCGTCATGAAATTCGAAAAAGCCCCAACTCAGGAATCTGCCTAATGATAACTTAAAAGTATATTTTTCTGCCTTATAACAAAATCAACATACTATATTAGGAACCGGCGTCATGAAATTCGAAAAAGCCCCAACTCAGGAATCTGCCTAATGATAACTTAAAAGTGTATTTTTCTGCCTTATAACAAAATCAATATACTATATTTGGAACAGGCGTCATGAAATTCGAAAAAGCCCCAACTCAGGAATCTGCCTAATGATAACTTAAAAGTGTTTCTGACTGCCTTATAACAAAATCAATATACTATATTTTAGTAGTGGCGTCATGAAATTCGAAAAAGCCCCAACTCAGGAATCTGCCTAATGACAACTTAAAACTGTATTTTTCTGCCTTATAACAAAATAAATATACTATATTTGGAAGTGGCGTCATGAAATTCGAAAAAGCCCCAACTCAGGAATCTGCCTAATGATAACTTAAAAGTGTATTTTTCTGCCTTATAACAAAATAAATATACTATATTTGGAACTGGCCTCCGGAAATTCAAAAAAGCCCCAACTCAGGAATCTGCCTAATGACAACTTAAAAGTGTATTTTTCTGCCTTATAACAAAATCAATATACTATATTTGGAACTGGTGTCATGAAATTTGAAAAAGCCCCAACTCAGGAATCTGCCTAATGACAACTTAAAAGTGTATTTTTCTGCCTTATAACAAAATCAATATACTATATTTGGAAGTGGCGTCATGAAATTCGAAAAAGCCCCAACTCAGGAATCTGCCTAATGATAACTTAAAAGTGTATTTTTCTGCCTTATAACAAAATCAATATACTATATTTGGAACTGGTGTCATGAAATTTGAAAAAGCCCCAACTCAGGAATCTGCCTAATGATAACTTAAAAGTGTATTTTTCTGCCTTATAACAAAATAAATATACTATATTTGGAAGTGGCGTCATGAAATTCGAAAAAGCCCCAACTCAGGAATCTGCCTAATGATAACTTAAAAGTGTTTCTGATTGCCTTATAACAAAATCAATATACTATATTAGGAACCGGCGTCATGAAATTCGAAAAAGCCCCAACTCAGGAATCTGCCTAATGATAACTTAAAAGTGTATTTTTCTGCCTTATAACAAAATCAACATACTATATTAGGAACCGGCGTCATGAAATTCGAAAAAGCCCCAACTCAGGAATCTGCCTAATGATAACTTAAAAGTGTATTTTTCTGCCTTATAACAAAATCAAAATACTATATTTGGAAATGGCGTCATGAAATTCGAAAAAGCCCCAACTCAGGCATCTGCCTAATGATAACTTAAAAGTGTATTTTTCTGCCTTATAACAAAATCAACATACTATATTAGGAACCGGCGTCATGAAATTCGAAAAAGCCCCAACTCAGGAATCTGCCTAATGATAACTTAAAAGTGTATTTTTCTGCCTTATAACAAAATCAATATACTATATTAGGAACCGGCGTCATGAAATTTGAAAAAGCCCCAAATCAGAAATCTGCCTAATGATAACTTAAAAGTGTTTCTGACTGCCTTATAACAAAATCAATATACTATATTTTAGTAGTGGCGTCATGAAATTCGAAAAAGCCCCAACTCAGGAATCTGCCTAATGATAACTTAAAAGTGTATTTTTCTGCCTTATAACAAAATCAATATACTATATTAGGAACCGGCGTCATGAAATTTGAAAAAGCCCCAAATCAGAAATCTGCCTAATGATAACTTAAAAGTGTTTCTGACTGCCTTATAACAAAATCAATATACTATATTTTAGTAGTGGCGTCATGAAATTCGAAAAAGCCCCAACTCAGGAATCTGCCTAATGATAACTTAAAAGTGTATTTTTCTGCCTTATAGCAAAATCAACATACTATATTAGGAACCGGCGTCATGAAATTCGAAAAAGCCCCAACTCAGGAATCTGCCTAATGATAACTTAAAAGTGTATTTTTCTGCCTTATAACAAAATCAATATACTATATTTGGAACTGGTGTCATGAAATTTGAAAAAGCCCCAACTCAGGAATCTGCCTAATGATAACTTGAAAGTGTATTTTTCTGCCTTATAACAAAATCAATATACTATTTTAGGAACCGGCGTCATGAAATTCGAAAAAGCCACATTTAGGAATCTGCCTAATGATAACTTAAAAGTGTATTTTTCTGCCTTATAAAAAAATCAATATACTATTTTAGGAACCGGCGTCATGAAATTCGAAAAAGCCACATTTAGGAATCTGCCTAATGATAACTTAAAAGTGTATTTTTCTGCCTTATAACAAAATAAATATACTATATTTGGAACTGGCCTCCGGAAATTCAAAAAAGCCCCAACTCAGGAATCTGCCTAATGACAACTTAAAAGTGTATTTTTCTGCCTTATAACAAAATAAATATACTATATTTGGAAGTGGCGTCATGAAATTCGAAAAAGCCCCAACTCAGGAATCTGCCTAATGATAACTTAAAAGTGTTTCTGACTGCCTTATAACAAAATCAATATACTATATTTTAGTAGTGGCGTCATGAAATTCGAAAAAGCCCCAACTCAGGAATCTGCCTAATGACAACTTAAAACTGTATTTTTCTGCCTTATAACAAAATAAATATACTATATTTGGAAGTGGCGTCATGAAATTCGAAAAAGCCCCAACTCAGGAATCTGCCTAATGATAACTTAAAAGTGTATTTTTCTGCCTTATAACAAAATAAATATACTATATTTGGAACTGGCCTCCGGAAATTCAAAAAAGCCCCAACTCAGGAATCTGCCTAATGACAACTTAAAAGTGTATTTTTCTGCCTTATAACAAAATCAATATACTATATTTGGAACTGGTGTCATGAAATTTGAAAAAGCCCCAACTCAGGAATCTGCCTAATGATAACTTAAAAGTGTATTTTTCTGCCTTATAACAAAATAAATATACTATATTTGGAAGTGGCGTCATGAAATTCGAAAAAGCCCCAACTCAGGAATCTGCCTAATGATAACTTAAAAGTGTTTCTGATTGCCTTATAACAAAATCAATATACTATATTAGGAACCGGCGTCATGAAATTCGAAAAAGCCCCAACTCAGGAATCTGCCTAATGATAACTTAAAAGTGTATTTTTCTGCCTTATAACAAAATCAACATACTATATTAGGAACCGGCGTCATGAAATTCGAAAAAGCCCCAACTCAGGAATCTGCCTAATGATAACTTAAAAGTGTATTTTTCTGCCTTATAACAAAATCAAAATACTATATTTGGAAATGGCGTCATGAAATTCGAAAAAGCCCCAACTCAGGCATCTGCCTAATGATAACTTAAAAGTGTATTTTTCTGCCTTATAACAAAATCAACATACTATATTAGGAACCGGCGTCATGAAATTCGAAAAAGCCCCAACTCAGGAATCTGCCTAATGATAACTTAAAAGTGTATTTTTCTGCCTTATAACAAAATCAATATACTATATTTGGAACTGGTGTCATGAAATTTGAAAAAGCCCCAACTCAGGAATCTGCCTAATGATAACTTGAAAGTGTATTTTTCTGCCTTATAACAAAATCAATATACTATTTTAGGAACCGGCGTCATGAAATTCGAAAAAGCCACATTTAGGAATCTGCCTAATGATAACTTAAAAGTGTATTTTTCTGCCTTATAAAAAAATCAATATACTATTTTAGGAACCGGCGTCATGAAATTCGAAAAAGCCACATTTAGGAATCTGCCTAATGATAACTTAAAAGTGTATTTTTCTGCCTTATAACAAAATCAACATACTATATTAGGAACCGGCGTCATGAAATTCGAAAAAGCCCCAACTCAGGAATCTGCCTAATGATAACTTAAAAGTGTATTTTTCTGCCTTATAACAAAATCAATATACTATATTTGGAACTGGTGTCATGAAATTTGAAAAGCCCCAACTCTGGAATCTGCCTAATGATAACTTAAAAGTGTATTTTTCTGCCTTATAACAAAATCAATATACTATATTAGGAACCGGCGTCATGAAATTCGAAAAAGCCCTAACTCAGGAATCTGCCTAATGATAACTTAAAAGTGTATTTTTCTGCATTATAACAAAATCAATATACTATATTTGGAACTGGCCTCCGGAAATTCGAAAAAGCCCCAACTCAGGAATCTGCCTAATGATAACTTAAAAGTGTATTTTTCTGCCTTATAACAAAATCAAAATACTATATTTGGAAATGGCCTAGGGAAATTTGACAAAGCCCCAACTCAGGAATCTGCCTAATGATAACTTAAAAGTGTATTTTTCTGCCTTATAACAAAATCAATATACTATTTTAGGAACCGGCGTAATGAAATTCGAAAAAGCCACATTTAGGAATCTGCCTAATGATAACTTAAAAGTGTATTTTTCTGCCTTATAACAAAATCAATATACTATTTTAGGAACCGGCGTCATGAAATTCGAAAAAGCCACATTTAGGAATCTGCCTAATGATAACTTAAAAGTGTATTTTTCTGCCTTATAACAAAATCAACATACTATATTAGGAACCGGCGTCATGAAATTCGAAAAAGCCCCAACTCAGGAATCTGCCTAATGATAACTTAAAAGTGTATTTTTCTGCCTTATAACAAAATCAATATACTATATTTGGAACTGGTGTCATGAAATTTGAAAAAGCCCCAACTCAGGAATCTGCCTAATGATAACTTAAAAGTGTATTTTTCTGCCTTATAACAAAATCAAAATACTATATTTGGAAATGGCCTAGGGAAATTCGAAAAAGCCCCAACTCAGGAATCTGCCTAATGATAACTTGAAAGTGTATTTTTCTGCCTTATAACAAAATCAATATACTATATTTGGAACTGGTGTCATGAAATTTGAAAAGCCCCAACTCTGGAATCTGCCTAATGATAACTTAAAAGTGTATTTTTCTGCCTTATAACAAAATCAATATACTATATTAGGAACCGGCGTCATGAAATTTGAAAAAGCCCCAAATCAGAAATCTGCCTAATGATAACTTAAAAGTGTTTCTGACTGCCTTATAACAAAATCAATATACTATATTTTAGTAGTGGCGTCATGAAATTCGAAAAAGCCCCAACTCAGGAATCTGCCTAATGATAACTTAAAAGTGTATTTTTCTGCCTTATAACAAAATCAATATACTTTATTTTGAACTTGCCTCCGGAAATTCGAAAAAGCCCCAACTCAGGAATCTGCCTAATGACAACTTAAAAGTGTATTTTTCTGCCTTATAACAAAATCAATATACTATATTTGGAAGTGGCGTCATGAAATTCGAAAAAGCCCCAACTCAGAAATCTGCCTAATGATAACTTAAAAGTGTATTTTTCTGCCTTATAACAAAATCAATATACTTTATTTTGAACTTGCCTCCGGAAATTCGAAAAAGCCCCAACTCAGGAATCTGCCTAATGACAACTTAAAAGTGTATTTTTCTGCCTTATAACAAAATCAATATACTATATTAGGAACCGGCGTCATGAAATTTGAAAAAGCCCCAAATCAGAAATCTGCCTAATGATAACTTAAAAGTGTTTCTGACTGCCTTATAACAAAATCAATATACTATATTTTAGTAGTGGCGTCATGAAATTCGAAAAAGCCCCAACTCAGGAATCTGCCTAATGATAACTTAAAAGTGTATTTTTCTGCCTTATAACAAAATCAATATACTATATTTGGAACAGGCGTCATGAAATTCGAAAAAGCCCCAACTCAGGAATCTGCCTAATGATAACTTAAAAGTGTATTTTTCTGCCCTATAACAAAATGAATACACTATATTTGGAACTGGCCTCCGGAAATTCGGAAAAGCCCCAACTCAGAAATCCGCCTAATGATAACTTAAAAGTGGGTTTTTCTGCCTTATAACAAAATCAATATACTATATTAGGAACCGGCGTTATGAAATTTGAAAAAGCCCCAACTCAGGAATCTGCCTAATGATAACTTAAAAGTGTATTTTTCTTCCTTATAACAAAATCAATATACTATATTTGGAACTGGTGTCATGAAATTTGAAAAAGCCCCAACTCAGGAATCTGCCTAATGACAACTTAAAAGTGTATTTTTCTGCCTTATAACAAAATCAATATACTATATTTGGAAGTGGCGTCATGAAATTCGAAAAAGCCCCAACTCAGGAATCTGCCTAATGATAACTTAAAAGTGTATTTTTCTGCCTTATAACAAAATCAATATACTTTATTTTGAACTTGCCTCCGGAAATTCGAAAAAGCCCCAACTCAGGAATCTGCCTAATGACAACTTAAAAGTGTATTTTTCTGCCTTATAACAAAATCAATATACTATATTTGGAAGTGGCGTCATGAAATTCGAAAAAGCCCCAACTCAGAAATCTGCCTAATGATAACTTAAAAGTGTATTTTTCTGCCTTATAACAAAATCAATATACTATATTTGGAACAGGCTTCATGAAATTCGAAAAGCCCCAACTCTGGAATCTGCCTAATGACAACTTAAAAGTGTATTTTTCTGCCTTATAACAAAATCAATATACTATATTTGGAACTGGTGTCATGAAATTTGAAAAGCCCCAACTCTGGAATCTGCCTAATGATAACTTAAAAGTGTATTTTTCTGCCTTATAACAAAATCAATATACTATATTAGGAACCGGCGTCATGAAATTCGAAAAAGCCCTAACTCAGGAATCTGCCTAATGATAACTTAAAAGTGTATTTTTCTGCCTTATAACAAAATCAATATACTATATTAGGAACCGGCGTCATGAAATTTGAAAAAGCCCCAAATCAGAAATCTGCCTAATGATAACTTAAAAGTGTTTCTGACTGCCTTATAACAAAATCAATATACTATATTTTAGTAGTGGCGTCATGAAATTCGAAAAAGCCCCAACTCAGGAATCTGCCTAATGATAACTTAAAAGTGTATTTTTCTGCCTTATAACAAAATCAATATACTTTATTTTGAACTTGCCTCCGGAAATTCGAAAAAGCCCCAACTCAGGAATCTGCCTAATGACAACTTAAAAGTGTATTTTTCTGCCTTATAACAAAATCAATATACTATATTTGGAAGTGGCGTCATGAAATTCGAAAAAGCCCCAACTCAGAAATCTGCCTAATGATAACTTAAAAGTGTATTTTTCTGCCTTATAACAAAATCAATATACTTTATTTTGAACTTGCCTCCGGAAATTCGAAAAAGCCCCAACTCAGGAATCTGCCTAATGACAACTTAAAAGTGTATTTTTCTGCCTTATAACAAAATCAATATACTATATTAGGAACCGGCGTCATGAAATTTGAAAAAGCCCCAAATCAGAAATCTGCCTAATGATAACTTAAAAGTGTTTCTGACTGCCTTATAACAAAATCAAAATACTATATTTGGAACAGGCGTCATGAAATTTGAAAAAGCCCCAAATCAGAAATCTGCCTAATGATAACTTAAAAGTGTTTCTGACTGCCTTATAACAAAATCAATATACTATATTTTAGTAGTGGCGTCATGAAATTCGAAAAAGCCCCAACTCAGGAATCTGCCTAATGATAACTTAAAAGTGTATTTTTCTGCCTTATAACAAAATCAATATACTATATTTGGAACAGGCGTCATGAAATTCGAAAAAGCCCCAACTCAGGAATCTGCCTAATGATAACTTAAAAGTGTATTTTTCTGCCCTATAACAAAATCAATACACTATATTTGGAACTGGCCTCCGGAAATTCGGAAAAGCCCCAACTCAGAAATCCGCCTAATGATAACTTAAAAGTGGGTTTTTCTGCCTTATAACAAAATCAATATACTATATTAGGAACCGGCGTTATGAAATTTGAAAAAGCCCCAACTCAGGAATCTGCCTAATGATAACTTAAAAGTGTATTTTTCTTCCTTATAACAAAATCAATATACTATATTTGGAACTGGTGTCATGAAATTTGAAAAAGCCCCAACTCAGGAATCTGCCTAATGACAACTTGAAAGTGTATTTTTCTTCCTTATAACAAAATCAATATACTATATTTGGAACTGGTGTCATGAAATTTGAAAAAGCCCCAACTCAGGAATCTGCCTAATGATAACTTAAAAGTGTATTTTTCTGCCTTGTAACAAAATCAATATACTATATTAGGAAGTGGCGTCATGAAATTCGAAAAAGTCCCAACTCAGGAATCTGCCTAATGATAACTTAAATGTGTATTTTTCTGCCCTATAACAAAATCAATACACTATATTAGGAACTGGCCTCCGGAAATTCGGAAAAGCCCCAACTCAGAAATCCGCCTAATGATAACTTAAAAGTGGGTTTTTCTGCCTTATAACAAAATCAATATACTATATTAGGAACCGGCGTTATGAAATTTGAAAAAGCCCCAACTCAGGAATCTGCCTAATGACAACTTGAAAGTGTATTTTTCTGCCCTATAACAAAATCAATACACTATATTTGGAACTGGCCTCCGGAAATTCGGAAAAGCCCCAACTCAGAAATCCGCCTAGTGATAACTTAAAAGTGTTTTTTTCTGCCTTATAACAAAATCAATATACTACATTTGGAAGTGGCGTCATGAAATTCGAAAAAGCCCCAACTCAGGAATCTGCCTAATGATAACTAAAAAGTGTATTTTTCTGCCTTATAACAAAATCAATATACTATATTAGGAACCGGCGTCATCAAATTCGAAGAAGCCCCAACTCAGGAATCTGCCTAATGATAACTTAAAAGTGTATTTTTCTGCCTTATAACAAAATCAAAATACTATATTTGGAACCGGTGTCATGAAATTCGGAAAAGCCCCAACTCAGGAATCTGCCTAATGATAACTTAAAAATGGGTTTTTCTGCCTTATAACAAAATCAATATACTATATTAGGAACCGGCGTTATGAAATTTGAAAAAGCCCCAACTCAGGAATCTGCCTAATGACAACTTGAAAGTGTATTTTTCTGCCTTATAACAAAATCAATATACTACATTTGGAAGTGGCGTCATGAATTTCGAAAACGCCCCAACTCAGAAATCCGCCTAGTGATAACTTAAAAGTGTTTTTTTCTGCCTTATAACAAAATAAATATACTACATTTGGAAGTGGCGTCATGAATTTCGAAAACGCCCCAACTCAGAAATCCGCCTAGTGATAACTTAAAAGTGTTTTTTTCTGCCTTATAACAAAATAAATATACTACATTTGGAAGTGGCGTCATGAATTTCGAAAACGCCCCAACTCAGAAATCCGCCTAGTGATAACTTAAAAGTGTTTTTTTCTGCCTTATAACAAAATCAATATACTATATTAGGAACCGGCGTCATGAAATTCGAAAAAGCCCCAACTCAGGAATCTGCCTAATGATAACTTAAAAGTGTATTTTTCTGCCTTATAACAAAATCAAAATACTATATTTGGAACCGGTGTCATGAAATTCGGAAAAGCCCCAACTCAGGAATCTGCCTAATGATAACTTAAAAGTTGGTTTTTCTGCCTTATAACAAAATCAATATACTATATTTGGAAGTGGCGTCATGAAATTCGAAAAAGCCCCAACTCAGGAATCTGCCTAATGATAACTTAAAAGTGTATTTTTCTGCCCTATAACAAAATCAATACACTATATTTGGAACTGGCCTCCGGAAATTCGGAAAAGCCCCAACTCAGAAATCCGCCTAATGATAACTTAAAAGTGGGTTTTTCTGCCGTATAACAAAATCAATATACTATATTAGGAACCGGCGTTATGAAATTTGAAAAAGCCCCAACTCAGGAATCTGCCTAATGATAACTTAAAAGTGTATTTCTCTGCCTTATAACAAAATCAATATACTATATTAGGAACCGGCGTCATGAAATTTGAAAAAGCCCCAAATCAGAAATCTGCCTAATGATAACTTAAAAGTGTTTCTGACTGCCTTATAACAAAATCAATATACTATATTTTAGTAGTGGCGTCATGAAATTCGAAAAAGCCCCAACTCAGGAATCTGCCTAATGATAACTTAAAAGTGTATTTTTCTGCCTTATAACAAAATCAATATACTATATTAGGAAGTGGCGTCATGAAATTCGAAAAAGTCCCAACTCAGGAATCTGCCTAATGATAACTTAAAAGTGTATTTTTCTGCCTTATAACAAAATCAATATACTATATTAGGAAGTGGCGTCATGAAATTCGAAAAAGTCCCAACTCAGGAATCTGCCTAATGATAACTTAAAAGTGTATTTTTCTGCCTTATAACAAAATAAATATACTACATTTGGAAGTGGCGTCATGAAATTCGAAAAAGCCCCAACTCAGGAATCTGCCTAATGATAACTTAAAAGTGTTTTTTTCTGCCTTATAACAAAATCAATATACTATATTAGGAACCGGCGTCATCAAATTCGAAGAAGCCCCAACTCAGGAATCTGCCTAATGATAACTTAAAAGTGTATTTTTCTGCCCTATAACAAAATCAATACACTATATTTGGAACTGGCCTCCGGAAATTCGGAAAAGCCCCAACTCAGAAATCCGCCTAATGATAACTTAAAAGTGTATTTTTCTGCCTTATAACAAAATCAATATACTATATTCGGAAGTGGCGTCATGAAATTCGAAAAAGCCCCAACTCAGGAATCTGCCTAATGATAACTTAAAAGTGTTTCTGACTGCCTTATAACAAAATCAATATACTATATTAGGAAGTGGCGTCATGAAATTCGAAAAAGCCCCAACTCAGGAATCTGCCTAATGATAACTTAAAAGTGTATTTTTCTGCCTTATAACAAAATCAATATACTATATTTGGAACTGGCCTCCGGAAATTCGAAAAAGCCCCAACTCAGGAATCTGCCTAATGATAACTTAAAAGTGTATTTTTCTGCCTTATAACAAAATCAATATACTATATTTGGAAGTGGCGTCATGAAACTCGAAAAAGCCCCAACTCAGTATTCTGCCTAATGATAACTTAAAAGTGTTTCTGACTGCCTTATAACAAAATCAATATACTATATTTGGAACTGGCGTCATGAAATTCGAAAAAGCCATAACTCAGGAATCTGCCTAATGATAACTTAAAAGTGTATTTTTCTGCCTTATAACAAAATCAATATACTATATTTGGAACTGGCCTCCGGAAATTCGAAAAAGCCCCAACTCAGGAATCTGCCTAATGATAACTTAAAAGTGTATTTTTCTGCCTTATAACAAAATCAATATACTATATTCGGAAGTGGCGTCATGAAATTCGAAAAAGCCCCAACTCAGGAATCTGCCTAATGATAACTTAAAAGTGTTTCTGACTGCCTTATAACAAAATCAATATACTATATTTGGAACTGGCGTCATGAAATTCGAAAAAGCCATAACTCAGGAATCTGCCTAATGATAACTTAAAAGTGTATTTTTCTGCCTTATAACAAAATCAATATACTATATTTGGAACTGGTCTCCGGAAATTCGAAAAAGCCCCAACTCAGAAATCTGCCTAATGACAACTTAAAAGTGTATTTTTCTGCCTTATAACAAAATCAATATACTATATTTGGAACTGGCGTCATGAAATTCGAAAAAGCCCCAACTCAGGAATCTGCCTAATGATAACTTAAAAGTGTATTTTTCTGCCTTATAACAAAATCAATATACTATATTTGGAACTGGCCTCCGGAAATTCGAAAAAGCCCCAACTCAGGAATCTGCCTAATGATAACTTAAAAGTGTATTTTTCTGCCTTATAACAAAATCAATATACTATATTCGGAAGTGGCGTCATGAAATTCGAAAAAGCCCCAACTCAGGAATCTGCCTAATGATAACTTAAAAGTGTTTCTGACTGCCTTATAACAAAATCAATATACTATATTTGGAACTGGCGTCATGAAATTCGAAAAAGCCATAACTCAGGAATCTGCCTAATGATAACTTAAAAGTGTATTTTTCTGCCTTATAACAAAATCAATATACTATATTTGGAACTGGTCTCCGGAAATTCGAAAAAGCCCCAACTCAGAAATCTGCCTAATGACAACTTAAAAGTGTATTTTTCTGCCTTATAACAAAATCAATATACTATATTTGGAACTGGCGTCATGAAATTCGAAAAAGCCCCAACTCAGGAATCTGCCTAATGATAACTTAAAAGTGTATTTTTCTGCCTTATAACAAAATCAATATACTATATTTGGAACTGGCCTCCGGAAATTCGAAAAAGCCCCAACTCAGGAATCTGCCTAATGATAACTTAAAAGTGTATTTTTCTGCCTTATAACAAAATCAATATACTATATTCGGAAGTGGCGTCATGAAATTCGAAAAAGCCCCAACTCAGTATTCTGCCTAATGATAACTTAAAAGTGTTTCTGACTGCCTTATAACAAAATCAATATACTATATTTGGAACTGGCGTCATGAAATTCGAAAAAGCCATAACTCAGGAATCTGCCTAATGATAACTTAAAAGTGTATTTTTCTGCCTTATAACAAAATCAATATACTATATTTGGAACTGGTCTCCGGAAATTCGAAAAAGCCCCAACTCAGAAATCTGCCTAATGACAACTTAAAAGTGTATTTTTCTGCCTTATAACAAAATCAATATACTATATTTGGAACTGGCGTCATGAAATTCGAAAAAGCCCCAACTCAGGAATCTGCCTAATGATAACTTAAAAGTGTATTTTTCTGCCTTATAACAAAATCAATATACTATATTTGGAACTGGCCTCCGGAAATTCGAAAAAGCCCCAACTCAGGAATCTGCCTAATGATAACTTAAAAGTGTATTTTTCTGCCTTATAACAAAATCAATATACTATATTCGGAAGTGGCGTCATGAAATTCGAAAAAGCCCCAACTCAGGAATCTGCCTAATGATAACTTAAAAGTGTTTCTGACTGCCTTATAACAAAATCAATATACTATATTTGGAACTGGCATCATGAAATTCGAAAAAGCCATAACTCAGGAATCTGCCTAATGATAACTTAAAAGTGTATTTTTCTGCCTTATAACAAAATCAATATACTATATTAGGAAGTGGCGTCATGAAATTCGAAAAAGCCCCAACTCACGAATCTGCCTAATGATAACTTAAAAGTGTATTTTTCTGCCTTATAACAAAATCAATATACTATATTTGGAACTGGCGTCATGAAATTCGAAAAAGCCCCAACTCAGGAATCTGCCTAATGATAACTTAAAAGTGTATTTTTCTGCCTTATAACAAAATAAATATACTACATTTGGAAGTGGCGTCATGAATTTCGAAAACGCCCCAACTCAGAAATCCGCCTAGTGATAACTTAAAAGTGTTTTTTTCTGCCTTATAACAAAATCAATATACTATATTAGGAACCGGCGTCATGAAATTCGAAAAAGCCCCAACTCAGGAATCTGCCTAATGATAACTTAAAAGTGTATTTTTCTGCCTTATAACAAAATCAAAATACTATATTTGGAACCGGTGTCATGAAATTCGGAAAAGCCCCAACTCAGGAATCTGCCTAATGATAACTTAAAAGTGGGTTTTTCTGCCTTATAACAAAATCAATATACTATATTTGGAAGTGGCGTCATGAAATTCGAAAAAGCCCCAACTCAGGAATCTGCCTAATGATAACTTAAAAGTGTATTTTTCTGCCCTATAACAAAATCAATACACTATATTTGGAACTGGCCTCCGGAAATTCGGAAAAGCCCCAACTCAGAAATCCGCCTAATGATAACTTAAAAGTGGGTTTTTCTGCCGTATAACAAAATCAATATACTATATTAGGAACCGGCGTTATGAAATTTGAAAAAGCCCCAACTCAGGAATCTGCCTAATGATAACTTAAAAGTGTATTTTTCTGCCCTATAACAAAATCAATATACTATATTAGGAACCGGCGTTATGAAATTTGAAAAAGCCCCAACTCAGGAATCTGCCTAATGATAACTTAAAAGTGTTTCTGACTGCCTTATAACAAAATCAATATACTATATTTTAGTAGTGACGTCATGAAATTCGAAAAAGCCCCAACTCAGGAATCTGCCTAATGATAACTTAAAAGTGTATTTTTCTGCCTTATAACAAAATCAATATACTATATTAGGAAGTGGCGTCATGAAATTCGAAAAAGTCCCAACTCAGGAATCTGCCTAATGATAACTTAAAAGTGTATTTTTCTGCCCTATAACAAAATCAATACACTATATTAGGAACTGGCCTCCGGAAATTCGGAAAAGCCCCAACTCAGAAATCCGCCTAATGATAACTTAAAAGTGGGTTTTTCTGCCTTATAACAAAATCAATATACTATATTAGGAACCGGCGTTATGAAATTTGAAAAAGCCCCAACTCAGGAATCTGCCTAATGACAACTTGAAAGTGTATTTTTCTGCCTTATAACAAAATCAATATACTATATTTGGAACTGGTGTCATGAAATTTGAAAAAGCCCCAACTCAGGAATCTGCCTAATGATAACTTAAAAGTGTATTTTTCTGCCTTATAACAAAATAAATATACTACATTTGGAAGTGGCGTCATGAAATTCGAAAAAGCCCCAACTCAGGAATCTGCCTAATGATAACTTAAAAGTGTTTTTTTCTGCCTTATAACAAAATCAATATACTATATTAGGAACCGGCGTCATCAAATTCGAAGAAGCCCCAACTCAGGAATCTGCCTAATGATAACTTAAAAGTGTATTTTTCTGCCCTATAACAAAATCAATACACTATATTTGGAACTGGCCTCCAGAAATTCGAAAAAGCCCCAACTCAGGAATCTGCCTAATGACAACTTAAGGTATATTTTTCTGCCTTATAACAAAATCAATATACTATATTTGGAAGTGGCGTCATGAAATTCGAAAAAGCCCCAACTCACGAATCTGCCTAATGATAACTTAAAAGTGTATTTTTCTGCCTTATAACAAAATCAATATACTATATTTGGAACTGGCGTCATGAAATTCGAAAAAGCCCCAACTCAATAATCTGCCTAATGATAACTTAAAAGTGTATTTTTCTGCCTTATAACAAAATAAATATACTACATTTGGAAGTGGCGTCATGAATTTCGAAAACGCCCCAACTCAGGAATCTGCCTAATGATAACTTAAAAGTGTTTCTGACTGCCTTATAACAAAATCAATATACTATATTTGGAACTGGCATCATGAAATTCGAAAAAGCCATAACTCAGGAATCTGCCTAATGATAACTTAAAAGTGTATTTTTCTGCCTTATAACAAAATCAATATACTATATTAGGAAGTGGCGTCATGAAATTCGAAAAAGCCCCAACTCAGGAATCTGCCTAATGATAACTTAAAAGTGTATTTTTCTGCCCTATAACAAAATCAATATACTATATTAGGAACCGGCGTCATGAAATTCGAAAAAGCCCCAACTCAGGAATCTGCCTAATGATAACTTAAAAGTGTATTTTTCTGCCCTATAACAAAATCAATACACTATATTTGGAACTGGCCTCCAGAAATTCGAAAAAGCCCCAACTCAGGAATCTGCCTAATGACAACTTAAGGTATATTTTTCTGCCTTATAACAAAATCAATATACTATATTTGGAAGTGGCGTCATGAAATTCGAAAAAGCCCCAACTCACGAATCTGCCTAATGATAACTTAAAAGTGTATTTTTCTGCCTTATAACAAAATCAATATACTATATTTGGAACTGGCGTCATGAAATTCGAAAAAGCCCCAACTCAGGAATCTGCCTAATGATAACTTAAAAGTGTATTTTTCTGCCTTATAACAAAATCAATATACTATATTTGGAACTGGTGTCATGAAATTTGAAAAAGCCCCAACTCAGGAATCTGCCTAATGATAACTTAAAAGTGTATTTTTCTGCCTTATAACAAAATAAATATACTACATTTGGAAGTGGCGTCATGAAATTCGAAAAAGCCCCAACTCAGGAATCTGCCTAATGATAACTTAAAAGTGTTTTTTTCTGCCTTATAACAAAATCAATATACTATATTAGGAACCGGCGTCATCAAATTCGAAGAAGCCCCAACTCAGGAATCTGCCTAATGATAACTTAAAAGTGTATTTTTCTGCCCTATAACAAAATCAATACACTATATTTGGAACTGGCCTCCAGAAATTCGAAAAAGCCCCAACTCAGGAATCTGCCTAATGACAACTTAAGGTATATTTTTCTGCCTTATAACAAAATCAATATACTATATTTGGAAGTGGCGTCATGAAATTCGAAAAAGCCCCAACTCACGAATCTGCCTAATGATAACTTAAAAGTGTATTTTTCTGCCTTATAACAAAATCAATATACTATATTTGGAACTGGCGTCATGAAATTCGAAAAAGCCCCAACTCAGGAATCTGCCTAATGATAACTTAAAAGTGTATTTTTCTGCCTTATAACAAAATAAATATACTACATTTGGAAGTGGCGTCATGAATTTCGAAAACGCCCCAACTCAGGAATCTGCCTAATGATAACTTAAAAGTGTTTCTGACTGCCTTATAACAAAATCAATATACTATATTTGGAACTGGCATCATGAAATTCGAAAAAGCCATAACTCAGGAATCTGCCTAATGATAACTTAAAAGTGTTTTTTTCTGCCTTATAACAAAATCAATATACTATATTAGGAAGTGGCGTCATGAAATTCGAAAAAGCCCCAACTCAGGAATCTGCCTAATGATAACTTAAAAGTGTATTTTTCTGCCCTATAACAAAATCAATATACTATATTAGGAACCGGCGTCATGAAATTCGAAAAAGCCCCAACTCAGGAATCTGCCTAATGATAACTTAAAAGTGTATTTTTCTGCCCTATAACAAAATCAATACACTATATTTGGAACTGGCCTCCAGAAATTCGAAAAAGCCCCAACTCAGGAATCTGCCTAATGACAACTTAAGGTATATTTTTCTGCCTTATAACAAAATCAATATACTATATTTGGAAGTGGCGTCATGAAATTCGAAAAAGCCCCAACTCACGAATCTGCCTAATGATAACTTAAAAGTGTATTTTTCTGCCTTATAACAAAATCAATATACTATATTTGGAACTGGCGTCATGAAATTCGAAAAAGCCCCAACTCAGGAATCTGCCTAATGATAACTTAAAAGTGTATTTTTCTGCCTTATAACAAAATCAATATACTATATTAGGAAGTGGCGTCATGAAATTCGAAAAAGCCCCAACTCAGGAATCTGCCTAATGATAACTTAAAAGTGTATTTTTCTGCCTTATAACAAAATCAATATACTATATTTGGAACTGGTGTTATGAAATTTGAAAAAGCCCCAACTCAGGAATCTGCCTAATGATAACTTAAAAGTGTATTTTTCTGCCTTATAACAAAATAAATATACTACATTTGGAAGTGGCGTCATGAAATTCGAAAAAGCCCCAACTCAGGAATCTGCCTAATGATAACTTAAAAGTGTTTTTTTCTGCCTTATAACAAAATCAATATACTATATTAGGAACCGGCGTCATCAAATTCGAAGAAGCCCCAACTCAGGAATCTGCCTAATGATAACTTAAAAGTGTATTTTTCTGCCCTATAACAAAATCAATACACTATATTTGGAACTGGCCTCCGGAAATTCGGAAAAGCCCCAACTCAGAAATCCGCCTAGTGATAACTTAAAAATGGGTTTTTCTGCCTTATAACAAAATCAATATACTATATTTGGAAGTGGCGTCATGAAATTCGAAAAAGCCCCAACTCAGGAATCTGCCTAATGATAACTTAAAAGTGTATTTTTCTGCCCTATAACAAAATCAATACACTATATTTGGAACTGGCCTCCGGAAATTCGGAAAAGCCCCAACTCAGAAATCCGCCTAATGATAACTTAAAAGTGTTTCTGACTGCCTTATAACAAAATCAATATACTATATTTTAGTAGTGGCGTCATGAAATTCGAAAAAGCCCCAACTCAGGAATCTGCCTAATGATTACTTAAAAGTGTTTCTGACTGCCTTATAACAAAATCAATATACTATATTAGGAAGTGGCGTCATGAAATTCGAAAAAGCCCCAACTCAGGAATCTGCCTAATGATAACTTAAAAGTGTATTTTTCTGCCTTATAACAAAATCAATATACTATATTTGGAAGTGGCGTCATGAAACTCGAAAAAGCCCCAACTCAGTATTCTGCCTAATGATAACTTAAAAGTGTATTTTTCTGCCTTATAACAAAATCAATATACTATATTAGGAACCGGCGTCATGAAATTCCAAAAAAGCCCCAACTCAGGAATCTGCCTAATGATAACTTAAAAGTGTATTTTTCTGCCTTATAACAAAATCAATATACTATATTAGGAACCGGCGTCATGAAATTCCAAAAAAGCCCCAACTCAGGAATCTGCCTAATGATAACTTAAAAGTGTATTTTTCTGCCTTATAACAAAATCAATATACTATATTTGGAACTGGCGTCATGAAATTCGAAAAAGCCCCAACTCAGGAATCTGCCTAATGATAACTTAAAAGTGTATTTTTCTGCCTTATAACAAAATCAATATACTATATTAGGAACCGGCGTCATGAAATTCGAAAAAGCCCCAACTCAGGAATCTGCCTAATGATAACTTAAAAGTGTATTTTTCTGCCTTATAACAAAATCAATATACTATATTAGGAACCGGCGTCATGAAATTCGAAAAAGCCCCAACTCAGGAATCTGCCTAATGATAACTTAAAAGTGTATTTTTCTGCCTTATAACAAAATCAATATACTATATTAGGAAGTGGCGTCATGAAATTCGAAAAAGCCCCAACTCAGGAATCTGCCTAATGATAACTTAAAAGTGTATTTTTCTGCCTTATAACAAAATCAATATACTATATTAGGAAGTGGCGTCATGAAATTCGAAAAAGCCCCAACTCAGGAATCTGCCTAATGATAACTTAAAAGTGTATTTTTCTGCCTTATAACAAAATCAATATACTATATTAGGAACCGGCGTCATGAAATTCGAAAAAGCCCCAACTCAGGAATCTGCCTAATGATAACTTAAAAGTGTATTTTTCTGCCTTATAACAAAATCAATATACTATATTAGGAACCGGCGTCATGAAATTCCAAAAAAGCCCCAACTCAGGAATCTGCCTAATGATAACTTAAAAGTGTATTTTTCTGCCTTATAACAAAATCAATATACTATATTTGGAACTGGCGTCATGAAATTCGAAAAAGCCCCAACTCAGGAATCTGCCTAATGATAACTTAAAAGTGTATTTTTCTGCCTTATAACAAAATCAATATACTATATTAGGAACCGGCGTCATGAAATTCGAAAAAGCCCCAACTCAGGAATCTGCCTAATGATAACTTAAAAGTGTATTTTTCTGCCTTATAACAAAATCAATATACTATATTAGGAACCGGCGTCATGAAATTCCAAAAAAGCCCCAACTCAGGAATCTGCCTAATGATAACTTAAAAGTGTATTTTTCTGCCTTATAACAAAATCAATATACTATATTTGGAACTGGTCTCCGGAAATTCGAAAAAGCCCCAACTCAGAAATCTGCCTAATGACAACTTAAAAGTGTATTTTTCTGCCTTATAACAAAATCAATATACTATATTTGGAACTGGCGTCATGAAATTCGAAAAAGCCCCAACTCAGGAATCTGCCTAATGATAACTTAAAAGTGTATTTTTCTGCCTTATAACAAAATCAATATACTATATTTGGAACTGGCCTCCGGAAATTCGAAAAAGCCCCAACTCAGGAATCTGCCTAATGATAACTTAAAAGTGTTTCTGACTGCCTTATAACAAAATCAATATACTATATTAGGAAGTGGCGTCATGAAATTCGAAAAAGCCCCAACTCAGGAATCTGCCTAATGATAACTTAAAAGTGTATTTTTCTGCCCTATAACAAAATCAATATACTATATTAGGAACCGGCGTCATGAAATTCGAAAAAGCCCCAACTCAGGAATCTGCCTAATGATAACTTAAAAGTGTATTTTTCTGCCCTATAACAAAATCAATACACTATATTTGGAACTGGCCTCCAGAAATTCGAAAAAGCCCCAACTCAGGAATCTGCCTAATGACAACTTAAGGTATATTTTTCTGCCTTATAACAAAATCAATATACTATATTTGGAAGTGGCGTCATGAAATTCGAAAAAGCCCCAACTCACGAATCTGCCTAATGATAACTTAAAAGTGTATTTTTCTGCCTTATAACAAAATCAATATACTATATTTGGAACTGGCGTCATGAAATTCGAAAAAGCCCCAACTCAGGAATCTGCCTAATGATAACTTAAAAGTGTATTTTTCTGCCTTATAACAAAATCAATATACTATATTAGGAAGTGGCGTCATGAAATTCGAAAAAGCCCCAACTCAGGAATCTGCCTAATGATAACTTAAAAGTGTATTTTTCTGCCTTATAACAAAATCAATATACTATATTAGGAACCGGCGTCATGAAATTCGAAAAAGCCCCAACTCAGGAATCTGCCTAATGATAACTTAAAAGTGTATTTTTCTGCCTTATAACAAAATCAATATACTATATTTGGAACTGGCCTCCGGAAATTCGAAAAAGCCCCAACTCAGGAATCTGCCTAATGATAACTTAAAAGTGTATTTTTCTGCCCTATAACAAAATCAATATACTATATTAGGAACCGGCGTCATGAAATTCGAAAAAGCCCCAACTCAGGAATCTGCCTAATGATAACTTAAAAGTGTATTTTTCTGCCCTATAACAAAATCAATACACTATATTTGGAACTGGCCTCCAGAAATTCGAAAAAGCCCCAACTCAGGAATCTGCCTAATGACAACTTAAAAGTATATTTTTCTGCCTTATAACAAAATCAATATACTATATTTGGAAGTGGCGTCATGAAATTCGAAAAAGCCCCAACTCACGAATCTGCCTAATGATAACTTAAAAGTGTATTTTTCTGCCTTATAACAAAATCAATATACTATATTTGGAACTGGCGTCATGAAATTCGAAAAAGCCCCAACTCAGGAATCTGCCTAATGATAACTTAAAAGTGTATTTTTCTGCCTTATAACAAAATCAATATACTATATTAGGAAGTGGCGTCATGAAATTCGAAAAAGCCCCAACTCAGGAATCTGCCTAATGATAACTTAAAAGTGTATTTTTCTGCCTTATAACAAAATCAATATACTATATTAGGAACCGGCGTCATGAAATTCCAAAAAAGCCCCAACTCAGGAATCTGCCTAATGATAACTTAAAAGTGTATTTTTCTGCCTTATAACAAAATCAATATACTATATTAGGAACCGGCGTCATGAAATTCCAAAAAAGCCCCAACTCAGGAATCTGCCTAATGATAACTTAAAAGTGTATTTTTCTGCCTTATAACAAAATCAATATACTATATTTGGAACTGGCCTCCGGAAATTCGAAAAAGCCCCAACTCAGGAATCTGCCTAATGATAACTTAAAAGTGTATTTTTGTGCCTTATAACAAAATCAATATACTATATTTGGAACTGGCGTCATGAAATTCGAAAAAGCCCCAACTCAGGAATCTGCCTAATGATAACTTAAAAGTGTATTTTTCTGCCTTATAACAAAATCAATATACTATATTTGGAACTGGCCTCCGGAAATTCGAAAAAGCCCCAACTCAGGAATCTGCCTAATGATAACTTAAAAGTGTATTTTTCTGCCCTATAACAAAATCAATATACTATATTAGGAACCGGCGTCATGAAATTCGAAAAAGCCCCAACTCAGGAATCTGCCTAATGATAACTTAAAAGTGTATTTTTCTGCCTTATAACAAAATCAATATACTATATTAGGAACCGGCGTCATGAAATTCGAAAAAGCCCCAACTCAGGAATCTGCCTAATGATAACTTAAAAGTGTATTTTTCTGCCCTATAACAAAATCAATATACTATATTAGGAACTGGCGTCATGAAATTCGAAAAAGCCCCAACTCAGGAATCTGCCTAATGATAACTTAAAAGTGTATTTTTCTGCCTTATAACGAAATCAATGTACTATATTTGGAAGTGGCGTCATGAAACTCGAAAAAGCCCCAACTCAGTAATCTGCCTAATGATAACTTAAAAGTGTTTCTGACTGCCTTATAACAAAATCAATATACTATATTTTAGTAGTGGCGTCATGAAATTCGAAAAAGCCCCAACTCAGGAATCTGCCTAATGATAACTTAAAAGTGTATTTTTCTGCCCTATAACAAAATCAATATACTATATTAGGAACTGGCGTCATGAAATTCGAAAAAGCCCCAACTCAGGAATCTGCCTAATGATAACTTAAAAGTGTATTTTTCTGCCTTATAACGAAATCAATGTACTATATTTGGAAGTGGCGTCATGAAACTCGAAAAAGCCCCAACTCAGTAATCTGCCTAATGATAACTTAAAAGTGTTTCTGACTGCCTTATAACAAAATCAATATACTATATTTTAGTAGTGGCGTCATGAAATTCGAAAAAGCCCCAACTCAGGAATCTGCCTAATGATAACTTAAAAGTGTATTTTTCTGCCCTATAACAAAATCAATACACTATATTTGGAACTGGCCTCCAGAAATTCGAAAAAGCCCCAACTCAGGAATCTGCCTAATGACAACTTAAAAGTATATTTTTCTGCCTTATAACAAAATCAATATACTATATTTGGAAGTGGCGTCATGAAATTCGAAAAAGCCCCAACTCACGAATCTGCCTAATGATAACTTAAAAGTGTATTTTTCTGCCTTATAACAAAATCAATATACTATATTTGGAACTGGCGTCATGAAATTCGAAAAAGCCCCAACTCAGGAATCTGCCTAATGATAACTTAAAAGTGTATTTTTCTGCCTTATAACAAAATCAATATACTATATTTGGAACTGGCCTCCGGAAATTCGAAAAAGCCCCAACTCAGGAATCTGCCTAATGATAACTTAAAAGTGTATTTTTCTGCCTTATTACAAAATCAATATATTATATTAGGAACCGGCTTCATGGAATTCGAAAAAGCCCCAACTCAGGAATCTGCCTAATGATAACTTAAAAGTGTATTTTGCTGCCTTATAACAAAATCAATATACTATATTAGGAAGTGGCGTCATGAAATTCGAAAAAGCCCCAACTCAGGAATCTGCCTAATGATAACTCAAAAGTGTATTTTTCTGCCTTATAACAAAATCAATATACTATATTAGGAAGTGGCGTCATGAAATTCGAAAAAGTCCCAAGTCAGGAATCTGCCTAATGATAACTTAAGAGTGTACTGTTCTGCCTTATAACAAAATCGATATACTATATTAGGAAGTGGCGTCATGAAATTCGAAAAAGCCCCAACTCAGGAATCTGCCTAATGATAACTTAAAAGTGTATTTTTCTGCCCTATAACAAAATCAATATACTGTATTAGGAACCGGCGTCATGAAACTCGAAAAAGCCCCAACTCAGGAATCTGCCTAATGATAACTTAAAAGTGTATTTTTCTGCCTTATAACAAAATCAATATACTATATTAGGAACCGGCGTCATGAAATTCGAAAAAGCCCCAACTCAGTATTCTGCCTAATGATAACTTAAAAGTGTATTTTTCTGCCTTATTACAAAATCAATATACTATATTTGGAACCGGCGTCATGAAACTCGAAAAAGCCCCAACTCAGGAATCTGCCTAATGATAACTTAAAAGTGTATTTTTCTGCCTTATAACAAAATCAATATACTATATTAGGAAGTGGCGTCATGAAATTCGAAAAAGCCCCAACTCAGGAATCTGCCTAATGACAACTTAAAAGTGTATTTTTCTGCCTTATAACAAAATCAATATACTATATTAGGAACCGGCGTCATGAAATTCGAAAAAGCCCCAACTCAGGAATCTGCCTAATGATAACTTAAAAGTGTATTGTTCTGCCTTATAACAAAATCGATATACTATATTAGGAAGTGGCGTCATGAAATTCGAAAAAGCCCCAACTCAGGAATCTGCCTAATGACAACTTAAAAGCGTATTTTTCTGCCTTATAACAAAATCAATATACTATATTAGGAACCGGCGTCATGAAATTCGAAAAAGCCCCAAATCAGGAATCTGCCTAATGATAACTTAAAAGTGTATTTTTCTGCCTTATAACAAAATCAATATACTATATTAGGAAGTGGCGTCATGAAATTCGAAAAAGCCCCAACTCAGGAATCTGCCTAATGATAACTTAAAAGTGTATTGTTCTGCCTTATAACAAAATCGATATACTATATTAGGAAGTGGCGTCATGAAATTCGAAAAAGCCCCAACTCAGGAATCTGCCTAATGATAACTTAAAAGTGTATTTTTCTGCCCTATAACAAAATCAATATACTATATTAGGAACCGGCGTCATGAAATTCGAAAAAGCCCCAACTCAGGAATCTGCCTAATGATAACTTAAAAGTGGGTTTTTCTGCCGTATAACAAAATCAATATACTATATTAGGAACCGGCGTTATGAAATTTGAAAAAGCCCCAACTCAGGAATCTGCCTAATGATAACTTAAAAGTGTATTTTTCTGCCCTATAACAAAATCAATATACTATATTAGGAACCGGCGTCATGAAATTCGAAAAAGCCCCAACTCAGGAATCTGCCTAATGATAACTTAAAAGTGTATTGTTCTGCCTTATAACAAAATCGATATACTATATTAGGAAGTGGCGTCATGAAATTCGAAAAAGCCCCAACTCAGGAATCTGCCTAATGACAACTTAAAAGCGTATTTTTCTGCCTTATAACAAAATCAATATACTATATTAGGAACCGGCGTCATGAAATTCGAAAAAGCCCCAAATCAGGAATCTGCCTAATGATAACTTAAAAGTGTATTTTTCTGCCTTATAACAAAATCAATATACTATATTAGGAAGTGGCGTCATGAAATTCGAAAAAGCCCCAACTCAGGAATCTGCCTAATGATAACTTAAAAGTGTATTGTTCTGCCTTATAACAAAATCGATATACTATATTAGGAAGTGGCGTCATGAAATTCGAAAAAGCCCCAACTCAGGAATCTGCCTAATGATAACTTAAAAGTGTATTTTTCTGCCCTATAACAAAATCAATATACTATATTAGGAACCGGCGTCATGAAATTCGAAAAAGCCCCAACTCAGGAATCTGCCTAATGATAACTTAAAAGTGTATTTTTCTGCCTTATAACGAAATCAATGTACTATATTTGGAAGTGGCGTCATGAAACTCGAAAAAGCCCCAACTCAGTAATCTGCCTAATGATAACTTAAAAGTGTTTCTGACTGCCTTATAACAAAATCAATATACTATATTTTAGTAGTGGCGTCATGAAATTCGAAAAAGCCCCAACTCAGGAATCTGCCTAATGATAACTTAAAAGTGTATTTTTCTGCCCTATAACAAAATCAATATACTATATTAGGAACCGGCGTCATGAAATTCGAAAAAGCCCCAACTCAGGAATCTGCCTAATGATAACTTAAAAGTGTTTCTGACTGCCTTATAACAAAATCAATATACTATATTAGGAACCGGCGTCATGAAATTCGAAAAAGCCCCAACTCAGGAATCTGCCTAATGATAACTTAAAAGTGTTTCTGACTGCCTTATAACAAAATCAATATACTATATTTTAGTAGTGGCGTCATGAAATTCGAAAAAGCCCCAACTCAGGAATCTGCCTAATGATAACTTAAAAGTGTATTTTTCTGCCTTATAACAAAATCAATATACTATATTAGGAACCGGCGTCATGAAATTCGAAAAAGCCCCAACTCAGGAATCTGCCTAATGATAACTTAAAAGTGTATTGTTCTGCCTTATAACAAAATCGATATACTATATTAGGAAGTGGCGTCATGAAATTCGAAAAAGCCCCAACTCAGGAATCTGCCTAATGACAACTTAAAAGCGTATTTTTCTGCCTTATAACAAAATCAATATACTATATTAGGAACCGGCGTCATGAAATTCGAAAAAGCCCCAAATCAGGAATCTGCCTAATGATAACTTAAAAGTGTATTTTTCTGCCTTATAACAAAATCAATATACTATATTAGGAAGTGGCGTCATGAAATTCGAAAAAGCCCCAACTCAGGAATCTGCCTAATGATAACTTAAAAGTGTATTGTTCTGCCTTATAACAAAATCGATATACTATATTAGGAAGTGGCGTCATGAAATTCGAAAAAGCCCCAACTCAGGAATCTGCCTAATGATAACTTAAAAGTGTATTTTTCTGCCCTATAACAAAATCAATATACTATATTAGGAACCGGCGTCATGAAATTCGAAAAAGCCCCAACTCAGGAATCTGCCTAATGATAACTTAAAAGTGTATTTTTCTGCCTTATAACGAAATCAATGTACTATATTTGGAAGTGGCGTCATGAAACTCGAAAAAGCCCCAACTCAGTAATCTGCCTAATGATAACTTAAAAGTGTTTCTGACTGCCTTATAACAAAATCAATATACTATATTTTAGTAGTGGCGTCATGAAATTCGAAAAAGCCCCAACTCAGGAATCTGCCTAATGATAACTTAAAAGTGTATTTTTCTGCCCTATAACAAAATCAATACACTATATTTGGAACTGGCCTCCAGAAATTCGAAAAAGCCCCAACTCAGGAATCTGCCTAATGACAACTTGAAAGTGTATTTTTCTGCCCTATAACAAAATCAATACACTATATTTGGAACTGGCCTCCGGAAATTCGGAAAAGCCCCAACTCAGAAATCCGCCTAGTGATAACTTAAAAGTGTTTTTTTCTGCCTTATAACAAAATCAATATACTATATTAGGAACCGGCGTCATGAAATTCGAAAAAGCCCCAACTCAGGAATCTGCCTAATGATAACTAAAAAGTGTATTTTTCTGCCTTATAACAAAATCAATATACTATATTAGGAACCGGCGTCATCAAATTCGAAGAAGCCCCAACTCAGGAATCTGCCTAATGATAACTTAAAAGTGTATTTTTCTGCCTTATAACAAAATCAAAATACTATATTTGGAACCGGTGTCATGAAATTCGGAAAAGCCCCAACTCAGGAATCTGCCTAATGATAACTTAAAAGTGGGTTTTTCTGCCTTATAACAAAATCAATATACTATATTTGGAAGTGGCGTCATGAATTTCGAAAACGCCCCAACTCAGAAATCCGCCTAGTGATAACTTAAAAGTGTTTTTTTCTGCCTTATAACAAAATCAATATACTATATTAGGAACCGGCGTCATCAAATTCGAAGAAGCCCCAACTCAGGAATCTGCCTAATGATAACTTAAAAATGGGTTTTTCTGCCTTATAACAAAATCAATATACTATATTAGGAACCGGCGTTATGAAATTTGAAAAAGCCCCAACTCAGGAATCTGCCTAATGACAACTTGAAAGTGTATTTTTCTGCCTTATAACAAAATCAATATACTATATTTGGAACTTGTGTCATGAAATTTGAAAAAGCCCCAACTCAGGAATCTGCCTAATGATAACTTAAAAGTGTATTTTTCTGCCTTATAACAAAATAAATATACTACATTTGGAAGTGGCGTCATGAATTTCGAAAACGCCCCAACTCAGAAATCCGCCTAGTGATAACTTAAAAGTGTTTTTTTCTGCCTTATAACAAAATCAATATACTATATTAGGAACCGGCGTCATGAAATTCGAAAAAGCCCCAACTCAGGAATCTGCCTAATGATAACTTAAAAGTGTATTTTTCTGCCTTATAACAAAATCAAAATACTATATTTGGAACCGGTGTCATGAAATTCGGAAAAGCCCCAACTCAGGAATCTGCCTAATGATAACTTAAAAGTGGGTTTTTCTGCCTTATAACAAAATCAATATACTATATTTGGAAGTGGCGTCATGAAATTCGAAAAAGCCCCAACTCAGAAATCCGCCTAATGATAACTTAAAAGTGGGTTTTTCTGCCGTATAACAAAATCAATATACTATATTAGGAACCGGCGTTATGAAATTTGAAAAAGCCCCAACTCAGGAATCTGCCTAATGATAACTTAAAAGTGTATTTCTCTGCCTTATAACAAAATCAATATACTATATTAGGAACCGGCGTCATGAAATTTGAAAAAGTCCCAACTCAGGAATCTGCCTAATGATAACTTAAAAGTGTTTCTGACTGCCTTATAACAAAATCAATATACTATATTTTAGTAGTGGCGTCATGAAATTCGAAAAAGCCCCAACTCAGGAATCTGCCTAATGATAACTTAAAAGTGTATTTTTCTGCCTTATAACAAAATCAATATACTATATTAGGAAGTGGCGTCATGAAATTCGAAAAAGCCCCAAATCAGAAATCTGCCTAATGATAACTTAAAAGTGTTTCTGACTGCCTTATAACAAAATCAATATACTATATTTTAGTAGTGGCGTCATGAAATTCGAAAAAGCCCCAACTCAGGAATCTGCCTAATGATAACTTAAAAGTGTATTTTTCTGCCTTATAACAAAATCAATATACTATATTAGGAACCGGCGTTATGAAATTCGAAAAAGCCCCAACTCAGGAATCTGCCTAATGATAACTTAAAAGTGTATTTTTCTGCCTTATAACAAAATCAAAATACTATATTTGGAACCGGTGTCATGAAATTCGGAAAAGCCCCAACTCAGGAATCTGCCTAATGATAACTTAAAAGTGGGTTTTTCTGCCTTATAACAAAATCAATATACTATATTTGGAAGTGGCGTCATGAAATTCGAAAAAGCCCCAACTCAGGAATCTGCCTAATGATAACTTAAAAGTGGGTTTTTCTGCCGTATAACAAAATCAATATACTATATTAGGAACCGGCGTTATGAAATTTGAAAAAGCCCCAACTCAGGAATCTGCCTAATGATAACTTAAAAGTGTATTTCTCTGCCTTATAACAAAATCAATATACTATATTAGGAACCGGCGTCATGAAATTTGAAAAAGTCCCAACTCAGGAATCTGCCTAATGATAACTTAAAAGTGTTTCTGACTGCCTTATAACAAAATCAATATACTATATTTTAGTAGTGGCGTCATGAAATTCGAAAAAGCCCCAACTCAGGAATCTGCCTAATGATAACTTAAAAGTGTATTTTTCTGCCTTATAACAAAATCAATATACTATATTAGGAAGTGGCGTCATGAAATTCGAAAAAGCCCCAAATCAGAAATCTGCCTAATGATAACTTAAAAGTGTTTCTGACTGCCTTATAACAAAATCAATATACTATATTTTAGTAGTGGCGTCATGAAATTCGAAAAAGCCCCAACTCAGGAATCTGCCTAATGATAACTTAAAAGTGTATTTTTCTGCCTTATAACAAAATCAATATACTATATTAGGAACCGGCGTTATGAAATTCGAAAAAGCCCCAACTCAGGAATCTGCCTAATGATAACTTAAAAGTGTATTTTTCTGCCTTATAACAAAATCAAAATACTATATTTGGAACCGGTGTCATGAAATTCGGAAAAGCCCCAACTCAGGAATCTGCCTAATGATAACTTAAAAGTGGGTTTTTCTGCCTTATAACAAAATCAATATACTATATTTGGAAGTGGCGTCATGAAATTCGAAAAAGCCCCAACTCAGGAATCTGCCTAATGATAACTTAAAAGTGTATTTTTCTGCCCTATAACAAAATCAATACACTATATTTGGAACTGGCCTCCGGAAATTCGGAAAAGCCCCAACTCAGAAATCCGCCTAATGATAACTTAAAAGTGGGTTTTTCTGCCGTATAACAAAATCAATATACTATATTAGGAACCGGCGTTATGAAATTTGAAAAAGCCCCAACTCAGGAATCTGCCTAATGATAACTTAAAAGTGTATTTCTCTGCCTTATAACAAAATCAATATACTATATTAGGAACCGGCGTCATGAAATTTGAAAAAGCCCCAAATCAGAAATCTGCCTAATGATAACTTAAAAGTGTTTCTGACTGCCTTATAACAAAATCAATATACTATATTTTAGTAGTGGCGTCATGAAATTCGAAAAAGCCCCAACTCAGGAATCTGCCTAATGATAACTTAAAAGTGTATTTTTCTGCCTTATAACAAAATCAATATACTATATTAGGAAGTGGCGTCATGAAATTCGAAAAAGTCCCAACTCAGGAATCTGCCTAATGATAACTTAAAAGTGTATTTTTCTGCCCTATAACAAAATCAATACACTATATTAGGAACTGGCCTCCGGAAATTCGGAAAAGCCCCAACTCAGAAATCCGCCTAATGATAACTTAAAAGTGGGTTTTTCTGCCTTATAACAAAATCAATATACTATATTAGGAACCGGCGTTATGAAATTTGAAAAAGCCCCAACTCAGGAATCTGCCTAATGACAACTTGAAAGTGTATTTTTCTGCCTTATAACAAAATCAATATACTATATTTGGAACTGGTGTCATGAAATTTGAAAAAGCCCCAACTCAGGAATCTGCCTAATGATAACTTAAAAGTGTATTTTTCTGCCTTATAACAAAATAAATATACTACATTTGGAAGTGGCGTCATGAAATTCGAAAAAGCCCCAACTCAGGAATCTGCCTAATGATAACTTAAAAGTGTTTTTTTCTGCCTTATAACAAAATCAATATACTATATTAGGAACCGGCGTCATCAAATTCGAAGAAGCCCCAACTCAGGAATCTGCCTAATGATAACTTAAAAGTGTATTTTTCTGCCCTATAACAAAATCAATACACTATATTTGGAACTGGCCTCCGGAAATTCGGAAAAGCCCCAACTCAGAAATCCGCCTAGTGATAACTTAAAAATGGGTTTTTCTGCCTTATAACAAAATCAATATACTATATTTGGAAGTGGCGTCATGAAATTCGAAAAAGCCCCAACTCAGGAATCTGCCTAATGATAACTTAAAAGTGTATTTTTCTGCCCTATAACAAAATCAATACACTATATTTGGAACTGGCCTCCGGAAATTCGGAAAAGCCCCAACTCAGAAATCCGCCTAATGATAACTTAAAAGTGTTTCTGACTGCCTTATAACAAAATCAATATACTATATTTTAGTAGTGGCGTCATGAAATTCGAAAAAGCCCCAACTCAGGAATCTGCCTAATGATAACTTAAAAGTGTTTCTGACTGCCTTATAACAAAATCAATATACTATATTAGGAAGTGGCGTCATGAAATTCGAAAAAGCCCCAACTCAGGAATCTGCCTAATGATAACTTAAAAGTGTATTTTTCTGCCTTATAACAAAATCAATATACTATATTTGGAAGTGGCGTCATGAAACTCGAAAAAGCCCCAACTCAGTATTCTGCCTAATGATAACTTAAAAGTGTTTCTGACTGCCTTATAACAAAATCAATATACTATATTTGGAACTGGCGTCATGAAATTCGAAAAAGCCATAACTCAGGAATCTGCCTAATGATAACTTAAAAGTGTATTTTTCTGCCTTATAACAAAATCAATATACTATATTTGGAACTGGCCTCCGGAAATTCGAAAAAGCCCCAACTCAGGAATCTGCCTAATGATAACTTAAAAGTGTATTTTTCTGCCTTATAACAAAATCAATATACTATATTCGGAAGTGGCGTCATGAAATTCGAAAAAGCCCCAACTCAGGAATCTGCCTAATGATAACTTAAAAGTGTTTCTTACTGCCTTATAACAAAATCAATATACTATATTTGGAACTGGCGTCATGAAATTCGAAAAAGCCATAACTCAGGAATCTGCCTAATGATAACTTAAAAGTGTATTTTTCTGCCTTATAACAAAATCAATATACTATATTTGGAACTGGTCTCCGGAAATTCGAAAAAGCCCCAACTCAGAAATCTGCCTAATGACAACTTAAAAGTGTATTTTTCTGCCTTATAACAAAATCAATATACTATATTTGGAACTGGCGTCATGAAATTCGAAAAAGCCCCAACTCAGGAATCTGCCTAATGATAACTTAAAAGTGTATTTTTCTGCCTTATAACAAAATCAATATACTATATTTGGAACTGGCCTCCGGAAATTCGAAAAAGCCCCAACTCAGTATTCTGCCTAATGATAACTTAAAAGTGTATTTTTCTGCCTTATAACAAAATCAATATACTATATTAGGAAGTGGCGTCATGAAATTCGAAAAAGCCCCAACTCAGGAATCTGCCTAATGATAACTTAAAAGTGTATTTTTCTGCCTTATAACAAAATCAATATACTATATTAGGAAGTGGCGTCATGAAATTCGAAAAAGCCCCAACTCAGGAATCTGCCTAATGATAACTTAAAAGTGTATTTTTCTGCCTTATAACAAAATCAATATACTACTAATATGTCCCAAACAAAACTTCAGGTCAATCGGTCAATGTACGTAGGAGTAAATCGACTTATGGTGTTCGAACTTCAGATAGCCCCAGCTCAGTTGTCTCAACACACCCCAACTAGAAAAAAATACACATCTAATATTTTTGCGGGGTCTTTTAATATTGCACATAAAAATTTGTTTTCGATTTTTTCCAAAACAATGTTCAGGTTTGAGAAAGACTGTCTCATTGTTTTTCATTAGAGCCAAATCATCATCATCATCATCCCGGGATGGGGCAATCCTACCCGGGATCTCATATGCTTAAAATGCTTAAACAAACAGGCGGGACTGCTTTGAGTTAAGTATCTCATCAATTAGGGACAGGATACTTTAGTTCACCGAGGAAAGATAAGGGAAAGAAGTTTGATTGAATGTCAGTCATTGATTAGCTAAAATATTATTAAGAACCCTCCGTTGGCAAAACAAAATCATCAGTATGTCAACGCATTTTGGTTCTTCAAACAGATCCCTCAAACGTTTCTCCAACAAGAAACAACCTTCTCCATTGCTGATATGATGTAGGGTTTTTCTATTACTACAATTATTTGCGCTTAGCTTCTGCAATTCTCTTTTGATTTCGTAGTAAACCGTTTACTCAACGCGTTAAAACGCAAACTAAACATTTTCTGTTTACCGTGTGGTTAAATAAACCATAAACGGATGTAGTTAACGTTAAGTTGAATAAACCGTAAACGTTTTTCGGTTTTTAAACAGTTTACACCAAACGGCGGCCCTACTTATAACATAAATCCATGTACTAAATATGGGGCTAGGGTCATGAAATCGGAAAAGGCCCAACCCCACGAATCTAATAGTGTTTTTTAAATCTTACAAAAACAACGATGAGACCAATTTTTTAATTTATTTTCATTCCAACTCCAGTAGAAGTTTGGTATTGAAGATATTTGTTCACTTTAGTATTGCATTTTCAGCTTGAATAATTAATATTATAATTGCCAGGCTAACACAGTTTGAAAAAGCACAGGATTCACGACCACTTCATTTGTTCTGCGAGGCACTTTCCCAAAAATGCTTACAAGTCCAGTGGATGCCACCACTTCATTCATCACACGGAAATATACATGGCGATACTTGCAGGGGAATAGGGAGAAGTAAAAACAACGAGCAACAAAGAAACAACTTTAAATTGGCTGAGGGGCTATACAAATTACTTTGTATGAATACTGGCGAATACTCACAAAAGAAAAAACAACATATTAGAAGGGCCTGTCATTTGTCTAACGAAGGAAAATGGTAATATTTTAACTATTCCCCTAATATGGCGATTTCCACAAAATTTAATATTTTAGTAACTTTCAGATCTAGATGAACTAGCCGAAATCAAAGTGGTGGGATTAAGTCACTCGTCAATTTTTGTTCAATTTTGGAATTCTCAAGACTATAATCGACACTAAAGAAGCAGATTATGATGGGATTATTAAATCATCATGTCCTTCCGAAGGCGAGAACCTTCAGTTTTCTCAAGATATTCGTAGTAGGCATTGCAACAATTATTTTTTAGTACTCTTATTCAAGTAATTGGAGTTTCAGGAAAATAGGAAGAAAATTGGTTTCTTCTTGCTAACCTACCATTTCATATGAAAATCCTTGTTAGGTAACTAGGGACGAAAAAACTTCAACGGATGAATTGGTATAGTAAAAAACCAACTTAGCAAGAACAATTCCTTGACAATTAATATTGGTATTGACGCTACCAATAATTCTTCAATTCCACTTCAATTACTTGTATTGGAATGAAGGCTTCAATTATCTTAACCAAAGAGATTCTTAATAGATTCGCGAAAACGGGATTCTCTTTTGTTTGGGAGATTTCTCCTCAAGTTTCCAAAGGAAGTAAAACCCACTCAATTTAGCTAATCTACTATTCCAAATCAGCAGCGGCCTAATTAACTTCATCAACATCATCGCAGTTTAGATGCTGCTGATGTGCCGGCGAGAATTAAAATAACGTGTTTTATTAAGATTATTGTTGTCCTAAATCGGAATTGATTGTTTAAAACTTGTTATTTTTTCTCTTTCATCAAACGTTTAGGCACTCATCAACCTGATAAAAAGCATAATTAAATAATTGCAGTCGTGATTTGTTTTACAAATCACTTTACCATTTTATAATTTGATGAAATGATCATTAAAAGTATCACATGGAGAAAAAGTTATTCTGATTGATGTTAAATTTGCTACGATATCTGAAATGCATAGTGCATGAAGGCAAAAAAAACCTTAGTGAAAGTACACCGTCATTCTTCATTTCTCCCATCTGACTAACACGCAATTTCCACTTATATTTCTTTTCATACAAACATGCGTTGCATCGAGTTGAAAATTTTATCTTTGGAAGGCAAGATGCTTTTACCCACTACACACCCTATATAATTGCTTTAATATGGACGGTGTTGTGACACTACTAAGACTAACCGTTCAAAGCAATGCCCTCCAATCCCAGCCTAATTAAATATGACAAATTCTACGCTAAATAGCTTACAACTTTTAATAGCCAATCAATAATGAATGAAAAGTATCAATCAAACAATCGTTAGGTTTTTATATTCTACTAAAAACTCCCCACTTGATTTATTAATGGTCAGCACAATTAAAAAGGAATCAATTATTCCAACACGTTAGTAAAAGCGAACAAGAACTCAGATCAACTTGATTTTCTCCTGCTCATCAAGACACGAACGCAATTCTGATCGACTCGACATGCTTCTTCTCTTCTCTCTCTCGACCTTATCGACAGCCAAATCAGTGCAACACGCGCACATCAATCATTCATAAATAACCATACAAATTCATCTCTATGGCTAAAGCCAAAAGCATATAAAATACAAGGAACGTTTATACAATTTCTAACATTTACACTCCCACCTCTTTTGTGAGATCATCAAAATAACGTCAAAATAACTAATCAGACAACTTATGACTGTGGGCTCAGGGAAAAAACTAACAGGAAATATTTAGAAAAAACCTGGCCCAGTGAGAGTGAAGCTCCCACCGCATTTACCCAGTCTAAGATATATACTAACGGTTCCAGCGCCCATATCGCACTGGTTGTCGCACCTCCCTTCCACTTCGCGTTATCTCCGCACCACCACTGGATCTAGGTTTTGAGGAAGGCCCACGTTCAACATTGTTCTCAGGTACTTGCAATTCCCGTGACAATTCCAAAGGATAAATCCTCTGGAGGGGGCGAAGTAGGACACCATTAGAAGTCCTCACACGGACCACCCGAATCTTGCCATCTTTTCCAGGAATCAATTCAATCACACGGCCCAGGGGCCACTCAAATCTCTTTCTATTATCCGCTCCAACCAGAACTACGTCACCCAGATTTATGGAACTCCACTGCTTGTTTCCAACCTTCGTGACTAGCTGTGAAATATATTCTCTTCTAAACCGATGCTGGAGACGGAGCTGAACATCTTTCATTTTTCTGTAACTCTTCTGCATACTGGCGGCGGACTCTAGCTCTGGAAAGTGCCCAATTACTGGTGCTCTAAGGAACATCGCTGGGGTGAGTGGCACCAAGTCATCGTTATCCTCTATGACGAGAGTCAATGGTCGATCGTTGATTGTAGAGCTCACACCAGCCAAACTAGTACGCAGCTCATCATAAGAGAGCTTGGAACGCCCAAGCATCCTCTTCAAAAGGTCCTTCACCGATCTCACGAGTCTCTCCCAAAAACCACCCCACCATGCTGCTGTTGGAGGATTAAATATCCACTGAATTTGTTGGATTCCACATCTTTGCTGAATATGCTCCCAGTCCAACGTTTTAAATAAATTTGACGCTCCCACAAAGTTCGTCCCGTTGTCCGAATAAACGGTGTTGGGGTGTCCATACAGACAAATGAAGCGTTCCAGAGACCTTACAAAAGCTTCTGTTGACAAACTGGTCACAAGATCAAGATGTACTGCTCGATACAGTGCACAGGTATAGAGAACTATCCATGCTTTTGCTCCATCTTTCAAAACTAAAGGGCCAGCCAAGTCCACACCTGTTGTAGCAAACGGTTGAGCGTCGTCAACTCTCCGAGAGGGCAGTGATGCCGGATCAACTTCCATCCTCTTTGTAGTGTGACGACGACAACCCACATAGCTCCACACAACTTTTCGAACAACACGACGGGATTGTATGATCCAATATTTTTCTCTAAGCTTGCTGACCAGAAATTGCACTCCGCCATGACCATAATAACGGTGGATGTCAGCGACCAGCATTTGAACAAAGGGGATGATTCTTAGGCAGCAACATGGGGTAAATAAACTCATTAGTATCGTTACGACTCGTCAATCGTGTTTTCACTCTGAGAAGTCCATCTGCATCTTTGAACACCCTCATCCCTCCAACTTCAGAACAGTCTACAGGAAAGCATTCCGCTTGAATATTTTGCACTAAAATCTTCTCTGCTTTTCTCATTTCAGCCAGACTCAGGAACTTCTCTTTGGTGGGGCACCTTCCGCGCAATTTGCGCACGAAACGTAAGACCCAGCCCCAGACAGCTACATTTTTCCGATACGATGAGAAGTAAGACTTTGCAAAGGAAGTTCTTATCATCATTGAAACAGGAACCTTCTTCAGCTCACCCAACACTTCTTGCTCATCCGGTTTTGGTTCTTCAGGAAACTCCGTTCTTGGTTTCAGAAGCCAAGTTGGTCCCTCCCACCATTTAGATCTCAACAAAGCACTCGGCGTACATCCACGTGAAGGTAAATCAGCCGGATTCACACACCCTGGGACATGACGCCATTGATGGGATGAGGTGATGCGTAGTATCTCATCAACCCTATTCTTCACGAACACACCCCAATCACCGCTCCTCCGAATCCAACTGAGAGCGGTAGTAGAGTCACTCCAATATGTAAAACAATTATCTGTTATCTCAAGCGCCTCCTTAATACAAGCCGCCACCCGTGCTCCCACCACGCAGCTAACTAATTCTGATCTCGGAATAGTTGGCTTCTTAACCGGTGTCAGTCTGGATTTGGCCAGCAAGAATTGTAGTGCAGCTTCGCCGTTTACTTCAGTTTTCAAGAACGCTACGGAAGCTATTGCAGTTTGAGAGCTGTCACAAAAGATATGAACTTCCCTCGTTGTGGCATTTAGTACCTGGTTATAGCGAGGGATTTTGACAATCTTCAAATGACCCAAATCCACGTTCCACTTCAAGAAGGTCTTCTCCACTTCGCTGGACACCGAATCGTCTCAGCCTAATTTTGATGACCACGACTGCTGCACCAATAGCTTTGGTAATATCAGGGCTGGTGACAGGAATCCCATTGGATCAAACACCTGAGCCAAGGCGGATAGGATGTTTCGCTTCGTTACGGCCTCATAATTCACCTCCTTTATAACACATGACAAGGTATCTTCCCGTCGGTTCTAAATAAGTCCCAACACAGGCATCTCAATGTCTCCACTCATTTCTTCACGTTCAAGTTTCAGGTAAGTCCATCCCACTACCATCCACAATAGAGCATGCCCATTGGCGCAAATCCATTTTTGCCCTCGCCAGGACCTTCATACTAACATCCTTCAACAGCCCATACTCGCTTGCTGTTGATACCGATGTCACCAAATTGTCACAGTAAAAGGAGCCCTTCAACTTCTTCGCCATCATCTCATCTTCTACTTCGTCAAACAATAACTGGAGTGCAGCCGCCAGCAAAAATGGGCTGCAGGTGGCTCCAAACACAACACGTAAATGCTGGTAGATCACCAGCTTCAAGCATGACTCATCCTCCCACCATAGGAACCTCACGAAGTGTTGATCCTCCTCTCTGACTTTGAGCATCTGGAACGCCTTCCGAATTTCAGCGATCGCCCCAATCATCTTGTGACCAAATCTCAAAAGCATAGCTGGGATCAACTCAATCAGGTTCGGACCCTTAAGGCAGTCATTAAGAGATGGCCTCCTCCCTTGTCGACATGAAGCATCAAACACCGGCCTCACTGGCGTGGTTTTGCTGTCTTTAAAAACAGGACGAGGGGGAATATAGTGACCTCCATTTGTAGTGTCATCCACCCTAGCTATAAGAGCTTCATTTTCCCACATCCGAAAAATAGTGTGGTACTCCATAAACTTGCCGCATTTCTGCAGTTTCCAAGTTGTATTTTTGAGCCGTTGCTCTGCCACCATTCTATTGTTGGGCAAATTATCTGTTCCACTCCTCCATGGGAGGGACACCAAAAAACCGACCTAAACTTGCCGCATTTCTGCAGTTTCCAAGTTGTATTTTTGAGCCGTTGCTCTGCCACCATTCTATTGTTGGGCAAATTATCTGTTCCACTCCTCCATGGGAGGGACACCAAAAAACCGACCTTCCAGATCACGCTTCACTGTGCTCCTAAAATGAGCCACCGCGTCAAGTTCAGCTTCCTCCGCTGACTTTATAACATACGGATCTTGTATCCCAAGGGCATCAAAACGCCACAAGTCCTCGACATTAAGCTGGCTGACTGTCATTGTGGTAACCATCATGCTAGAGGATTTGGAAGGAAGAGGACCACCAAGTGTCCACCCAAACACCGTTTCCTCAGCTACCATTCCACAAGACAGCTTCACCATCCGCCCAGTACGGATGGCGCTCCAATAGTCGTTCCCAATAACAATGTCGGCTGTTGACGACTCAACCCAATATCAGTGAGTGTCACTCCGTTCCGACCCAATTCATTTATCCACGGCCCATAAGGCACCTCTTGGATCTGCCCAGTCAGTTTCTCCTTGCCCAAGAGCTCCAAACTCATCTCATTCCCATTCAATCCAAGTAGGGTGAGCTCATGTCTGGCGAATTTCTGTGGTGGAGTTACACTCCCTCCGAACAAGATGTTTTGGAGCCATTCGTCTTCCACCCATGTGCATCCGAACTTTTCAATGATGTCACTGGAAACATAACTCCGTTGACTCCCATTGTCCCCAACCAGTCTAACCATCCACTGCTTTCCATCCTGATCAGCAACCTTCACTTTCAGCGTGTTCATCAATACCATTCTGGAACACTGGTTACTATTCTGATGGAAAGTCCTTGGAGTTGGCACCAAATCTTCTTGCAACTGGCCATCAATTCTTCGTTTTTTGTAAGCCGGCTTGTTGGATGAGACTCCATGTTCTCGCTCCACTCCAGCCTTCTCGCTTACTGGACACATGGCAATTCCGTCTGACGTGGCCAGATGATAAACACTGGAAGCACAAATTCTTTCCACGAATGATGCCTCGCTTCTCCTCCAATGTCATTCGCTCAGCTCGAAAGCACTTATCAGAATCATGAGGCTTTCCACAAAATCCACAACCATTTGCTTGAAGGTTAATCAGGCCTGCAGCAGTCGGTACATCTCCACCTCTTCCATAAAACAATTTTGGTTTTCCCCTGTTCACCCGTTGAGGAGTATGGGTTGGTGGTTTGGAATGAAAACCTTGTTTTGCCAAAGATATTTGTTGATCACACTGCACCTCAGCTTTCATGAAATCCATAAGCAACAGGAGTCTTGATTTCTGGGGAACCAACATCGCACCATCCGTTTTGCATTGGGTGCTCCTCTGTCGTAATGTTCCCTCCGAAAGAGAAGACTCCACCATTGGAAATAACCATGTTGCAGGATCAGCATTATTCAGGTTCAACTCTGCAAGACTTCTCAGATGGGACTCAAGTTGAACATACAGCTGAGACAGGGGCAACTTCTCTTTACTTGAAACATTTCCAATCACCAGTGAAAGGAGCTCACGAACATAAACTTGTAAGAGTAAGTCATGCCGACCAAACCTCTCCCTCAATGCTTCAACAGCTTTCTCATAATTCTCTGCGGTTTGCGGGTAGCTATCCACGATCTGTTTGGCTTCCGATCCGACCTCCTGGGCCAAGCACTGGAACTTATCTGAAGGATGTAGATCTTCATCCAGATGAAATTTCTCGAACTGAGACCACCAACCAAGCCAATGCTTCAAATCCCCACCAAAAGTCTTGAGTTTAACTTCCGGCAGATGAAACTTTCGCTTTTTTAGTTTCAGCAGCATTCGATGTCACATCAGCATAAGATGATCCACCTCCAACTGCAAGGAAGTCATCAAGGTCTGCTTTGGTGGCAAGGTAAGTCCGCCTATATTCTTCAATACCGTCTGACTCCTTGTCTACAACGTCATCATTTGCACCATTTTCCAACCACTGCTCCTGAACCTTCTTATCCCATGCTTCCAACTCGGCCACCGTCTTCTCGAGCAATCCACTACTCACTCTCAGGGCCTTATGGTCAGGGACTTCCTCAGCAAGAGCAGCAGCGATGTCTTTCACGGTTTTTGGTGAACCGGGCGTCTTCCTCGCGTCAATTTCTCCATTTTACATGTACGAGCACTCTCACTACAACTCGAGCCTCTCAAACTTCACACTTGCCGTGATCTTATTTGCAATTCCAGAGTTTTCAATTGTCAGTGTCAACAGTCAAACCTTTAACTGTTTCAAAATGCTTCTAAACTAAAGGATGACACTGTTCTGGTGTGGTTACAATTTTTAATTGCTATTAATAATTCGGGAATCCTTCAAATGTCAAATTATAGTCACCAAAATATGACCAAGGTAAAAAGCACCCAACAAACCAGGTTGCAACTAATTAAGCGTCATTAACTTTGTATCTTATTTGTCACATAATCAATCTTCTACCACCACTTATCTGGGCAGGGCCTCCTAAAATGTTGTGACACTACTAAGACTAACCGTTCAAAGCAATGCCCTCCAATCCCAGCCTAATTAAATATGACAAATTCTACGCTAAATAGCTTACAACTTTTAATAGCCAATCAATAATGAATGAAAAGTATCAATCAAACAATCGTTAGGTTTTTATATTCTACTAAAAACTCCCCAATTGATTTATTAATGGTCAGCACAATTAAAAAGGAATCAATTATTCCAACACGTTAGTAAAAGCGAACAAGAACTCAGATCAACTTGATTTTCTCCTGCTCATCAAGACACGAACGCAATTCTGATCGACTCGACATGCTTCTTCTCTTCTCTCTCTCGACCTTATCGACAGCCAAATCAGTGCAACACGCGCACATCAATCATTCATAAATAACCATACAAATTCATCTCTATGGCTAAAGCCAAAAGCATATAAAATACAAGGAACGTTTATACAATTTCTAACAGACGGAGCTACTATATAAAATCGATCAGAACTCTTCAAGTTATTATGTCTGGGTATTTTGAAGGTGTGAAGTGGATTTCGAGGCGAAAACCATGTTGAACTATCTGTGATGGAATTTCCTGTTAGCAACGTCGAAAAGAGTTTCAACAACACCACGGACGTGCACTAAAATGGTGGAGCTAATCCGTTTTTCATTTTTGCTTCACGTTTCCCAAGAGATCGGGGCTTAGAAAACGGAGAGCAGGAAAGGTAATAAGTAACAAGATTGGACGTTTCCTAGGGAAAATCTCTCCATTTTATCATACAACTTTTTATACATCTGAGTTTCTTTTATTCGCGGCAAGGTAACAAGCATGTGGGATACAAAGCATGTGAAAACAAATGTAATCTTAGTAAACGGAATACTAATTATAATTTCCAACTTGGGAAGGACATGCGTATTTTTTTCTAGCTTGAACCTAAATTGTCCAAGTTCAAAAATAAATTTCTACTTTAGTAAATTTAGCAGGGAATTCTAAAGACGTTATAAGCTTTTTTCAAGCACTCTTGCTTACGCTTTCAGATTTTTTCCCAATGGTTTTGTGACAGTCTGGTATAAATTTTTATGTGGACGAAGTTGCACAATAAAAAAAGTAGCTCGTAATTTAAAGTAAAAAAAAATAAGACTTCGTACACGGCAATAAATTAGCGAAGCCTAGAAGTTAAAATGAACTAAAAAGCCACGTTCATCGACAGGTGACTTGTCCCATGTTTTTTCATTGTGGTGGAAGGAAAGAGTTTTGTTACGGCTACGGTAAAGAGTATAAGAAGAACCTCGCTGGTGTTAAATTAATTGCAGCAAGGTTGATACTTGGAAAGATTATCCACTTTTAGTAACGAAATAGCAAAGTTGTTGTTTTCTGTTTCTTTCAATTTTATGCAAAGGAAAAAACACTCTTTTCAATATCAGATTCTTGAACATGGCTATTGTGATTCTCAAAGTGAAATAAGAAGCGATTTTTTCAGTTAATTAAATAATCTGCTGCATCAAGAAACTGCATAATTTTGGAGTTTTTGCAGTGTACTTTTAGATGTGCATTTTTCTAGGTACAGGCATATGGTCGTTTCGTAAGTGCTTTCTCTATGCGGAAAGACAGACAGGAAGGAAAGGAAGGTGCTTTTTGTTTAAAATCGATGTAAGATAGGAAAAGTGCACTCACTTCCATTAGGATTTTGTCATTATTGTGTTTAGTGTGGAAATTTGGGTTTACCATGTTTTATTTTTCATCCAAAATATCCATATAATAATGCAGTTTGTATAATAATTCAATTTTAGCAAGGCATCGTTACTTTTTTAAATCGCAGTTTATTCCCAATTATTGCAGTGAAAATGAAAATTTTATTGCAAAAATTATTCAACGCTTTAGGGCTGTTATTTTTATCTCCCATTTCAGTTTACAACATTTGACCTAAGTTTGTTTCAAAGGTACTATAAACCAAGCAGCATCGTTTATTACAGAGAATCGAGGTTTTATGGCTTTGCACAGCTGCTGTTCCTTTTTGCAACATAACTACTAAAAGTAAATGCCACGTTTGTATTTCATCTTGAAATATAACAGGATGGAATAATGCAGAAAGTGTGTAATAATTGTTGAATATCCACACGCAGAGAAAGTGATTGCCTACCAGATAGAATTTCTCTCAAGTCGGAAAAAAACATTTCAACCGTTGATAATGCAATAAGCAGCGTCGTTTTTCCTTGAGCACGCTCATCGTCCTGGTGGCGTTTGCCAACAACGTAGGTTGACATGTTTTGCCAATGGCACTTTTTAAGTTGACATGGACAAGGGTTCCATTTTTGTGTCATGTCGTTTGGAATAGGCCGGGTGAACGTATAGTTTCAACACGTTTCACTTGACTCTGGGCATTAAATTTAAGAAATCTACACAACCTTTAAAATAGAATAAAAACACTCGAAACGCAACTGTATTTATTTATTTTGTATTTCTTCCCGATAAAACGTGTAAAATTCGATGGAAACATATGTATCAGGCGCAGAGAACTATTAAATTTCACCACAAATTTGGCTACCATAAAATGTAGTTAGTTGCATATAAGTTTGAGAAATATTTTCCGATGATCATTTGTGATAAACAGTATACAAACAAGAAAACATGTGAGATGAATAAAATTTATATACACTCGTGTGAAAGTCCAATTTGCCACTACCTTGAGTTAAAACCTTTCCTACCTTTTCATTTTTCCACTTGTCAAAGCAATAAGCGACTAGGGGAAAACAGAAAGTGCATTCAAGCAAAATGGGACGCGAAAAGTGAAAACCTTTTTCAGTATTTGCTCTGTGAGGTGAGAAAGAAACCTTTTTAGAACTTAGTCTTTTTATGTAAAAGCTTTTTGATTTTGATTCTACGTGTAAATATGAAAATATTCTCGTATTTTTACTAAAGGGAAGTAGGCTGGCCTTCCAAAAGACTAAAAGATGATATGGGGGCAAAAGAAATTTGAAAGTAACTGAATTTATTTTCGTTTTTTTGTACTTGTAAAGTTTTTACCTATAATTTATACCTTTTCGATCAAAAAAATGCTTCATTCTTTTTGTTTGTCATTTACGTTTTTTGTCTAACCTACGCAGTCGTCCTAGGAAAAGTAAATATATGGCGTTTGTAAGAAATGGCAATGCCTTAAAAGCTTAATACATTTCATGGGGAGTGGATATTTCCCATTCTATGTTTCTTTCTTAAGCAATATATTGCATACAAACTGTTCTAATCCTTTCTAATTCCCTTCGCAAATAATGTCTGAAGGGATCAAACATGTTTTTCATTGAAAGAAACTATGATCAAGCGCCTTTTTTTGCAATGCGATCGATAAAAGCAATAAAGATTCTGCGTAAATCTTTCCATTCTTTTTCTAAAAATGGGACGAGACAGATTGTAGGAAAGTTAATTGACTTTCTGTTCTTTCTATGTAGTCACAAAGGCTTTTCATTTCTTCCCTGGTAATACTTGTTAAAGTTGTGTTATTTCATCACGTATTTTTGGCTAAATTCGTAAATTGGCTTTATATTCATATTATACCATTATGTTTCAAAAGTATTAATTATGTCGTATGGTTTCAGTGTTTATTTCACAAAAATGAGAGTAGCAGATGATGTTTTCACTCATGAAGTCGCATTGAACGTTACTCGTATATGGCGTAATAACGTGTTTCTAGCATTATCATATTGCTTTATTTATTTACACTCTGTAGACGGCTGTACACAAAAAAATGAGGCCACTAATCATAAACTGAAATGGCGCATCTGATGAAATGGCAAGAGAGAAAACAACAACAACAACATAGCAAAGCATCTGATAAAATTTGGGAGACCATAAAAATATGGTGGCATGGTCATAGCAGCAATGCTACAAAAATAGGTAAGAAAACACTGTTTTCTTCAAATCAAAGATGTGTTCTAGATCTAGACAAATTAACCACTTTTTATGAATTGTACACTGATTTGGATTTTGGACATTTCGATACCACTGCCTCTTGCTCTTTACACAATGTTATTATATCCATAATTAAACATAGATTCCACGATTCGATAGGCAAGCTGGCACTAATAAATTTTAATTAAAAATAAGTTACTTAACTTTTCATCTAATCTCCGTTCACGTGGAGTAAAACTAAATTATGTTATTTTCCTCTACCACATACGTTTACACATTTTTCTTTGTTCTCTAAGCAAACACGGGCTACAAAAACAACAAAATTCCCAGGAAAGGAACCACAACGTTGTAAAAACTTGCTTAGTAAAAACCACAGTCTTTAAAAAGTTTGCTAACTGAGGTTCTCCTTACTTTTTTTATGATTTACTAGAATTTTTTGTAAACCACGGACAATGAATAAAAAACATATTGCTACTTCATATTTTTAGCACGCTCTTGCACCATTCTTGTTCACATCCATAAAACACAAGCTAAGAAACTAGTATAAAGGATAAAGTATAAAAAATGAAGAATTTAGAACTAAAATTCTGAAGCAGAACAAACTGTAATTTATGCAAGCCAATGCCAGTATCTTCTTGACCTCCGCTCAAGGTTAACAATGCTGCATGCTCCTTTGTGCTCCTATTTTTTCTTGTCTTCTTGTTAAATATTTACTTGAGTTATAACACTGTCATATTTTCATATTATTTTGGTATTACTTACAAAACACCAACAAAATACCTAAACACACACCGAATCTACACAACCCCTGCCATTTGGCATCTTTATTACTTCTTGAATAAAGTTGTGTGCCGTCATGAAAAGAAAAGTAAAAGTCTCCACATGGGTTCCATGGCTATTGTGTCTGTGCAGTGTGTACTTTCAAAAGAGCCAAATGAGATGCGACGAGGGGAGAAAAGTAATGATTTATGTGATTTAATCAAAAGATTAGAGTGACAACATAAATCATCATGTAATCTTTGTCACTTTTGTCCGTATCATATTTACTTTCGTTTTTGTTCCTGTATGTTTTGTTTTGTTTCATCCACTGCTACTGTTGTTTACGGTTCTCTTTATCGCCCTGCTTTAGCTACTTGACAATTCGTAAAATAAATAGAGCGTGTTTTCTCGCATACGGTTTGTACATGAATGATATGTTCATATGTTATATTTTCGTATTATTTTCTTTAGACAAGCTCAAAAAAGTCATTTTGTCTGAGATGAGATTGTTTGCAGTTTGATTCAAGGCAAGGACACAAAGGGTTGACACCATAAAACTAGATACCAAGAAATGAAAGTACGTCCAATCTTGCTGGTGTCACAACAACAAATAATAGTTAACAACAAAGTAACAACGTTGCGAGTTGAGCCAGTGATCCATGAAATTGGTTGTCAAACACTTTTTTTTGCAGTACTTTCCTGCTTTATGTTTGAAGTTTTTCTTGTTGAAAATAAAATCACTTTTAGCTGTAAATAAAAGACGATGGATAGTTTCAATGAGCAACAATGCAGTGCAAATATTTTTTGTTTGAATTCCACAAATTAAGTTTACTGTTTACTTTCAATTCCGGGTTTTAACTATGTATCTTTTTACTATAATTAGCACAGTATTTCACGCAGTGTTTTAAATATTACTGAGGTTTGTTCTTATAAAAGTGTCATGCTAACATTTTCTTATTTTCTATCCAATGTTTTTTTACAAAGCAAGCATAAATTTTATTACAAAATACGCCAGTGACTATCACCACCGCCTTTGGCCATAAACGACACCGATTTTTCAAAAAAATATTTGGAGATAGGATATGAAAGTACGAAGGAAATGGACCACATATTTGCAGTTTAAGTGCGAATAATGGTAAAATATGATGCCTACATCTACAGAAAAGAAATCGCTAAGGGGAAATGAAAAAGAAAAACGACCGTGAATCCAAACCCATGAATGTTTCTGTGATGCTGTTTCCTTTTTTTCCTTTCTTCGCCTTTGTCAATAAACGTATCCTTGAAATGGAGAAAATTTAACGATCCCAGAGATTGTGGGAATGCTAGTTTATTTATACATGGTGCTAATCTTTTTTCTCTACAATCCGAAAAGTAAGCGATAGTAAAATATACGCATAGATAAAACGAAATTCTGCTAATATTCCTCAGAATGCTTGCTAGATATTGTGGTACAACAATCACATATCCTCCATAGAAATCCTCCATTCTAATCTTTTGAGCAAACACACGGATTTAGCTGAAGTATTAAATTAAAATTTTTTTGTTGAAATTTGCACAAGAAACCTTAAAACCAACAAGTCCTGAAGGATATTATGCAAATATTTATTTAATGCTTTACAGAACGAAACGCCTTTGCATTCATATTTGCGTAATATGTATTCTTTTATATGTTTATCAAAAGGATAATTGGAATTGAGACCATCACAGGATTGGTTTTTGCATTACATGATGCGTTTTGATACTGTTGAAATTCAATTGTAAATTCCGATTTCTCAAAATGTCGGTTTTTGGATGAAAGCTTATCCTAAATTATTATACTTTCGTAACATTGAATATGGGGAAAAATTGAAAACTTTATGCTAATTTTGTTTTTGGAAATTTATTTGATTTCTCGCGTATATTTACTCCTAAGGAAAAAAACTAGGCAGCGGATAAGTAGGTCACGTAGTACGATTCCAGAACATAGCCATAGAAAGTATTTTTATGAAAGCCACGTGTAAAGATCTTGGGAAAACTCGCCTGGTGATGATGATTTGTTTTCCATAATCCGGTTTAGCTTAAAACCCCGTCTCTTTTCCTTATGGTAAGAGTCCGCTACAAGTTTCTTCAGCAGAGTTTACTACAAAACCAGACGTCAGACATTTCATTCTTAAAATGTGAGTATTTTGACGCTCTCACTTTCACTTGGGCTAAAACGTCTAATTGCAGAAACGAAAACGACCACGCCAACAACAAAGTTGTGAAAGGGTCTTGGGAAACATAATGCATATTAGTTTCAAATAATTTATACTTTCTCTTCCCACAATGCATTTCAAACTTTTTCTCATTATATTTTTTCCACACACCGCATCACACCATTCACTCATTCATTCTCATCAGTTCTATTCTTTGGTTAAAAGTGAAAGCATGTTGAAACCAGTATGCAGGAGAAAGTTCAAAAAGTAGTGGTTCAAAAGGCAGTCCTCTGGGAGTTCATTAAGGAGAGTTGGTAAAAAGAATGCAGGAAACCAAAAAAAAACAAATTTTGAGCATGTATCCCTCGCGGCAATTTACAATGGGGAAAATTAGTTTCGCTGCTCATTCTCACTTTGGCTTCATTCAAAGTTATGGTGTGGAAGTGTAAAAGTCATGTTGAACCACATTCCTTTTACGTCCTTTTGTGAATACTATGGTCGCTTTACTTTTCTCCATTTCAGTAAAAATGGACGGTGAGTAACTTCAAGTGTACAGTGGAATTCAACAGAAACGCATTCGTCTAAATGACGAAAAAGGAGAGCACGTTCATTTTCTTTGGGTGCAAAAACACACCAGTAGGTTTTCCTTAAATGTGAAATACATCCAGGAGATTATACGACACGGCCTGGTAATAAAGAGGTAAAATGTCGGCTTGGAATTCTGAAGCTAAAATTTATCTTGTAATATATTTAGTTTCCAACGAAAATCTGTCTGAACCTACTATTTGCGCAGGAAATTAAGAGGGATTATGCCAAATATACAATTTCAGAGTCTTTGTTACCTAGTTTTTTTCCTATGAATGATATACTGCATAGGTATTATTAAAAAATTCACAATTTCCTTTGTCAAATTTTATCTGGATTAACTCACGATCAGTTAGAGTTTAATTTTCTATGAATTTCAATAATTGCACTTGACTTGAAATGGGGAACTTCTCGTGACACTTTGATACCTTGGTAACTCATCCAAATAATTTTAATTTATTCATGTTTTACAACCATCTTGTTTTTTAAATACATACCAATATACAACGTTTAGAGCCGTGAGAGTTCCGATATGGTATGCCATTATTTGTTCAAATTTAATCGCCTTTCATCAAACCATGTGAATTTCCCTAATTTATTATGCATCTAGAGTTATCAGCTGCGGCAGTCTGACGTCCTCTTTAATTAAACGACGCGCAAACTTTCTATTGGAATTTGGAACCATGAAATCACTTATTATCACTAAAGTAAACTATTCTTGCACGCATTTCCATTGAAAAATATATTCTCAAGGGAAAAGCAAACAATGGAAACGAAAAATGCACGAGTTGTCGGATCCCAGTTACATTACTCGTTGGCTAAATCGATTCTGTCATTTTACCAATTTCCTATCATGTAACATTTTCGCTGTCTCTTTAGATAACACAGGTTTTTCCCAAACTTCCTCGTTTTCTTATATCTAAGGATCTTCAGCGTCTCATTGCATTATCATATCATCATGCACCTTTACCTAAAGAAAGGTGATAAGCTATACTTACGATGGAATTTGAGTCAAATTATTTGTGAACAGTGAAGAAGATGTTGCCTGGATACATTTTATAGGAAAGTTTTCTCCAAAGCAAATACGAAGTTGCTGATTCTGTCGTACTAAATATGAGGAAAAGGAATAGTCGTTTGTACTGATTTTGTAGCTGAAAAGGTAAAAGCAACAACGAAAACTGGATTGGATTACAGGACAATTCAGCTTCAATTCTCATGCTATAATAGACGAAGACAACAAAGGACACCCTAGAAAAGAATTTTCAAGGAGACAAACTTTCTATCAAGTTCAAAGTTGCAATAAAAGAGATATCTATTACGAGGAAACATGTCCCTAGAGACACTGTATATGAAAAAAGTGCAGATTTCTTAGATGAAACTACATTTGGAGATGATGAGGTTGGAAATAGGTTTGAGCACAACGTGAATATTTTATTAACGTCTTGCTTTCAGGCTTCAGCACACATAAAAAGACACGCCCATTTATAAAAAAAATATCATTAAATCTCACTTTATTTTCGTCATAAAACCAACAAGATTTGAGGCATTTTAGTTATGATAATGTGCTCAATCTACTTCATTTCTGTTTGTTAATGTCACAATGCAGTTTATAAATTCCCAATCAAATTTTCTTTAAATAAATTCACGCAGATACCAATAGTTTGCCATTCACATATATTTACGAAGTGAAATTGACACAAATATGTGTGTAACATTCTGTCATAAACCTTAATTTGTAAAGAGTAACTGACAATGAGTTTAGAAAATGGGTTGGTGCAAGTTTGATACTAAACTGAAGAGGGTCACTATAAAACATTTCCTATTGATATGGTTTGTCATCACTTCATATGTATTTTATTTGTTCTGCAAACTTTCGCAACTATGATGACAAAAGCGATTCTATTTAGATTACGCATCTCCAACAAAGAACTTTTGTCCTTGGGTGAAAATCGATTGACGTTAATTTGATGACACAAAAGGAAAAGAAAATAACTTTTATTTTTTTCCTTTTGTCTCTTTGACCTGGTATCTTCTTCTGTTTTGTGAATTTAGTCTACTTCCTTTGAAAACTACTCTTTTTGCATTGCACACACGAAGAATCGAAACAAAAAGGTATTCCCATAAAATACAGGTGTAATAATAAGCTTTCCCTTTCATGATCTTGTAGCAAAGCTACTGCAAAAGAGGTTGTCGCTATTCATGTGCCACTTTGCTTGACTGAATGTGCTTCAGGCTTTATTATTTCTTTTGTTTTTGTGTAAAAGGAGAAAGTCAAATAGGAAAAGTTTTAAGTTCTTTGGATTTTATTGTTTTGCAACAAATTGGAGTTGCGAGCCTGCACATAAAATATCTCCATCTGGTTTGGGATCTCACATGCATTTTCATGAGACGGGTTATCACGAATCATCACGGCTAAATATTTGTTTAAACTTATGTAACTTGTATGATAGAAAAATTGTGTGTGAAAATTTATGTTTTCTGCACCTGGTGCAAGTTAAAAAGACCAAGATCAAACATATATCAACATCCTGACCAGAATAAATTATTTTTCTACAACTGGAATGAAACAATGAAACATCTCGAAACTCAACTTGAATACAAAAACATTACCAATTTTTGTTTTTTATGAAAGATCTGTGGAGAAGCGTTTTACCTTTTATTCTGAGAAATAAATTGAGATTCCTCCAAAAAAACATCTGAGAAATCCGGAAAGCAAAACAAACGAAGGATATTTTAACACAATCGAAGCTTTGTGCTTGCTTTTTCTCGTAAAAATCAGATTTCCCAGAAGTAACGGCTTTATATTTTAGAACAGAATGGACCAAAGCTTTTCACCTTCTCTGCTACGCATCAATCATTTCTGCTGTGGTTGTGGCATGCGTAGCTAACGTGTTTTTTCCAAGACTTTTTCCAGGATGTATATTTTATTTATGCCCATTGCCAGACACAGATAAAGTAATCCCGTGTACAAGGAGGTTTCCAACCTGAGGTGAACAAAAAAGGCAGAGTTCAACTATTTCATTATCCGAGATGCAAATACATAAATCTTTCAGGAACAGAAGAACACGCATATCATCGTTAAACATTTACATACATGGTTGGTCCTACTGGTGAACTTTAAAAGATTGGGAACGAAACTCTAAAGAAATAGCTTATGGTATGGTAACGTAAAGGTAAGTAATAAATAACATTTCGGCCAGAGGTTGTGTCAACGTGTTCTGTGTATAAGTTAAATGACTAGACACAACCGCACATTGGAAAAGGGAAGAAATACAAGTCAAATTCATACTATTTTCCTGTATTTATTGTGATTTCATCAAAGTTTAGATGATTAGATGTGACTGCAATTCAGCACCTCGTCCTAAAATAACAACAGCTGCAGATGGAACAGATCGATATAAATTTTCGTTGAACTTGAAATGCAACTCTTCCTCAATCGAAAACATTTTCTACTTTCCCATCATTCTAGCTTCTCTTAAATGTTCAAATATGTATCCTGCTTCAGTCTTTTCATATCTCTTGACATAAAAATGCAAGAAATGCAATAATAAAGGGTTTTCCTGGATAGCGAAAAAAGGGGACAATTTGGAAGACGGCCACATTTGCGTCTCATTTATACATCTGAAGTACCATTTCTCGTTAACTCTTTCATATTATTACGCTCATAAACACTTTCTGCGTCATTTCATGCTATAAGAATTGAAGACGGATAAAAATGTGCCATTCTCGTTTTGTTTCAGTCTTTATGTTACTAAATGGATCGTAGCAGTTGTGTTTTATTCTTTGATGAAAGAAAAACAGCAGGAATTTTTTATTCGTTCCATCTTGCAGTATTTTTATATGTACAAAAAATAGGTCACTGACAATAAACTCAACTCAAATGGCAGGGATATTTGATGAAATGACACTACAAAGACAATACTGAAGTTTACATTCATTTTTTAAGGCAGGTTGCATTGGGGTCTTTAATCAACAATTCATAATAATGCAACAAAAATGGGTCGTCACATTCATAAATTCTATCCAATTTCATTAATTTGTCGTATGTTCAAAAATCAAATGGAAATATGAAACTCCAACATTCTGAAAATGTGAACGAAATAAAAAAATTGATTTTAATGTTAAAAATGATTTTTTAGATGATTCGCTAGTTGTTTTTACAACACAAATCATGAACTTTATTATGAACATCAGCCAAGAATTTTAGTACATTCCAATTCCAATTCAACAATAGCATACATTGAACTTTAACATTACCAAAATTTTCCACAAGGAAAAACAGGAAGCCAAACTAATTGTCTTCCTTATCAGATTGCGGGAATACACGTGTGTAATAATTTGAAAACAGCTTAAGTAAGCAAAGATAATTACTGAATTCGATTAACTTTCATATGACCTGGTCTCATTTGGCATGTTTGTGGTCTCATGTAGACACGCGTTTCCTGTTATTGCCCATCATCCTGTAGTACGTACGTAACCACCTACATCTATCAATGTTAACCTGCCAATATATCTCAACCCAAGTAAAATTCAACCATCGATTGGAAAATTATTATTTGCCAACTCTACATCAGATCAGTTAGAAGTTTACCAATTGTTCAATATAAAAACTTTCCCATCATGATGGTCAACAGAATTCACATCTGGATTTCAGTTATTTATCTTTTCACCTTTTGTGATAGTGATCCTAAAATATATCATCCTGAAATTTCCAGAAAGTATTCCCACTACCATACTAAGCTAGGGCCGTTTCGAGACAAATTAATAACCAACTTAAATTCCCACCTTCAAACATTTGACGATTGTTTAACCGTGCTGTTCAACTACGACGGAATTGATTTCCTCCCATTTGGATCCCCAGTGCTTTTGATTCGATATGATGTTATTGTAATGGCATTTAATGACGGCTCTACAAAAACGGACCAATATGGAAACATAATACCATCAGAGAAACCTTACGTTGTACCATTTGAAAAGGTGCCGGGAAAGAATTCAAAGGTTCTAATGAGGTGGCAAAAGGAAGAAAAAGATATTGTAGATGCAAATCACCCAAATGTTTCATTACGTTTTCCACAAAAGCTACTATTTTTGTTGGATAATGACGTAAACTACATTCAGTTGGGAAGTCCAGTGTATATAAACTGGAAACCTTGGGTGTGCGAGCGATATCTTTACGTATTTCCCCCTGAGCCAAAAACTAGCTTTAAAGCCACGTTTTACAAATCAGTTACGGAGATTGGACGAAGATGCAGCAATTTGGGTATCTATGACGTTGGATTTCTTAAATTGCCCCCAAAATTTTATTCCAATCCTCAAATTTTAACAACCAGATCTACATACCATATTCTAGTTACTTCAGAAACAAAATACACAACTGTATTTAAACCATGGCTTTATTCCGTATCAGATGCAATATTTTCTGATGGAGTGGATAAATTTGATTATGTCAGTAATGCTTGGAGGTTGTGGGAGGACTCTGTGACACGCTTTCATGTCGCGTCCGAAAGAGAAATGATAAGTTTTATCGTAAATGAGAATGCACATGGTTTGATACAAATCGAGTACACTCAACTTGCTTGTAAACACTGTGGAAATCCTCTTAATTTGATTACAATCTTACCTTTATTTCCTTCTACTGGTTTGCCAAAATCACGAAAAGAATTTGAAGCTCGTGTCGCCAATTATTATCATCGAATACAGACAACAATTTGGAAGTCGTTGGACCGAAACTACCGCCTTCAAACACAGTTTTGGCGGGCGTGGTGGTACAGTCGAAAACGAGGTGTTGAATGGTCACCCAGAAATGTTATTTCTCAACTTGAAACTGAGTTTTTGGAACCGCACGCCGATGTACAAGCCATTTGGGAAATATTAGGTAACAAAAATGGCACCATTATTCACCGCCGGGATGAGGGAAATTCTTACATCTATCCATACGACTGTAATTTTCCTTTCTTGTATCCGGAAATTGAGCCAGTGTTCACTGCTCCTGGAGCAAGTGATTTCACGATTCGATACAATCATCTGAAATATATTGCTTGTAATATTCCGCCAAAGGAAGGTCTCTTTTTTCATGAGTTGTACTCAATATTTGAATACGAAATTTGGATTTGGATAGGCGTATTTGTGATAGGATTTTCCCTTCTTAATTCTCTTTTACTGCAATATATTATTGCGGAGAAAGTTAACGTTTTAAAATCCATTTACGATTTTTTAAACACAAGGTTATTTCTTTACATCACAACTTTATTGGAGCAGGGGGGAATTATTTGCCCAACGGCGCAGCAAAATTGGACATTGAAGCTTCTGATGGGCCCATTCATTCTGCTTACTGTTGTTTTAAGTAATGCGTATAAAAACGAGAATATAACTCGTCTTACTTTGCCCCGTGAACAATCTCAGTATGAAAACTTTAATGAAATTGTGGCTCGTAATTTCACCATATATTCTAGGGTTGTGAGCTCTAATGGAGAAGAATTCGTTTCAAGAAATCTGTTTGATGAACGATTTAGTATCCCAACGAGGATGACTGATCAACATAAATTACTTCAAGTCAATCAGTATAAGGAATTCAATATTCTTTTTACAGAAATATTATTTTACTCTGATAAAACGGCCAAGGCTTCAGTTTGTAAGACATATGATTTAACAAATAACTGGCTTGCACCATATCGAACGTATTGTAGAAACGCTTCGGCAGTAGATTTTCTAGATAACACTCGAATACATCCAAGATGGAAGGAGTTGGCAATGAAAAGCCTTACAGCTGCGGATATCCTTAAGGAGTGTAATAATACTGCGTTTGTTTTGCCAGAAGCTGGTCTTTTAAATACGGACAATTTACTTGCATCCACGAAGCTTCCGGATAAAGCTGTAATACACAGAGGGAAAGATAAATTATTAAGTGTTAGCTATGGCCTGAAATTTGGAAGGTTTATCAATCCTCTTGTGTTAAATCGGTTTAGATGGTTTTCAGCAAGTGGAATATTTGACCAAGGGTATAGAATTGCTAACTACGTTATGAAACTACGAGTCAAACCTTCGTCGTTGAAAAATGAAAATGACTCAACTTTTAAGGCGTCTGACCTACATGGAAATATTACCGTTGTATTTTTTCTACTTCCTGTAGGATTCATCATATCGTTTCTTATGTTTATGCTAGAAATCAAATGGATTGAAATATTTCGTAAATTTATTGCCAAACCAGTAAAGTCTTTCGTTAATTACGGCTTAAGAAAGTTGCAAAAAATCCACAAAAAACATAAAAGGTCGGTTCTGTCAAGTAAAATTGTTCTAAAACGAATTATGGTTACATCTCATCAGCAGAGTAACTCTGACGATGAGTAAAGAAATGGTTTATGTTTAATTAGTGTACATTTAAAATATCTTGCGCAAGTGAAGTTATTTTTTGCCTGCCTAAAATATAATTAAGCATCGTTGTGTTCTTGTATAAAAAACATTGCAATTTGTATTGATGCACCTTGACACATAAATAAAGACAAATCTAAATATGAAAATTTACGAAATAATATGTAATGCACCTACAAAAACTTTGTCTTAAATTACTCCAAATGTCGAAATTGCAGTTTAATCAAATGTGAGCATACCAGAAAAATTAAAGATTAATCTTTTCCTTTTCGTTCAATAAATTTTTGTATTTTCTTAGCTTCTCTGGCAAACCACTTTTTTCTGGTGTACTATTAAGTAATCGTCAAGCTTTGCAAAAAATATGATTTTTTAAAACTTATCGCAGTGACCAAGCTACTAAAGATTGTATCATTTCATTGGAAAAATGTTTTAGAATCTTATAATAGCTCGTTACGGGATTTAAAGATTGATCTTTGCGTGTGCTGATGATGGGGGTTTTACAGGATAAATTGGCTGAGAACTTTTCTACTGCATGGGGAAGTATGAGTAAAGTGAGAATAAGAAGCATCGAATGAGCAGGAAAGCTAGTACATGAAAGGCACCTCAAGCGGATAAAGCCACAGCCAATTTCCTCTACCATTAAATTTTTTGGAGCATGTAGGCCTTGCTGTTTCAATTATTGACATAAATATCCTCTAAAAAATTATGATAAATGAGATACCAAACAAATGGATGGTTTGTTTGGTGATATGAAAAGCCAATGTTTACGATGGACTTTTTTATTTTTCCAGCTCATTTGAATTGTCGGGTATCCTCGTGAGTTTTGTTGTCGTCAATGCCAAAACTTTAGCAGGTATTGAGCCAAGTAATATTGATGAATTCAAAGTCTCTCAAAAATCACACACTCGATTTTAATTTAATAACAAAGAACTCCATTACGAAAAATTAAGTTAAATTAAGTTGAGTATATTATGCAAACGTTTCTATCTAGATTTAAAATAAGCCAAAGTTTTGAAATTTACAGCTATTTCGCATCACTTTTGAAAAATCAGTACGTGATTGATATCAAATGGATATGCATTTATTTTGGAGACCAGTTTTTTTGTATCCATGTAAATTTTGGCTGCGAACGATTAAAAGGGTGGAAGCAATGAAATATGGTGTGAGGGGTTCTCACAGTTCTAGTTGGCAGGAATATAGTGAAGAGGACTTCTGTAAAGTAAGAAGCGGCGAGACTCAGTTTGCAACGTATTCCGCTCCTATATCTCCCGTTGCAGAAAGATTTCGTTTGAAACAAGAGTGTACTACTACTCTCTCCAGTAAATCTTGTTTCAGTTCCACTTTCTCTTTCCTCTCAACAACAGCTCAGGGTTGGGTTCTTTTCTTGTGAACTTTACTGTGAAAATTGTAACGTGTTCACGTTACCCCAAAAACAAGTAATGAGGGATTCCATTTTATCCAACAAATTGGCATTCCTAATTAATCTTTAATTTCCATATTGTGAAATTGTGTTAAGAAAGAAGAAGGATATTGATTGATGTGTGATTTTTTTATTGTATAACGTGTTTCCAAAGCTGCCCTTCCACGAATATATTTAAATATAGTCAATTTGATACAGCAAAAAAAAATTAAGTGAAAAACAATGTCTGCTTTGAAAGGGATACCCGCATAAATTTTTGTCCGTGTTAAAGTTGAATATTTAATGTCTAATACCATTTAATTCTATGTGTAAAACAACAACTATGTAGAACCGATTGTACCCTAAGTTTTGTTTTTTAATGCAAGGAGGCATAAAGTAATTTGCAGTTAATTTTCAAAAATGATTTAGCCACTTAGATGTTGATTGGATTTTTATAATATTGCAAAATATTGGTGGTAATAAATATATGTTTGAATAATAATATTCTAGTACATGTTCCAAAAAAATGGAAAATCAATTTTAATTTTTAATTTTAAAGTTTTTGTTGTACAAACGTTAAATCAAATTCAAATTCATGCATACTACATTGATATTACGTACCAATTATCATGCTAAATACATGGAAAATCGAAATGCCACTTTTTGATCCATTCTAATCCGGATCCAGCAAGTTTTGGAGTTAACAATTTTCCTGGTTGACTAATTGGTATGATAATTGCATGCTTTTACCATTTGAATATAGCACCGGATTCACCACAACTTCATTTACGCTGCGAGGCACTTTCCCCAAAAAGCTTAGAAGTCCGTTGGGAACCACCACCATTTCATCTATCAAACGGGAATATACAGGGATACAAGTTTTTCTATCTTCTGCATAAGCGGAGGAAATAATGGGTAGGGATTTTCATTAGACAACCAGCGCAGACCAATTCATTTTGTACCGTTGCATAATACATGGCGAAACTTGCAGGAAAAACGGCAAAGGGAAACAAGCAATAGAGAAACATCTCTGCATGAACCAAAAAGCTAGACAAGCTACTCAGTTAGAATGCAAGGGGAAAAAGCAATTTGTCGGAGCCTGTCATTTGTCTAGCAGAAGAAGGTAGTAAATATTAAAGGTTTAGTAGTGTTATGGCGCGTGCATTTTTTGACAATCCTTTTCATGGAAAATATTACGCTTTTTACCATTTATGTTTACGACGAACCAGCAGGAATTAAATAAGTAGGGTTAAGTGGCACCTCCGTTTGAGTAAGCTGGCTGTCTCCCACTTTTCCAAATGGGATTACTACAAACTACAAAATATTTTGGAAACATAAAGGATCTGCACAAGTTAAACAGAAGCAGATTACGATGGAATCATCATCCTCTTTTTCTAGAATCTTTGGGTTTCTCATGATATTGTGAGATAAAGGGTAATCTTGAATACTGTGAAAGAAATTAAGTATTTAGAAAGTTTTTAAGAAATTAAGAAAGAATATTGTGTTGGGATGATTCAGCAAAAATGGAATGTTTATGGTTGCATTTTTTATACCAAAAAGTGCATTTACTTGAAACAAAATGTGAAACTAAATAACCAGGTTTCCATGCAGATTCGATCTTCTTTTATTCCACACCAGCAACAGCTAAATCACCATTGATGGAATAATCATCCCAGTTTAAATGCAGCGGATATGGACTGCAAAACCAGTAACTTTATGTAAAAAATAATTGAATTTTTGCAATGGCGCCAATGTTTAAATTCAATTAACTGTTTTGTTTGTCTGAAATAATCACATAAAATAAAAATATCCTGAATTGTGTTAAGAATGATTGACGGGTTGCTATATAATATCGATCAAAGCTCTTCAAGAATTTTTTAACGTGTGAAGAGAATTTTGAGAAGAAAACCAAAACTATGTTGAATTGCTTGCGGTGGAATTTTTTGTAAGCGCTGTCAAATATGTAGAGCTTTCACAACACCACACAACAGGCCTGCAATAAAATGGGACTGCTAATCCGTTTTTCATCTACGCTTCACGCTTCCCACGTAATTGACGTTTAGAAAACGGAGGGTAGAAAAGGTAATAAGATTGGACGTTTCTTATATTAACGTTGCATTAGAATCACCGTTTTCTACGTGAGAGTATTTTTATTCGCCGCAACGTAACAAATCATAAATCTTTCTTCCGAGTTTTTTAAGACAAATCCATGTGCTATTTTTCGTAGCTAAGTATCACCAGAATTATTTCAATCGATTAAAACCGTAGTCTGCACCCATAGTGTCGACTCATATGGCAATATAAATTAGCAATAATGTTGCTCTATTTTCTTAGACAATCCTTCTTTTAGGTACATGAATATGGTTGTCTGTTAAGTGCTTTCTCTAGTTTCAGTTTCACTGATCAAACTGAAAGACAGAAGGGAAAATGTTAGTAATGGGTTTGAAGTATTTTGCAAAACCATTACCCTGTTTCCTTCCGTTTTCTGAATGATCTCGTACCAAAAAGCATTAAATGGGAAAGTGCGTGATTTTTCTTCTCATGTTTTGCCTTTCATGATACTTCAAAAGTCGGCGTGCACTTTTGTGCTTGTGATAAAGTAGGAAACTTTGCTCCCTTTTATATGTTACTTCCAAAAATAATACAATTTGTATTCGATTCGTAGTAAGACAATAACACGTTTGAAAAAAAAATCGCAGTTTATTCCTGCTTTTTCGTGTAGAAATTGCACGTTTCGTTGGAAAAATTATATTCAACGCTTTAGTATTGTTGTTTTTATCTCCCATTTCAGTTTACATCCAGTGACCTAAATTTATCTGAAGAGTTGGATAAACAAAGCAATACGCAAAGAACAAAAATGTATGCGTTTATTACGGAATGTGACTTCCTGGCATTGCACAGCAGCTTCTGAGTTTCTTTTAGTGACATAAAGACCAAAACCAAACGACATATTTGTATCTCCTCTTAAATTATAATGGGATGAAATGATGCAGAAAGTGTTTATGTGAGTAATAATTGTTATAGCTTTAGTGTAAAAGCACTGAATATCCACATTGAGAGAAAGTAATTGCCTTTGAAAGTCTGGTAAAAGAACATTTCAACCGTTGATAATACAATAACCAGTGTCGTTTCTCCGCGAGCACGTTCATCGTCCTGATGGTGATTGCCAAAAATGTAGCTTGACAAGTTTTGCCAATGGCACTTTTTAAATTGACATGGACAAGGGTTCTATTTTTTTGTTCCGTGTCCTTCGACGCATTCAACGTGACTCTTGACGTAACATATAAAAATTCTACGCAAGTTATAAAAATCGAATAAAAAACTCTCAACGGAATTCTTTTTTATCGAGTTTATGTTGGCGAATGTTCGTATATTCACGTTATAGTGTAGAACACTCTTTTTCTAATACTGCACTCATGAATGGTCCAAACTGTATGTATTTTTATTATTTCACTTTAAAAATTATAAAGCCGTTGGAATGTTATAAAATATTTTTTAACCAAGCTGATATTAAAATATTTACTCAAGTTAAACAATTACTTACCAAATTTTGTACCAGGCGCAGAGAACAATAAATTTCATCCAAAATTTGATCATCAAAGTTAACAAGTTGCATAAGTTTTCAAGAAATATTTAGCATCCATCCCGGGAAAAGTGTCAAATGAACAAAATTTATGCATTCGTGTGAAAGTCAAATTTGCTACAGGGTAATAAATTCAGAAGAAAAGGGAAAGATTCAACATGAGTAAAATGTTTCCTACCTTTTTGGTTTTCACTTTCAGTCAAAAATTAAGTGAATACGGTAACGCAGAAAGCCCATTCAAGCAAAATGGGACACAAAAAGGAAAAAACGTTTCCTGTTTTTGCTCTGTGGGATGAAAGAAAAAACCTTTTCATAGCATGACCTTCTTTTCTAAAATCCTTTTTATTACGTAGCTGATCTGAGTCAGCGTAGTCATAACTTTACTAAGTTTGTCTGTCTGTCTGTCCGTCCGTCTGTGAGCACTCTCCTGTCGACATACGTTGACCGATTCCAACCAAATTTAGCACATAGGTAGTACACCTCAAGAGCTTGTCTGGTATTGCTTTTCAGCCAAATCGGTTGAACCGTTTGAAAGTTATGGCGCGAAAATTCAAACATTCGTCGATTTGGTTGAAACCCAGTATTTACAGGTTGTTTGATGTGCTGAATCGATTTCTTATGGTAGTAATGCTCTATGGATAGTATTTCATGCGGTTTTGAATGTTGTTGAGCGCGAAAATTCAAAAATAGTCCCATTCATCACCCAGTATTCCTATTCATCACCCAGAATTCCCATTCATCACCCAGAATTCCTATTCATCGCCTAGAATTCATATTCATCACTCAGTTCAGCTACGTATCTAGGTCTGCTTACCAGCAGTTTATTTTGGTTCGACGTGTAAATGTAAACATGAAAAATTCGTAAAGCCATTTCACATACTTTTGAAAACTAGCAAAAGATATCGGGTCAAGAAGACATAAAAAACTGAATTTATTTCCTTTTCCTTTTATCCTTCCTAAATTTATTCTCGTCAATTTTCACTCGAGGAAAATTGTCATTTTTAAAATTCAAAATCTCACTAAAACCAATTTCGTTGCAAAAAAGTAATAAGAGCGCCATATTGAAATGCAAAATTTCAGTTTTAACAGATCACTGCAGTAGCATGCTCGTATCACATCTCTACGCATCTTGTTGGAAATCAACAAATTTTGCTTTTATTTATGTCCTTATCCAACTTCAGCAGCAATATTATAAAAGAAGCATTTGTATATGCACGCAGATATATGTATGATTTCTTTCTCGTTTTTCGTTTACGCTTTTTACTCAATGAAACCTTCGCAGTTTTCCTAGAACAGGTAATAACTTACTTAATAATACTGGACGTTTATAAGGAATGAGAATGCCTTGAGAGCATAATACATTTTAGGGAGAGTGGATTTTTTTTCATTCTATCTTTCTTCAGCAATATATATCCCAAGAACTGCGATAAATATGTAGTACATTAATATCATACGACGGCATCGTTCCTATGTATTATTTGCAAGCCTTTCTAAAAAAGGACGCCGAAAAAGTAGAAGAAGTACCTTCCGTCTAATCCTTTCTAATTCCCTTAGCAAATAATGGCTGATGGGATAAGACATTTTTTTTGTTGAAAGTTGAAAGTAGGAAAAGCAAGCGCTTACGTTTCAAGCACCACTTTTCCAGCAAGATTGATAAAAGTAATGAAGATTCTGCGTAAATCTTAGCATTCTTTTTCTAAAAATGAAATGAGAGAAATTGTAACAAAGTTAATTGACTACATGTTCTTTTAATACAATAACAAGGGCTTTTTATTTCATTCCCAATTCCTAGAGGCAAAATTCTACACAGCTTAGGTTTTTAGAGAAAAGTAATTCTATGACTAATTCATTCGTTTTTGTTTCACATTACAACATTATTATGACTCAAATTGATGCAAAATTGTACGATGGTTTCATTGTGCACGTCGCGAAAATGAGAATAGCAGTTGGTAAATTCATAAAATCACATTGGGTGTTAAGTATTACATTTCAAAACAACGCATTCCTAGCATGTTTCTCATATTGTTTTGTTTACACGATGTCGACAAAAATCGATGTCACTGTCAATAGTCGTAACCTGAAATGGGATATCGGATGAAACGACAAGAGAAGAAACAACAACAAAGCGAAGCATCTGAAAAAATTTGTAGAACCATAGAAATTTGTTGGCACTGCATTTTTCGTTTCCATAAAATGGAATAGCATTGCGACAAAAAACTGGAAGGAAAATACCGTTTTCCTCACTCCAACGATGTCTTGTTGACCTAATACATTATATATTGATTGATCGGAATAAGGTTACACTTGATGTATTGTTGTAGGAAATTAAATTTCTTTGGGACTTAAATCTTTGATTCGTTTTTTCTAGCATCTGGGTTAATGGCCGAATATTTACCAAAACTACTACTTACTTACTTCTCCTTTATTGTATTTTGTTGAAAATTTAAATAGGTGGAATTTGCGTATAAATATTCCATAAATATTTTTGCCAGCTTTTCCTTTTGTTTACAAACATTAGTGGCCGTTTCAATGAAATTAGTAGTGTGAAAAGGAACAAACTTTCACCACGCAAATATTAACAACTTGGGTAGTATTTCTTAAAGTTCTGTTTATGGCCACATGCCCCAATTAGCTGTAATATAATGAGGTGTAACGGCAATCATGGCCATGAAGACCACAAGAGCTAAATCGTCTTGAGTTTCAAGTGGTCATGTTTAACAAACACCAATGAGTAGTTTCTTGTCTTAAAATTTTTTATACGAACAAAACTCCACCAAGTATGCAAACTCATTTTGTACCATTTTAATGCAGACCAAACTATGTGAAATTGAGCATGTGGTCGTTTTCTACTTAACAAGCAAAGACTAAAGTGTAATTTTAGCATCATTTTGAGTAGAGGAGCAAGATGCAAGATTTGCATAACAAGAGTGTAGAAAGGAACTAAAAATTGCAGACAAATAATGGGTATTTCTGTAAAAAGGTTTTATCCATTAACAAGTGTTCGTTTTTTGAGTAGTAGATGAAACAGGAGAAAGCACTTAAGAAGTTAAACACGCTATCAACTAAAAGCGTCTCCTATTTGGAGTGACAAAAGTTTTTCTAAAATATTTTTAGAATGGCTTCCGTAGAGCTATGTTTTTTATGACCCAAATTCGAATTTTTTGTGGAATACAGTGCAGTGGGGTTTTAATTAACAAGCAGGCTATTTATTGTACTGATATGTGTGTCTAGATATGCTTACTAGGAAACAGATGGGAAACTTATTTTCAGATCTTCCTTTCTAAGCATGACAAAAATATTAGTTATGAAAATTTTATATTTGCGCGGAAAAAACCTAAAATATTGCCATATTTTGGTATATTTTACCATGTGTTGAGAAAAACCCAGTAAAACGAAGTTGAAGTGAATGAAGCAACTAAAATTTGAATTGTCGCCAAACAAACCAGAATTGTAAACTAGGTATTGTCAGTATCTTAAAGACCTTCACACAAGGTTAAAAATGCTGCATTTCCTTTTTGCTCACCAGGCATGGAAGTGGGTTATAATGGGTTGGTAGTTAACCCGTTTAAACCCGGGTTTTAGTGGGCCCAGCCCACCTAAAATTTGGTGGGTTTTATGGGTAAAATCGGTTTTAATAAAAAATCAAGCAAATCAATGCTAAATCTGTATTTTTAACCATAAATGCATTGTTGTTGGTGTTTACAGCTGCAGTACGTGTCTTTCACTTCAATATTAAGAAGATTTAAGCACTGATAGTAGTCTCTCTGATGTGGTATAATGTATATATCACTAATTTTAACTTAACCACCAATTATTGATCATCATTTGTCTTCAGTCAAAATTAAATGTCAAAACTGAACGCTTTCTTGATGATCTGACAATTAGGAATTAAATTTGCAATTGTAGACTGGAAAGTAGTCGCACTGTAATACAATCCTTGAACATATTAGTGAAGTACATTGAAATTACGTACTTCACCAATCACCATGCTAAATATATGAAAAATCCATATTCCCCGTTTTAACCCATTTAAACCCGTTATAACCCACAAAACCCGTTTTAACCCGTACCCAGTGGGTTCTAGCGTTACAACCCAGGGTTTCAACCATGCCTGGTGCTCACAAACATATTTCTTGCCGGGCTAAATATTTACTTGAGTTATAACAATGTCATATTTTCATATTATTTTGGTATTATATACAAAACACCAACAAATACCTAAACGCACGCAGAATCTACACAACGCCTGCTATTCGGCTTCTTTAATGCTTCTTGAATATAAAGTTGTGTGTCGTCGTGAAAAGAAAAGCCTCGACTGGAGTTCCATTGCTGATATGTCTTTGCTGTGTACATTTCCAAAGAGCCAAATTGAATAGGACGAAGGAGAGACAAATTAATGAATTATGTGATTTGAAGAGAAGATTAGAGTGACAACATAAATCATCATGTAGTCTTTGTCACTCTCGCCCGTATCAAACGTACGTGTACTTTCCTTGTTGTATTTTTCGCATCTGTTACTTTTGTTAACTTGATCACCCTGCCTACTTGACTATTATTACGTCGCTGAATCCCATTCAGCATAGTTATAACTTTACTAAGCTTGTCCGTTCGTCCGTCTGTGCGCACTCTCCTGTCGACATACATTGACCGATTTGATTTTGGCACACAGGTAGTAGTATTACTCCCAAAGAGTTTGCCTGGTGATGCTTTTCAGCCAAATCGGACAAAGCGTATGAAAGTTATGGCTCGAACATTAAAAAATTCATCGATTTGGCTGAAACCCAGTATAATAGAGGGTATTTAATATGCTGAATCGATTCTTTATGGTACTAATACTCTAAAATTGGTATTTCTTGAATGTTTTTTGAGCCCGAAAATTCAAAAATAGTCCCATTCATCACCCTGTATTCCTCTCCCATAATTCCTATTCATTGCCCATACCTCCTATTCATTACTCAAAATTCGTAATTAATCATCCAGTATTCTTATTCTCCCGTTTACGTCGTTCAGCGACGTTTTTAGTTCTGCTTACCAGCAGTTTATTACGTAGGTGAAGCGGAGCATTCATTGAAGTAATGGTTTTACTAAGTTCGTCTGTCTGTCTGTCTGTCTGTCTGTCCGTCTGTCCGTGCGCACTCTCCTGGTCACATACATTGACCGATTTAGACCAAATTTGGTACGCAGGTAGTACTACTCAAGAGGACCTCTGGGAATACTTTTCAGCCAAATCGGTCAAACGGTTCGAAAGTTATAGTCGGATGAGTTCAGTAACTCATCGATTTGGCTGAAATGTGTACGTATACGTAAGAATTGCATAGCACCCGTGTGGATGAGCTTGTGCATACATCCGGAATCATGTCCTTGTGCATAAAGCCAGAATCCGAAATGGTATTATACAAGTAATCCTTTTACTACGTTGGGAGAGGATCGCGGAGGTGGGTTTGAAGGTGATCACACAACGCCTTCTTCAGCTACGTCTCTGGCCTGCTTACTAGCAGTTTATTCTTTTAATGCGTGAATATTATTTTCCTTTTTTCTAAGATGAGATTTGCAGTTTGATACAAAACAAAAAAAACCGGTTGACACCAGAAAACCTGATAGAGAACTGAAAGTGCGGCAAATCTTGCTGGTGTCTAGAAGTAAGACAACACAAACTACTCAAGACGAAACGGTAATAACAAATATATATATTTAGCAAGACATCGTAACAACAAAAATTATTACTTTAAACATATGTGATTCATTTCTACTGTAGAAACTAAGCATTGACTGCTAATAAAATGAAAAGTTCAAAAAGGCTAAATTTAAAGTTTTTGGGCATTTAAACTTGTCAAGCGACACAAATTCTAAATCAGTGAAATAACACTTTTTAATCTGAACACAAATAAATTTGTAATATAGCTTTTCCATTTAGTAACAGTTTGGTTTGAACTTAATCTCAACTAGCATGTCATTTTGACTAAAAATGTCTTAATTTTAAAAGAAAGCAATAGCAATAGTGTCGGTGGAGGCACTGTTTAATTAATTTTGCGCAAACAATAGGCCCGGCCTATTTAATTGTCAAAGGTTTGAAATGTAGAATTTATACGTTCATTGCTGTTGTAATGAAACAAAATACACCATAACAGTTCATTTGGCTTATTCTACTACTGGAAAATCAAGAACTTATTCTAATGTTTTCAATTATGTTTGATATCTACATGTTTGATAAGTCACTTCTTACTCCGTTGGAAACATACCATCTTGTATATAAATTCAAGAGATGGTAAATTTAAAGTTCTTGTGAATTTAAACTTGTCAAGTGGCACCAAGCTAAATTTATAAAATAGCACTTTTCATGTGTATATAACTAAATTTGTAATATAGTTTTTCAATTTAGTAACAATTTATTTGAGCTTCATATCAGATCGTATGTCATGTTGACTAAAAATGACCTAATTTTAAAGGATAAGGTTAGTAGTAGTGTACTACTAACGTTATTCAAGTAATTTTAGGTACAAAATAGGCAAAAGCTGGTACAGTGGAATTTAAGATTAAACGGTGGTTGAAATTAAATGAATTCAACCAAATCAGAACACTTGACCAATTTTGTTGGTAAACAATTAAGAAGGCATTATATTCTTATAAATTGTGTTTAATATCTGCTCACATAACTAACAATAAGCAATAATATTTCAAATGTCGCTTTTTCTCTAATAAGGAACACCCGATATTTTATACAAATTCAAAAATACGTTAATTTTAAGTTCTGGCGTTTTTAAACACTTCAAGAGACGCAAGAGCCAATTCATAAACCAGTATTTCAAAATGTGTGTACGAGTATATTTGTAATATATCTTTTTTAGAATTTAATAACAATTCAATTCAAACTTAAGATCACATTGCGTGGCATTTTGACTAAACCACGTCCTAATTTAAAAAACTAAGGCGAGCATACTGTTTACGGCTACCACTATTCGCTTAATTTTGCGTTTAAATTAGGCGTGGCCTTTGAAGAAGGTTAAAGTTTGGACAATTGAACTTAAGCAAAAACTGCCGGAAAAATGAAATTAATCGTAGCAGAACCCTGGACTTATATTATTGCTAGGCATTTAAGAACGCATTATAGTTTTATAACAATTGTTCATAATCTGTTTATATACATTGAAATAGGCCCTGTAATATTTCAAAAGCTGCGTTTTTTTGTTGACAGCATTTTTAAGTATAAATATTTTTAAAAAACGTATTAATGTCTTAAGTAATATTGCTTTTAAGCTTTGAATGGTTAAAAAAGTAAATTGCCACGAGGTGATTTCAAAAAAATTCAATGAGGATATTTTTTATATAGCTTCGAATTCAATGACAATTCAATTCGAAGTTAATATCACATTGCATGACCTTTTGACTAAAAACGTCCTAATTTTAAAAGATAAGGTTAGTAGGAGGGTACTACTAACGTTATTCGATTCATTTTGCGTACATAATAGGCAAAAGTATGTAGAGTGGAATTTAAGATTAAACGGCTGTTAAGATGAAACGAATTCAACCAAATCAGGACACTTTAATAATATTGTTGCTAAACAATTAAGAATGCATTATATTGTTGTCAATTGTGCTCAATGTCTGCTCACATAACCAACAATAAGAAATCTAATGTTTCAAATGTTCCCTTTTCTCTTGTAATGGACACCCGATGTTTTATATAAATACAAAATTAGGTTAATTTTTATTTCTGGGGTTTTTAAAAACTTCAAGTGACGCAAAAGAAAATTAATAAAATAGTCTTTCGAAATGTTTCTATGAATATATTTGTAATATAGCTTTCGAATTTAAAAACAAATCGACTCCAACTAAATTTCACATTGCATGTGATTTGGACTAAAAAATTCTTAATTTTAAGAGATAAGGCGAGCAGGAAAGTCGGTTACACCACTATTTGCTTAATTTTGCGTTTAAATTAGGCGTGGCCTATAAGGAAGGCAAAAGTTTGTACAGTAGAACTTAAGCACAAACTGCTGTAAAAATGAAATGAAATTCATCGTAGCACAACACTTACCTAATTTTATTGCTAGGCATTTAGCAACGCATTATAGCTTGATAACAATTGTTCATAATCTGTTTATATACATACATTGAAATAGGCCCTGTAATATTTCAAAAGCTGCGTTTTTTTGTTGACAGCATTTTTAAGTATAAATATTTTTAAAAAACGTATTAATGTCTTAAGTAATATTGCTTTTAAGCTTTGAATGGTTAAAAAAGTAAATTGCCACGAGGTGATTTCAAAAAAATTCAATGAGGATATTTTTTATATAGCTTCGAATTCAATGACAATTCAATTCGAAGTTAATATCACATTGCATGACCTTTTGACTAAAAACGTCCTAATTTTAAAAGATAAGGTTAGTAGGAGGGTACTACTAACGTTATTCGATTCATTTTGCGTACATAATAGGCAAAAGTATGTAGAGTGGAATTTAAGATTAAACGGCTGTTAAGATGAAACGAATTCAACCAAATCAGGACACTTTAATAATATTGTTGCTAAACAATTAAGAATGCATTATATTGTTGTCAATTGTGCTCAATGTCTGCTCACATAACCAACAATAAGAAATCTAATGTTTCAAATGTTCCCTTTTCTCTTGTAATGGACACCCGATGTTTTATATAAATACAAAATTAGGTTAATTTTTATTTCTGGGGTTTTTAAAAACTTCAAGTGACGCAAAAGAAAATTAATAAAATAGTCTTTCGAAATGTTTCTATGAATATATTTGTAATATAGCTTTCGAATTTAAAAACAAATCGACTCCAACTAAATTTCACATTGCATGTGATTTGGACTAAAAAATTCTTAATTTTAAGAGATAAGGCGAGCAGGAAAGTCGGTTACACCACTATTTGCTTAATTTTGCGTTTAAATTAGGCGTGGTCTATAAGGAAGGCAAAAGTAGAACTTAAGCACAAACTGCTGTAAAAATGAAATGAAATTCATCGTAGCACAACACTTGCCTAATTTTATTGCTAGGCATTTAGCAACGCATTATAACTTCATCACAATTGTTCATAACCTGTTTATATACATACATTGAAATAGGCCCTGTAATATTTCAAAAGCTGCGTTTTTTTGTTCACAGCATTTTTAAGTATAAATATTTTTAAAAAAACGTATTAATGTCTTAAGTAATGTTGCTTCTAAGCTATGAATGGTTAAAAAAGTAAATTGCCACGAGGTGATTTCAAAAAAATAAATTAGGGTGTTATTTATATAGATTTCGAATTTAACTACAATTCAATTCGAAGTTAATATCACATTGCATGTCCTTTTGACTAAAAACGTCCTAATTTTAAAAGATAAGGTTAGTAGGAGGGTACTACTAACGTTATTCGATTAATTTTGCGTACAAAATAGGCAAAAGTATGTAGAGTGGAATTTAAGATTAAACGGCTGTTAAGATGAATCGGATTCAACCAAATCAGGACACTTTACTAATATTGTTGCTAAACAATTAAGAATACATTATATTGTTATCAATTGTGCTCAATGTCTGCTCACATAACCAACAATAAGCAATATTTCAACTGTCGCCTTTTTGCCCAGTGAGTTAGATGCATATGTACATTTTGTATGGGTTACTTAACAACACATGCAAAATCTACATGCATCCTACGAACGTGGGATATGGAAACGCATGCCACCCCAGAAGCTTTGGTCAATCATAACTACCCTTAGACTTCGTCCTACGCATTCGGGTCTTTATAATAATCTGCGACCGAGGTCGCAAGGATGTGTGCTTTAATTTGAAAATCGAAATCGGAGCACTAATTTCGGTACTGGAGCCATTTTAGTGTCGGGCATAAGGAATACATGGGAACTAAACTTATATATGTCATATATATAAAATATAAATAATTATATATATATCTATATGTAATATATATACTATAGACTTATATATATATATCTATATAAATAAAATCCTTAGCGACAAAGAATGAATTGGTGTCGGTGGCCCTAATGACTTCGTTGTTTAAGTCGGGTGGTCACATTGGACATCATTCGAATCGCAAAGAGTTGGTGCTTCATAATATTTCATTATCTTAATACTAATACGTTTGATGTTAAATACACAGCCGCATGAAAATGGAAATTTTTGTAAAATAGGAACACTCCAATCCAAATGATACTAATGTAACTTTTGAAAGATTAAAATAAGAAACGGAACACGTTCCATAAATGCCCAGTGAGTTAGTGTGGCCTTCAAAGAACTAAATAAAATTAATTGCCCTTTAAAGTTAAAAATAAATAAAGTTGATGTGAGTGGTGGCTCCTTCACACTCACTGGGGCGCGCAGTTAATTAGTGTTGCAATTAGAGCATCCGTCTTGAGGTTTTAAAGATTTAAGAGGAAAATTTCATTTGTAATTGTATTTTATGAATAAATATACGTGCCCCCAGTGAGTGTGAAGGAGCCACCACTCACATCAACTTTATTTATTTTTAACTTTAAAGGGCAATTAATTTTATTTAGTTCTTTGAAGGCCACACTAACTCACTGGGCATTTATGGAACGTGTTCCGTTTCTTATCTCTTGTAAGGAACATCCGATGTTTTATAGAAATTTTATAGAAAGTTCTGGTGTTTTTAAAAACTTCAAGTGACACAAAAGAAAATTAATAAAATAGTCTTTCAAAATGTTTCTATGAATATATTTGTAGTATCGCTTTCGAATTTAAAAACAATTTGATTCCAACATAATATCACATTTCACGTCATTATGACTAAACAATGTCCTAATTTTAAATGACAGCGATAGAAATAGTGTTGATGGAGGCACTATTTAATTAATTTTGCGCAAAAAATAGGCACGGCCTATTTAATTGTCAAAGATTTGAAATGTATAATTTATACATTAACTGCTGTTATAATGAAACGAAATACACCATTACAGGATACTTGACTCATTCTACTGCCGGAAAATCAAGAACGTATTCTAATATTATCAATTTTTTTTAGATCCGCAAAAAAGGAATATTATTTCGTTTGAAACATACCGTTTTTATATAAGTTCTAGAAATGGTAATTTCAAAGTTCTGTCAAATTTAAACTTGTCAAGTTACACAAAACTAAATCAATAAAATAACACTCTTTGATGTGTTTATGAATAAATTTGTAATAGATGTATGCTTTTGAAATTAGTAACGATTGCGATTCAATTTGAGCTTAATATCACATTGGATGTCATTTTGACTGAAAATGTCCTAATTTTAAAGGATAAGGTTAGTTACTAGTACAGTGGAATTTAAGGTATAAGGCGTTGGTATATATAATGATAAATAATAGAATGAGCAGGAGAAATCTACAAGGTAGTGGATTCAATCTTAGTGTGTAACATATTACGGTATTTATTGATTAGCATAAAACTTAAGAAATCATATAATTCATAACCGCGCTTACGTACTAGACCGACACGGCATCACGCCGCGTCATTGGGAGAGGATCACACTCTCTACTATAACTATCTTAACTAATGCCTAATCACAAGGCTTGCATGAACCAGTAATCACAACCGGCCAGCATAACGACATCGTAACGAATGCTAGTTGCTACAGCTTCTCGAGCTCTATTTATACCCGCTACGGAATCGCTCCGTAGTCACACACGCAAATCGCTTGCGCATTTACAACTTACTACTTAACATAACCTATTATTTAGGTTCTTCACCTCACTTTACATCTATATCCTTACATATCCCCACCACTTTTCCGGCAGCTAGCCGTTTAAGGTCTTCTTCCTTCTCGAACCCCACTGCTTGCGAGGGAGAAAACGCTGGGTTCCGAGGCAAATCACATGCCAGGCGAAGTGTGTCACACAACATTCGCACTACGGGATCGTCCCGCTTCGGAGAAATGGTCACTTTAGGCGGACAATAACAGGCCTGTGAGTCCTTCCGAAAGTGGTCATCATAGGGAAGCAAAGGAGCGATCAGCATGTCAGGAACAGGAAGAGGAAGCGATGATTGCACATGATCTCCAGGCAGCGGCTCATAAGCTTTGATAGGCACACCTTGAGTTGACATGAGTCACATAATTATTATTCATCAAGAGCTTATTGCTAAATTGGTACCACTTAATCTAAAACTTAACCTAAAATTGGATATTGAACTTAACCTAATATACTTAAAACTAGAAAATAATATATTGAAATATATACATACAATAACTGTCTAACCAGACTTATCGAGTAAACTCTTAACAAAATCGGTATTGACTACACCTCTTTATTGTTGTTTTGACGTATTGTAGAGTGATAAAAAAAAACAAAGTTTGACTTTGAAAAAAATCACATTAAATTTTAGAACGAGCTCTTGTTCTATGAGCTATTGGAGAAGAAATGACAGGGTTTGGACTTGGAACAGAAGTAACAATATTGTCTGGTATATTTACTCTATTACCTGGAGCACCATCCGAGTCATTTACAGCAAAAGATTCAAATGAAGGTCGATCAAAATAAGGTTTTAAATTTTTCACATTGTGAGTACCACCATACTCAGTGTGTGTGTTGTTTACTGCAGTGACTGAAACCGTTACAGGTGAAAGAACTTTTTCAACAACAAATGGACCAGACCATCTAAATCCAAACTTCTTGGTAAACTTTTTGAGCTTATTAGAAAGGAAATGTGTACGTAAAAGTACCTTGTCTCCAACTTTAGGTACATATCGCTTATGTCTCTTATTATAGTATTTGGTTTGCTGCTCATGTGCTTTTTCAATTGAGCATCTGGCTTGTGCATAAATCTTTGACAAACGCTCCAGCATCTCTTTCCCATATCTATCTCTACTATCAAATTCACCGGAGTATTTATTCAAATTATGGTCGAGTGGAGTTCTTAGCTCCCGACCCAAATTCATAAAAGAAGGAGAAAAACCTGTCGTATCACTAACGGCAGTTCGTAAAGCTAAAGCAACATAATGAAGATATTCATCCCATTTTCCATGCATATTTTTCCCAACATAAGCGCTTAGCATTGCACGGATATTTCTGTTTACTCTTTCAGCAATATTGCATTGAGGATGGTAACTTGTGGTATACTTGTGATGTATACCCCAAGCTTTACACATACTGTTAAACAGTTTTCCTCTAAAATTAGTCGCGTTGTCTGTCAATAGGGAGTGTGGGGAACCCCAACGAGAAAATACAGACGCTTCAAGCACTTTGGATACGATGCTTGCTTTTGCATCTGAAATTGCAAACAATTCAACCCACTTTGTAAAGTGGTCTACACAGACTAAAATGTACTGTTTGCCGGTTCGGCTTTTAGGTAAAGGACCAACCAAGTCCACAGCAAGCATGTCCCATGGACCGTAGATCTTGGTATTTTGCAAATTGCCATGAGGCTTACTTGTAGGGTTTTTGACTTGCTGACAAATTGGACATGAACGAATGTAAGTAAAAATATCCTCGTGCATGCCAATCCAATATACACGACGTAAAATTCGATAAGCTGTTTTTCTATAAGCCATATGACCACTGTGAGGCGAATCATGAAAGTATTTAAGTATTTCATTCCGCATGCATTTAGGAATGTACGGAAGTTTACTGTTAGCCTTTGTTACCTTGAAAAGCATGCCATCTTCATGCACTAAATCACTAGGTAAATCTGTAAGCAAAGCTTGAACCTCATTGTCATGCAACTGAGCTTCTAATATTTTTTCATAATCAATATCTGTACTAAGTAAGGTAAGCAAATTTAAAGGGTCATCCATTACTTCCTTAACATCTTCTTCTTCTGGTTCACCAACTGGTGCTCTTGACAAAGCATCAGCCACCATATTCATTTTCCCAGGGCAATGCTTTATGATGGGCTGAAAATCTTGAATTTTCAGAGACCATCTCATAAACTTTGAATTAATATTTTTCATCGTATTAAGCCAAAGCAAAGCTTTGTTGTCAGTCTCGAGTATGAACTCTTGACCGTCTAAATATTCAGCAAAACGAGATAAACTACAAACTATTGCGAGACATTCTTTCTCAGTTGAATGGTAATTCCTCTCAGTTTTGGACAAAGATCTGCTAGCGAATGCTATAGGCCGTTCATAGCCATCTATTTGCTTCTGGCATAAAACACTAGCTATCCCTATATCAGAAGCATCTGTCCGTAGAATAAATTGTTTTGAAAAATCAGGAAATGCTAACGTTACTGCATTACATATTTCATCTTTTAAAATTTGAAATGAATGTGTTTGTGCATCAGTCCATTCAAAAGGAATGTCTGAGCGTAATAATTTATTGAGGGGGTCGGCTTTGTCTGCGAAATGCGGAATGTATTGCCTGTACCACCCACATAAGCCTAAAAACTTTTTAACTTCTTTACTTGACTTTGGTTGTGGATATTCTGATACAGCCTGTATCTTACTGGGATCAGTTTTGACTCCTTCTGGAGTAACAAGAAAACCTAAATATTGAACGGTCGTTTGACCAAATGAACATTTTTCTACGTTGGCAGTAACACCAAAAGATTTCATTCTACTAATAATATAACGTAAATGTTCTAAATGTTCCTTCCACGAATTACTATAAATTACTATATCATCAAGGTACGCTTCTGCGAACTTGCCTCTTGCCTTCCCTAGCATTCTATTAACAAATCTTTGAAAAACTGAGGGAGCATTTTTCAACCCAAAAGGTAATCTTAGAAATTCAGATTTGCCTTCGTGACAAATTAAAGCTGTGTACTTCACACTATCAGGATGCATTGCTATTTGCCAATAGCCTTTGCGCATATCTATTTTAGATATATATTTGGCTTCGCCAAGCCCACCAAGCAATTCGTTAATGCGAGGTATAGCGTAGGGATCTGATTTACAGTTTGCATTGAACTTGCGATAGTCAATGCAAAATCTGTAGTTATCATTCTGCTTTTGCAAGTTAACGGGGGAAGCCCATTCAGACTCGGATGGTATAATTATTCCTTGCTCTAGCATTTTTTTGACATGTTCGGAAATTAAATTCCGTTTAAACATTGAAACTGGGTAGGGTTTTTGTGCTATCGGAGCACTTTTCGGTTCTAAAACACATTGAACTATGTCAGTACAGCCAATTTTATCATTCATGACTTCAGGAAAGCTTTTTAGCAAAGAATCAAGCTCAGTTTTCTGAGTCTCAGTTAGCCCCTGCAAAGCACAAAGCGTTTCTGCATTGGAAAAGGAAATTTTCTTGGTTGTTTTGCCATCAACCCAATACTTGCCATTTGCGAGATCAAGTATGACTTTTTGTGCGAGAATAAAATCTGTACCCAAAATTACATGGAATGGAAGTTCATTCATGACAAGAAAAGTATGTGTACTGATTTTACCAGCAAAACGAATATTTAACGTACACTCACCAAGAGGTTTCACTCGCATGTTATTCCCTACTTGGATGTCGTGTGTGTTTGTTTTGATTAACGGAAAATTGTATTTATTTACAAGTGAACGAGAAAGGAAAGAATGAGAAGCACCTGTATCTAACAGTGCGTGTGTATTTACAGTGGCTAATTTACATTTGACTTGAGGAGTCACTTTCGGTACAAGAAAGCTTGGAAGTAGAGCAGACTCCTTGCTTACTTCCTCTCTTGGTTTTTTGCATACGAACCAGCCTGAAAGCTACGTGCTCCAGAAGGACCAGGGATCTCTTCCTTCACACCAGCGTCAGCCTGTTCTTTCGTCTTAGCAATATCTCTTTCCTTATTTCTGCATTGAGTTTCATGGTGGTTTGGAATACCACAGTAGCTACAGAAAAATTTAACTTTAAAATCATTTGAATATTTTGACTTGTTAGTAAACAGAGATTTCCTCTCTGCTAACGGCTTGTCTGAAGTACTTGAATCAAGAACATTGAACTGTCTGTTGGGTTTGTACCCATTGGCACTGTTGTACTTAAATTGTGGCTTTTGCTTGGGCTCAGGCATTTTATCAGTCTGCCTAGCTCGTAGTAAAGGTTTACCTTCAAACGAACGGATTTTATTCAAATCCATAATCACCTGTCGTCCCTTTACTACGATCTCATTCACAGACTCGCAACGAAAAGCTCGAAGCTCAGATGCAAGTTCTGGTAAGCAAGAATTTAGAATACGTTCGACTACATGACCCTCTGGCATATCAGAGTAGATCCTGCGATAAGCTATAAAAGTTTCCCATGCAAATGACTCAAAAGCTTCATCAAGTTTTTGCTTTCGTGCATACAGCTTTTGTAAGTGCAAATCAGCCGAAGCTGGACATTCATATTCTTTAAAAGCCTTCAAAAATTCATCCCAGTCATCAACACTTGGTTTCGTTGCCCTCCACCAATGTGCTAAATCACTTTCTGGTTTAAAAAAGCGTGTAACAAGCAAGTGCCATTCGGCAGGCTTTATTTGCTTCAGAGTCAAGAACTCTTCGGCTTCAGAAATAAAATATTCAGGAAGCATTTTAGAAGGATCATATTGCGGAAAAGGAACTCCATGCACTGGATCTACAGAAGCTTTTGTAACTGTTTTAGTGACAACAACAGTTTTTTCCTTATCTGGTTTTGAAGCTGCCTTTTTGGTGTCTTTAGCAACTACTGTTTTTTCGTTTTCTACTTGAGAATCTGAGCGAGGTCTACCTGAATAATTTGTGACGCGATCGTCAACTGCAATAATCAACTTTTTCAGTTCGTCGAACTGTTTAGCTATTTTTGATTCGAGAGATTTTAATTTGGCATCTTCGCCGTTAATGACAGCTTCTTTGTAGCTACAGTGAGCATTTTCATCTTTACCAATATCTTGCTCTGACATTTTGTAAAATGAATGTAAAACTACTGAGTTAAAATCTGAATATTTTGCTTTGAACTCGAATGAACTCGAATGAACTCGAATGAATGAAAAATATTTAAGTTTCTTAAACTAATTTTTACATTTCTTAAAACTACTTGGAAATTTTTGAAAATTCTACTTAAAAGATTAAACGTTAGGGCGCCAAGTTATATAAGGCGTTGGTATATATAATGATAAATAATAGAATGAGCAGGAGAAATCTACAAGGTAGTGGATTCAATCTTAGTGTGTAACATATTACGGTATTTATTGATTAGCATAAAACTTAAGAAATCATATAATTCATAACCGCGCTTACGTACTAGACCGACACGGCATCACGCCGCGTCATTGGGAGAGGATCACACTCTCTACTATAACTATCTTAACTAATGCCTAATCACAAGGCTTGCATGAACCAGTAATCACAACCGGCCAGCATAACGACATCGTAACGAATGCTAGTTGCTACAGCTTCTCGAGCTCTATTTATACCCGCTACGGAATCGCTCCGGAGTCACACACGCAAATCGCTTGCGCATTTACAACTTACTACTTAACATAACCTATTATTTAGGTTCTTCACCTCACTTTACATCTATATCCTTACAAAGGTTAAACGGCTGTTAAAATGAAATGATTTAAACCAAATCAGGACACTTGGAAAATTTTGTTGCGAAACAATTAAGAATGCATTATGTTGTTATCTATTGTCTTTAATATCTATAAAATAAAATAGTCAACTTAAATGCAGTAGAGCTTAGGCATTGACTGCTGTTGCAATTACTTGTCATAAGTTGATTTTAGGTGTAAGCAAGCGTTAAGTGTAAAACGGGTCCATTAATCATTCCCAACAATGAATATATCAATTTGTTTAAAAATTAGTAGTACTAAATGACACTTGCATAATAATATAAGTTAGGACAAAACGAGCGCAAATCTAAGCATATTTTTAGCTAAAATATATACGAGTATGGGTGATTTGCTTGCAAATGCACAGTGGCCAATGGGAGCAAAATGCCGGAGATATTGGCGTGGCACCATGAAATGGGTATCATTCGAACCGTATTACCTTCAAGATTCCATTTCTGGAGACTTTTTGAAATTTTGACCTTTGACCCTGAAGCTATTTGACCTGTTGTGAAATTTTTAATTTCTTAAAATATTTTTTAATTTCCAAGATTGTAGAAAGAAAGTCCATAAAAAGTTATGTGTACATACTGAGTACCTTAAATTGATTTTATTGATGTTGTGCTTGTCAGTTTATAAGGTAATTTGTTAAGATAATACTACTGAAATAAAACAAAACATCAATAAAATCAATTCACGCTTGAAATCACCCCTAAAGCATGCCTTTAATCACAAAGTATAATTTCATGCTGTGGGGTTCACCCCAATTACTCGGGTAGTTTGACCTTTAAACCTGTTCATGGAATGTCACTTCACTCCGAATATTCACCTGATCCGCAAAAACAAAAACATAGAATGTATAATTTAAAACACGCTCTTTTGAATGAGTTCAAGCATATGGAAATTTATTAGTTTACTCAATGGATATTTATTGAAGTTCCGAGTTAGTTATCTCAATTTGTAGCTAATTTAAACGTAGTATTAGAGCATGCGTTATATAATTCTTACAAATTCAGTAGTACCAGTTCTGCTACAACTTTAATGAAAACACTATTCTGTGTCCTGTTTGGATATTTGGTCTAAATCTATTTAGTTAATTTTAGTTGATGTTACTATTTTAATAAATGACAAAACCTGCTACCAACGGTACTCAGCGAAAAAGAAAAGTGAAATGGAATAAACTTCAAGCTTCACAGAAAAGAAAATATGAAAACGTCGTGTCGGATCTGTTGTGTAATAAAGATTGGAATATCTGTACAACCCCTAACTGCAATAATGTGGCTCACCAGCAAAAAATAACTGAGAAATGTGATTTGCTGTTCAGTGTACTCAAAGGTGCCTCAGATTCTGTCCTTTTGAAAAAACCTGTAAGTAGTTTTCATGGTAAACAAGTTCATGGTTGGAACACGTTAGTACATCCATACTATGACAATTATCGTACCATTTTTAAAAGGTGGCTAGCGTCACAACGTTGTAGTGAGGAACTTCACAGTGAAATGTGCCAAAAAAGGAAATTGTTTAAATATGCTTCGAGAAAGTGTCGAAATCAAAGGGATAAGCGTATAAGAGATGAGCTTGCTCTCTCACATCATGGAAACGACTTTGTCAAGTTTTGGTCTCATGTTAAATCTCAGGATGGGGGAAACAAAAGTGCTGTGTCAGATGTAATTGATGAAGTGACCGGAGACCACCAGATAAGTGAACTTTGGGCCGAAAAATTTAGAACCCTGTTTAATACGAAGCAAAACACAGACAACGAGTGTAATGTGCGTAAATTTGTCAGAGCAGAATCATCATCACCTATTTCAACAACAGGAAATATCTCTAGCCATCTCAGCACTGAAGAGTGGGAAGGCGGAAGGCTCGGAGAATCTTCAAGCTGAGCACTACAAACTTGCTAAGGAAGTAATAACGCCATACGACTGCTGAACTCTTGCGTCGCGCATGGATTTGTGCCTTTGGATGTGATGACAGTTATTATCTCACCAATAATTAAGAAGAAAGGACTTAATGAAAAGCTAAGTGCAAACTACCGTCCCATTGCATTAGCCAGCGTTTTCTCCAAAATATTCGAATTAATCATCCTTAAGAGATTTGGAACGTTACTGTCTACAACGGATAACCAGTTTGGCTACAAAAAGCGTAATGGCACGGAGCTGGCTGTTTATGCAGTTAAGCAGGTAGCACACCACTACCTTCGTCGTAACACGCCCGTGTATATTTGCTATATGGACGCGACAAAGGCATTTGACCTTGTGAACCACTTCACTCTTTTAAAAAAGCTTTGTGATAGAGGTTTTCCACCTGATGTGATCAAGATTCTGTTGTACTGGTTCCGAACTCAAATGTTTCGGGTGAGGTGGAATGCGACTTTGTCAACATACTTTAGTGTGCTCAATTCGGTTAGGCAAGGCGGAATATTATCTGCCTATTTCTTCGCATTATATGTAGATGAACTCAGCTCAAAATTAACTGGCTCCGGGGTTGGGTGCAGAGTAGGGGCAAAAATCTTCAATAATATCATATATGCTGATGACATATGCCTCTTGACCTCAAGTATACGTGCCTTAAAGATTCTTCTCAAGATCTGCCAAGATTATGCGAGCTCACATGATTTAATATTTAATCCAAATAAAACAGTGTGCCAGTGCTTCTGCGACTCCAGTTTAAATGACATGCGCCCATTAATAAGATTCTGTGGGAAAGTTTTAAAGTGGTGTGATACAGTTAGGTACCTGGGATATGATATCAAATGTAATGACAGGGACTTTGAGGAGCTTACAAGGAGGAGGAGAGAAATATATGCTAGGGCAAATTTGATTAAAAGTAGATTTTGCTCATGCAGTCATAGTGTTAAAATATACTTGTTCAAAACCTACTTTTCTACAATCTACTGCAGCAGTCTATGGGTGCCAGTCCGCAGACAAATTTTGGACAAGGTGAAGACGGCGTACAATGACGCATTTCGAATCATTTTTGGCTACAGTAGGAAATGCAGTGCATCGCAAATGTTCAGTGAAAACTTTGTTAATGACTTCAGTGCCCTAAGAAGGACTGCGGCTTATTCCCTCTTGGAACGAATTGCCAATTCAGATAACAGTATAATACAGGCAATACTGAATTCTAGCTTCTTCCTCGAGTCATCCATTACATTTGAATGGAAGAAGCTACTTTTCAAAATACAATAAATTATTTTTTTTTTCGCGTTCTAATACTTTTTTCCTTATAATGATAATTCTAAGGTTTTTTTTGTATGTGTAGCTGAGTAGAAAATATGGATGTTTATCTTTGTATTCGAACTTAAAAGATACGTCTGCAATAAAGAAAGAATATATATTTTAATAAAAAAAGCAAAAGTTATAGCTTTGCGCTGCTTTTAGACCAATGGCAGCGTAGTTGTTTAAATTGTCGTAGTTTAGTTGTTGCATAAATAAGTCCGTCTCTCTATCTGTCCGCACTCTCTGTCGACACAGGCTTACCGATTTACAAATGTGGCACACGTAGGTAGTAAACCTCAAGAACGTGCTTGGTATTACTTTTCAGCAAAATCGGTCAAAAAGTTATGGGCGCAAAAATTTAAAAAAAATCATCACCAGTATTCTTATTCGTCACCCAGTATTCATTACCCTTTTAGAAGCACGGAGAAGGATACGCCAAGCGCGGCTGTTGTGGCGATGGAGGAGAAAGCGAGACTGGAAAAGGTTTCACCGGAGAGTGGTACAGTCTCATTCCAAGTGAAAACTTTTAGCAATGGGAGATCTGATACCAGAATACGATGCAGGCAAATCTCTTTCCGCCTCAATTTACATTGCGTTTTTTTCCATAAAGTGAGGGCTCCTCACACCATATTGTTTCCACGCTTTCATCATTTGCAGCTCACATTTGGGAAAAACTATATCAGCTGCGGCATACCGTGCCTTGATGTTAAATTAATCCATATTGATTTCAAACCAAAACACAGAACTATTTGGCTAGAAAGATGATGTGTACCAGCGAACAAATAGCCTTTGTGGTTATCGTTCATGTAAAAAGTTTATAATTTACCCCACACCAAAACGAGAAATCTGGTAATAGGTTTTTAGTTGCAAGTTTAAAACGAAATATATTCTGGAAAAAATATTGGAAGGCCTGACAATGACAAGCGAAAATTGAGTTAAAATTGTCTTTCTACTCCTAATGATTTCATGTCAATTAAACTCCCCAACAATTGTTCCTTAGCAGTATCATTTATTCTATAGAGAGACGTTCCCTAAGAAGATTTAATTTTATTCTATAGCTTCTGTGTACCTCAAGGTTTTTGTTTGCATTTTTTTCGCCACTATATTGGCAGCCTCTTTTTCAGAGACTAATTGAAAAAGTTTTGTTCATGAAGGATTGTGCCGTGTCAACTACGTTTTTCATTCATTTTTCATTTCAAAAGTAAAACTTATACGTACATGTGTTTGAATGCTTAAATATCGTGCCAAATAGATGCACGGGTTAAAAATTGTATAAGAAACCGGAAGTTGCATTGGAGAATTCTTCAAGGGTCTTATAATGAGTTTGTAAAAGTTCTAAATATTTTGTATTAAAGTTGGTCAAACTTTCTCAAGTTAACATAAAAATCTCTCTATAGTTCATAGTTTCTAGGCCCAGAGTTTTTTTGTTTACAATATTTATGTCCAAAAGTATTTGTATGTATGTATGTGTTTTGGAGCATCATGCCATGTTTGTTGTTTGCCAAGAAAAAAATTGCGGAAAGTGATCGAGTGTGAAATCGGATGCTTCCAGAGAAAAGAATGATGATGGTGAAATGAGTATTCTGAAAGCGTGCTGGTTGGGCACACAAACAAAAGCTTTGCTTTCCTGTGGTTTATCGAACAGGAGTTCATTTTATAAACCATTTATTTTTCAGTAAACCATCCACAAACCACTATCTCACACCAGTTGAGAATTATTTTCATTTGTTATGTCCAGATTTTCTTCCAGCTCAAGAAATTTCCATGGGAAAAATGATAAATGCATGAGCCACAAAACTTTGAAAAGCATGAAAAAATAAAGTCCGTCATTTTCTTTCCTCTAACGTTTTTGGCGTCTATATCTAACAAAAGCTTTGCTGGAAATGTAGGTTGAAGCTAGTCATTTCATTGCCAAAGTAGAACAATAATAATCTCATTGAATTATCACGTCATTATGTTGCTTTCTTTTTATGGATGGCGATTCGTTCGTACTAGGTCATGCAATTTGAGACTGGCGATGAGTGAAGTATGGTCTGAATTTCGTTTGCTACTACTATTTCATATGCACACAAAAATGCAACAATGGAGACTCTATTTAGATAAGGTATCTGCAGAAAAAGTGGTTTCGTCCTTGAATGGAAATCGATGCAATCAAATATAAGAATAAAAAACCTGATATCTCTCGTCAAATTTTACAAAGACACCAATAATCCTAGAGGATTTGGGCTTTTCTGGATGCATTTTATATGCAAAATCGAAATAAAATCGGATTTTTTTGGTCAACAGGAAGGTGTAGTACCCTTTCTATTTCATTTAGCTAAGGTTATGGAAAGAAGGTTATTGTTATTTGTGCCCATTTTGCTCGACTGCATTCAAACTTTACCTTTTCTTTCATTTCATGCATTGAGACGAGAATTTACGTTGCACTTACTTTCTCTTTTAGAATTCGTTTTTATTGCTTTAAAACAAATTGGACTTTCACGCGATAAATTATATTCTTCTGCCATCTTTCCCATCAAGATGGTGCTTATTTCAAATGATCATGGCTAAGTATTTGTCTAATTTTATGCAACTTGTTATATTGTATGGATTTGAGTGAAAGCCAAGACTATGGTGAAACTTACTGGCTTTTCAAGCAGAAGTTCCTATTCAAACAAAAAGACGAGAAAACAAACCACAGACATGTATTTTGTTGTTTCTTAATCTAATGTGAGGTCTGACAAGACGAATTTCCATTGTATTTCTGAGAGCTTTCAGACATGGTGAGAAGAGTATAGATTTTTAGTAGCAAATACGCTGCGTAAACAGGTTGAAAGTAAGAACTCTCTAAAGTATAACATGCCTGTAAAATACTGGAGAACCTGCGGTTTTCACCTTGCAATAAACATCAATCATTTCTACTATTACTTCAACGAAAAGTCAATTATTTTTTATTCTTGCCGCAGGTACATAAATCTTTGAGACGCAGAGCAAAATAGCAGAAATGTCTTACTTTAAAATGTTTTCATATGACGGACGTGGACCTCTGATGGAAATCTAAGTGTTAAAAATTAAATTGGAATACACTGCAGCCTACAATGAATCTAATAAAAATAATAGCAAACACAAACAATGAACAAGTCAAAAGATTGCACACATTAATTGGAATTTTATCTGCATTGGAATAAAATTTTAAGCTTTCAGAAGGTATCTGGCTCGTCTTTATTTAAATACGTATTAGTAGAATGACAGATTTAGCACCTGAAAAAAAACTCACCGTCATTTTAGCAGCTGTTCTGCACCGCCATAAAATCTCATTTAGCACAAAATAAAAGGAAAAGCGACAGAAATGCAAGTATTTTCATGATTCGTAGTTTTTGCTCTGTAGAAGGCATTTATCATTGCTCTAGATGGTATAATGGAAATGGAAACAACGTTATAAAACAGCAACACTAAAACATTGATATTTTTAAGAAAATATTGCAGTTTTGGGGGGTTTCCAGCCCTATCCAAGAAAGCTCGATGCGGCAAAACATGAATAAATGGCCACTTTCCTTCAACTTAGCAGTACCTTTCTGACCCGGCATTGAATACAAATTGCCTATTTTTGGGAGAACTATAAAGCATGGAACCCATCTTCGCACACTTTGTCTGTTGGCTGGAAGTAATGACATGACATGACGTAGAAAAGCATTACATTTCCATTTTGTTCCTGTTTTCACATTCAAATGAGGGATCAGAAACATTTTGTAATCCCCTTTGAAAAACTCTCTGTGAAAATAAAAACATTAATATGTTCGGCAAATAAGTTTACATTTTTCGGTGCTGGTATTGCACTTAAACGTGAAAAAATCTAAGGTTTGAAATCATGTTCAGAATGCATTAAATTTGGAAGAAATCATGCGTGTTTTCCAAGTTCTTCTGCCAGATTTAAAGATGAAAAATAAATAAGAGAGATATTTCCTCCTTTGTTTTCATCAACATATTTCTTAGTTTTTCTCAATTACTCCTTCCTTTTGCCCATTTATTCTCGTTGAAAGCAGTTCACAGGAGAAAGTTAAAGGATGAGTATTTGAGTTCAAATCCTTTTCCTCTATTCCCTCAGGAGTTTGTTAAGTATGGGCAGTGAAACAAATGCCCAGCCTTTAGAGAAAAAAACTAAATGAACATCAAGTATGTAATCTCCTTGTGGCACTCTAAAAAGGTAGACTTGGTTTCACTTCTAATTCTTACTCACTCCATAACTCTATGAGAATTTTTTACCTAAAAGTGGGCTAAATACCTTCCTTGTGTTTCTGGGCACTGAAAAAAATTCCCGATACGCAAAGCCTATAGAAAAAAAACATGCGTGCTGATTTTCAATTTGTCTGGTAAGTCCACCATTTATTAACTTTACCAACTTGGACCTAAGCTTAAGCTATTTTGTAAACAATACGCTTATTAAGCGAAACCGGAGCTTGCGAGTTTTTGAATTTGCTCAAAGAATTAAAAGGAACGTGAGGATTGACGGTAGTCGCGGATTAAATTTTTCCCTATAAAGAAACGACTGAAAAACTAACATAAATTATACTTTTTTTTCTCAAATGAAATCTCAAATGCTTTTGGATCTATCTTTTCTGTCTGCTTCCTTCACAAATGGCATGAAAACTTACTTTTTTAAATGTAATAAAAATAAAAAATAAAAGGATATAGAATCGTTTTGATTATAATTGATATCATTATTAACTATTGATCTTTATTCTAGAAAATATGCATACAAAACACGTAAATTAATTTGTTATTAAGATATCACCAATATATTTAACTGAATTTTGGATGTTCCAAGCGCTTCTTAGCACCTAAATGTTTTGTACAAAAACAAATATTTTTTTTTACATTTTCAAGAAATAAATAATTTTATGGAAAATGAAGTGCGTTTTACCTGGAAGAAGCTTCACCGCCAGGAACAACTGTAGGATACTGATAAGGGCTACAATAGTCGTGATAAAGCACGTCATCTCCATTTTCATCGGCCATGCAGTCCATATCAGCAGCATCTAGACTGCGATGATGATGGTGAATAAGTTGATTACGAAGTAGTTGTTGATTGGGAATAGAAGAGCGAAACTGAGAGGGAGGCTCAATCTCTTTTGGGAACTCGAGGTGACAAGGAACTACAAAAAGTTTCAGAAGAAAAAGTTTGTTAAACTTTTATCCAACCGGCTTTAAAGAAATTTTCTGCAATTGTAATAAAACCTTGTTGCATATGCATTTCCTCTAGAGAGGAAGAAGCGCAAGCTCTAGACTTTCTCCTGCTTCTCTTTGAGGTACTGCGTAGCATCACTGTGGGAGCCTCGTAATTGTCATGTTGACTGAATGTTTGAAACCGTAGAGTTGAGTTTCGGATTGTCATCGGGATTGGTTTTGTTGAGTTGACGGTAGCGTAAATGGACATGGAGTCGGGGCAACCTGAACCATTCTCACTTGGATTACCAATGCATTTGCTAGCAGCATCTGATGAACTCAACCAAGTATGTTGGCTGGAGCTTTGTTTCATTCTCCATTCAGATTTTGCTTGATTTCTACCAAAAAAAATCCGTGACACTTTTATAATTTTGCAGTATGGCACTAGCATTTTACCAATACTTTACTTTGCGTTTGTTTACCTTCGTTTGATGAGCATAAGAACACAAATGGAAATGGCAAAAGTGCAAATGACAGCAGAAACAATGGGCACGATCACATGTGGGTCTGTGTAAAATGGGAGGAAGCTTCCATTCATCTCTTCATTCTGCTCAACTTTCTCTGACATTTTCGCATAGTTTTTGAAAAAATCTGGGAGTACAAAAGAGAAAGGACATACAACCCGTTTCCGCGTTTATTCTACGCATCGACTTCCCTCATTAAAATTTATGTATGCGTTATTCGTTGTTCACAAACCTGGATGGGATTCTACCTTGAACACTTTATTCACCGAGCCAGCATCATTTTCAACCCTGATTTTAATGTCATACTTTGCATTCAACTCTGTCTGGATAACAAACAGTCTTGTTGAGTTATCTCTTCTAAAGATTCTCATCCAATTGGGTGGAGAGGATGATGGTGGTGATACTTTTTTATATTCAATGTTGAAAGTGTTAATGGGACAGCCACCATCTGACCATCTCGCCAAATCAATTCGAATCATTGTTCCATTCCCATCCAGAATCTCAGTTAGTTTCGGCATCTCTGGTGGATTACCATTCGTGCGTGCATTGAGTACCTCACTCGGCTCTCCTTTCCCAACTGAATTCTCTCCAAGAATTCTTACAAAGTATTGAGTCCCACACAAAAGGTTTTCTAATGAATAAGACGTTAGCCTTGGTCCAACTCGAATAGATTTCCACTCTTTTGCAGAATTGGATTGTAGTTTTTGCTGATATTCCAAAATTTTTGCTATCAAAGGAGGCTCAACACTTTCAAGTGGATCCCAGTGGATTTGTATTGAAGAGTCGGTGACGTATCCAATAAAAATTGGGATGGAAGAAGGTGGTTTACTGATAATAACTCGATGCTCAATCTCATCTGAACCATGTTCATTCTCAGCCACGCATTTGTAAACCCCTTCATCCGCATCCTGAAGCAAAAAACCAAAAAAATCAAGCATATAAAAGCGAAATCATGTGCGTTTTTAGCTGTTGCATATTTTCATACCTTCACTCTGGTTATGAGTAGGGATCCATTCCTTAAAATAATGTGAGGAGGCAAAGCAAGATTATTCTTAAGCCAAAAAACTCTCGGTGACGGAATCCCTACAGCTTTACATGGAAGTTTAGTTGAAAGGCCCAGCTCGGCATTTTTTGTAACCGGAAACGATGCTATTCTTGCTACCACTGCATAGTAAACATCATCATCATATTGCGGATATACATTTTTGCATACGTAAAATACAACCATAAACATCCCATTTTTACCATTGGAGCTTAGCTGTATCATCGCAAAACGAGAAGAATTCCCAATTCCAGAGACAGTTGAAGCCTTCACCCAAAATGAATATGTTTTGGAAAGTTGGAGTCTCCGAATATCTTGAGAAAACTGATGATTCTCATCTTCCAAAAGAGATGATGATGATGATCCCATCATAATCTGCTTTTCTTTGACTTGTTCCGATTCCTCCTCTTTCCAAAATATTATGTATTTTGTAATAATCCCATTTGGGAACGTAGGAGGAAGCCAGCTTACAAGAACAGAGGTGCTACTCAACCCAGTCACTTTTATTTCTGCTGGTTCATCTGGAACTGATCGATAAAAAAACAAAAAAATATTTTGTGTGGCAACGATTCCATTCATAAAAGAGCCAAAACTAAAATATTTACCATCTTCCTCCGTGAGACAAATGATGGGCTCCGACAAGTTGCTTTCTCCCCCGTGAGTATACGCCAGTATTCTAACAGAGTAATTTGTATAGCTTCTCAGTCCGTGCAAAGTTGTTTCTCTGTTGCTCGTTTTCTTCACTTCTCCCTTTTCCCCTGCAATTATCCCCATGTATTATGTAAAGAAACAAAATGAATTGGTCTCTAAAGTCAGATGCTCTAATGAAAATACTAAAATACCTACCCATCTTATCCGCTTCAAAAGGAAGATAGACAACCTTGTATCCCTGTATATTCCCGTTTGATAAATGAAATGGTGGCGGTTCCCACTGGACATGTAAGCTTTTTGGGGAAAGTGCTTCGCAGCGCAAATGAAGTGGTGGTGAATCCGGTGCTAAATTTGAATGGTGAAAGTCAGGCAATTATCATATCAATTATTCAAGCTGTGAAATGGAATACTGAAGGGGGGATTTTATTCATTTCATCACAAACCTCCTTCTGGAGTCTGAATGAAAATAAATGGAGAAAGTGGTCCCATTCCAGCTCTGTTGTAAGCTCTCACTGATATTTTGTATTGGGAATTTGGTCGAAGTTCTTTTAGCTCACTTTGCAGCTCCCATTTCTGGTCCATTATGATTGTCCCTTCGATTTTTCTACGGGATGAAAAATCCATACCACTATTTTGTGTTGGAGCTAATACCAAGGTAGACTGGAGATTTGCTGTAACTTGGTAGCCTAATATTTCTCCATGTTGCTTGAAAGTTTCTGGAGGTTCCCATCTTACAAGTACAGATTTTGGGCCGAGTGGAAAAGCAGAAACATTCGTAGGAGAACCTGACGGAGCTTCAGGCAGTGTCAAAACTGCCAAAGCCTCTGATGGAAAACTGTGCCCGATATCATTGTAAGCTAATATCCGCACATCATAGTTTGTAACAGGATTTAGAGATTCAATCACAGCCCTTGTTGAAGATGGGCTCTGAACACTCATATTAAACACTTGTCCGTTTTCCCAGGAGGAAATTGTTGATGACTTTTTCCACTGAATAAGGAAGTAGGCTAAAGGAGCAGACAAGCCAGCATGTAAAGACCACCTCAATCGGATGAAGCGGGAACCAATTTCCTCCACCATGAAATTTTCCGGAGGCTGTGGTCTTGCTATTTCCACATGAACATATGAACGTTGTCGTCATTAAGGATATGATAAAAATAGCCTCAAATATTTATAATAAATTTCAAATGCCAATAAGTCTACGCATCACGCTCTGTTATGTTTGAGTTATAATAATGAGATTAGGTTGCCAGCATATTGGCTAGTTGGTCTGACCTACCTTTGACTTCCAGATTGATCCTATCTTCATCTCGTCCATACTGATTAGAAGCTAAGCACACAAAAACCCCAGAATCTGCTCGCTCACTCGGATCGATTCTCAACTCAGCAAAAATCACGCTTGAGTTCCCTTCAACAGCTTTCTCTTGCTGGATGATACGAAACGCTGATGCTCCCGCTCCCGATGGACTTTGCTGACGTTCTATAATAACCGAATCCTTTTTCCAGCTCACTTGAATTGGTGGATCTCCCCGTATCTCACACTTGAGCGCTGCTCCCACTCCTTCAGCCACTGTCAGGGATGTCGTCAACGCCAAAACTTTGGCAGGAACTAGTGAGTCAAGTAATTTTAATGAATTCCAAGTCTTTCACACATCACACACTCGATTTTAATTTAATTATGCAGGGTTCTACTCCCAAATATAGTTTCACTCAGCAACTCAGCCTGTAACACTTTTCTATTAGAAATTCCATGTCACATGTCTTTCATTCGAAGTTTCATAGCTAATAAAAGCCAAGCCATCCAATTCTCTTTAAAAATTTCAACAATTTTTAGCCGGATTTTTTAGTGTATTATATTACCCATCAAATGAAGTTTCAAAGATTTGGAGATTCCATTTCCAACTCCGTTTCCAGCCTCACAAACATAAGTAGAAGGATCTGTTTCCTCCACTTGAAGAATTTTAAGACTTCCATCCTCCATCAAAAGAAACTTATGACTGTTCTTAATTGCAGATCGTATGCCCACAGCAGCAGAAGATTCTAGTCAAATTGTCAAGAGAAAAGCAAACAATGAAAGTAGAATGAGTGAGGAAAGTAGCTGGGTTAACGAACCATTTAAAACCTTCTCTATCAAATATCTATACTCATCATATCGTATATATTTCCTATATAAAAAGGATTTTGGGGCAATGTAAACATGTTGGAAGGGAGAAAGCACACAAAAGGCATAATCATTTCTTTCTCATGGGAAACATTCACTCAAAGTTGAGAAGGAGAAAGCAGTTAAAATTAACGAGGAGCGTGAGCTACTCATATTTAATGCAAGATGTGGTAATTTTTCAAGAACTAAATAGGCTAAATATTTACCTCGGTACCATAAAATAGTTGGCTGCGGAACCCCGCTGGCAGAACACGGCAGCAAAACATCCGATTTAAGAATTACTTTCATATTTTCAGGCTCTTTCGTCCATTTTGGGGGTACTGTATTGTATCACATCACAATCGTATTATTTTAGATAGAATAGAAAGTAGTATTTTCTTTGAATGTGAATGTATTTTACATGTTGACTTTGACTTGCTAACCTTTAACTCTCAATTCAGCCGTTTGTCTCACAACAGCTGCAGCATTTGAAGCAGAACACGTGTATTCTCCACTGTGTTTATGTTGAAGCTCTACGAAAATCAAGACGCTTAGAAAATCCATGGCTCGGCTTTCTGTAATGTTCAGCTCTTTTGAAAGTGGCATGGAGTCCTTGAACCAACTAACGTCAATAGGAAGATCTCCAGATATCACGTTGCATGAAATGGATGTCCTCTGTCCTTCTTTTAGGTTGTCATCAAATTTAAACGTAGATATAACTGGAGGTCCTGTTGCAAAATAAATGAAAAAAATTAATACCACGTTCTATTTAAAAAACATTTTTGATTTCAGTCACAAATTTCTTACGCATCACGTTGACGTCGACAGACCCTGAGGCGACTTCTCCTTTTCTATTTGAAACTATGCAAGAATATCGTCCAATATCTGTATCCTTGCTGACCCTGTCAATTTGAAGCGTGCCATTGACAAGGGTTGCAAATCGGCTTTCAGCAGCACTTGTTTTTCTCCCGGCGTTTGCTTGTTTGATTGCTGAGCTTGTTTTTATGTCCCTAGAATCTTTCTGCCAAACAATGCTTTCAACAGGATAGCCACCGTACTTACATGAAATCAAAGCTGTTTGGCCTGCAACTAGAGTCAGTGCTTTCATTTCTTTTACATAAATCGTGCCTAGATAAAAAACACAAAAAATAATTTCTAACGATAACTTTTCATTTTGAAAAAATTACTTGAAATGAAATTTTGTTTGAAAATACCAAAAATATTTAAGCGTGCTGAATGAAATGAAGACCCCGCTAAATTAGACGCCTCGCATCGAAATACTCCACTGTCTGTTGTGTATACTTGGGAAATATTGAGATGGCTTACAATTTCCGAATTATAGTGCAGGTAAGAGCCAACAGATATTCTAGAATATTGATGATATGAATAGTGATTCTGCCCTTTTTGTAATGCGAGAATTTCTCCATCAATCGACCAAGAAATTGTTGGAATTGGATTCCCAACTGCTGAGCACTTTAGCGAAATGGATGGGCCGGGGTTAAGAGTTTGTGATACGAACGTTTGAACAAGATCCGGTGCAGAAGCTAGAGTAAACATTACCCAAAAAATGTATTAAAGTTCTGAATTTTTTTTGAAGGGCTAATGATATTGGTACTGACCTTCGAAGATTATGCTACTGGATGCCTCAACTCTTTTAAAAATTTCCCCTGAAACTTCGACCTCCCCAAAACATTGATAAACCCCTTGATCTTCAAGCTGAGCATTGAAAATTAAAAGCTTTTCATGTGGCGGTAATAAACTAAGCCGATTGTTTCTTTGAAGAAGCTTTCCATTTTTAAACCATCTAAAAATGAACATAAATGGAATCAGAATGGATGTGAGAGCACCCTTATTTCATATTATATTTTTTAAATTTATAAAACTCACATAAAATCTACATTACTACTTGATTTATCGTCCCCAACAGGCTTTCTTTCATGCAGCTGTTTCCTAAGATTACAAGTAAGCTCGATACTTTCCCCATTCCGAACAACTTTCCTTTTTGGCTCTATCACCAAGCCTGGACTGGTTTCCAGGAGAAAGTGGTAGTCCATCGTAATGGTTCCAAATGAATTACTGACTTCACAACGATATGTCCCATTATGAAGGAGTGGATTAGTTTGAGAAAGCCGCAAAAGTGGCCCTTGGGAAATGGCCGAATTGCCAAATAGTGATGACACAGGTACAAACTTTCCTTTATGATATTTCTCCCATCTGGACCCACCCACAAAAGAAGAAATATGAATGTTTTTTCTGATCAAAATTAAGCAATAAATTTGAATGAAAATCTTAAATCGCACACCTAAAATTAGGTGAGGGGCTACCAACTGCCAAACAAATCAGATCGGTCGCTCTACCACCTTCTCCTTTTATCACATTTCCATTTTGACTTTCAAAAATGGGCGTTTTATATACAAATTTAGGATTTTGGTGTTGTCGTGCTCCCGCTAAAGAACAGAAAATACTTTTTATTTCTTCATCAACCATTGATTATTTATTATCCTATTAATATTTCCTTTTCACTTAAAACAAAATTACCTCGAGATTTTAGAAGAAATGGAGCACTACCTTGGATTTTCTTATTCAGAATATTTTCCCCAACGCAAACAAAAAGTTGTTGATGCCTCATGTTGAAAATCAAAAGAGATCCGTTAGTGCTGATTTTATAGCTAAGAGGTAACAAAATAATGCGTTCGATAACTACCAAATCTTCTTACATTTTGAAGACAAAACAATTCTGAGAAAACAATTTTTTGGGAAAGTATTATTTTTATAGTGTACGTGCCTTTCCCAAACTTTTTGCTGTCGAAAATGAAAGCACGTTCAGATAAAACATGTCACTTGGGATATTCATATTTAGGAATATGATAGAATTTGAATGACACTCGGGAAAAAATTGAGTTCTCAAGAAAAAGCTACAAAATGTGATGATGATAATAATGAGACATGAAAAAGGGATCGTAAAACATGAATATTTTGTATCTAAAGTTGTATCTTTAACGTGGGAGTGCAAAACAGCTTGAAAGAAACGTATTTGTTTTACTCCAGAGATAAAAAAAATTATGTATTTTTGTAAACGTACCGGCTATCCGCTTCACTAATTTCAGTCTCGTGCCCAAACTGGTCGATACTTTTCCACGCAATGACTCTAACAAATTGAGCATAGAATGTCGGCTTAACATCACAAAACAAGAGAGCAGGACTCCCTTCAATAATCAAATCAGTGTCGACGGGAGACAAAGAGGTACTCTTTGACGTTGAGATCACCACTTCAAATTGATGATCGATAACGGCACGAACACTGAAGATAGGGCTGAGAAACGTGCCCACTGGGTTTGTCACGGAGCAACGATATTCCTCGTTATGAACTGTGGACATGTATTCTTCAGGCTTGAAACTTTTGAAGTGAAGTGAACTGTTTTGGAGCCCCTCTCTGCAAAAATAGGCAGTAGTAACATAAAATATATCTAAACATTCTTGCTTTCACCATCATCATGTTCAAGTTGTTTACCATCGCTGAAGTAAAAAAACACACTCAACATTGTCATATTTTTTTGATCTACTACCATGACAACTCAAGCTATTTCTAGTATTTTCATTTTACAAAAAAAAAATTGAAATAAATACTGACCTTATTCCAGGCATTTCTGAAAGCTCCTCACCCACCGCATTTAGCCATGAGATGGTCAGTGGCAATGTTCCACGACCTCGACAAGTCAACGTCATACCTACCGTGTTTGAAAAGTAGTTGATTGAAGTTGGCATCATTTCCAATTCCGGTGCATTCAGGTCTAGACGAGCTGTTCCACCAAAATCTGGAAATACAGAAAAGATCGGATTTTCGGATTTGTATAATATCCTGCAGGTAATATAAGAATTGTCAGTTCTGTATTATGTAACTCCAACAGAAAAGGAAGAAGATTGACATTTGATTAAAATTGACAGAAATAACAAGGGAAAGGAAATGAGAGCAGTGTTTAGCCCAACGATATGGAACTGAAAATGCGAGGCTACTTGAGTTCGAATGAGATCAATTTTTGATATAGGCAAAGCCCAGGGAAAGTGGAGTATGGTTCGTTTGGGTAAAAAGCAATAAAAGGAAATTGGAAAAGGTTGAAATGAAAAGGAGAAAAGGTACAAGATTAGATTACATTTGTTTGATCTCTTTCATCTAAGAGTCGAATGACACAATGGTATGCTTTTATGTGTGCCCATCGCAAAGCTGTCATGCACTTCATTTTCGTATTGTTTTTCTATTAGTTCTTTGCTCAACTGCTATGATGATTTCATTGGTGGCTGATACCAGAAAATATAACGCCTTCATCAAGACCATTAAAACATTTCACAAAACTTTTGTAAACCTTTCTCTTGTTTATGAAAGAGTCTCTCTTTGTTTTGAAAATAGCGGTCGAGCTAAGTTTACTTTCTTTTCAAAGTCAGAATGAGATAGCTGCAAAACATTCTCAGGAAATTATTAATGAAGTAAGAAAATTGGGACTTACTCAGGCACAGGATCACTAGAAGTCCCAGGTCGCAGATAAATAATTCCATTATAAATAAGTAGTTTTTGTGGATCGATATTAGATGTGTATTGTTGTCAAATACTGGAATCGTGGTATGGTGTCGTTAACATTTCTCACTTTTCTCTTCTTTTGAATAACAAACTACTTGGAAAAATGAGAAATTTGGATGCTTTTAGAAGAATTGAATGGGATCAGATCAAAGCTCTCAAATTTCAGTCTCTCAATTCAAAAATTTATGGCAGAACCCAGTTGCTTATAAATATGGTATGGTGTCACAAATCTTGAGAATAAACATTTGCGCAGATTTTCACTCAAAGATATGACAAAGCACGATCCTTTCTCTCAACCACTTGAACCTGATTTTCACTGAAGCACTAAAAATCTAAAAATTCTCACAGGTACAACTTTGCATTTGAATTTATTCAATTTGTTTGAACCAAGTTCCAATTTCACATTCACTAGAAAGACCTAAAATTAAAAGGATGAAAAGCAATTATAAATGTCAGTAGTGAAAATGACACAACCAAAACTGTGAACAAGAAGACAGGAAGGTTTCCTAATTAAAACAAAGATTTTTCAACTTCATCACGTTTTCCACAACTCAACAGGAAGTAAGTAATACCAATGCCAGTCTATTTTAGCCAAGACTTAAATATACGCCAAGCTTCTTGGCGTGAGTTGTGCTCAAGACAAAAGTGAAACAAAGACTGAGCCAGAGTTTGCTTGTGCAACTGGATTTTCTTGTAGCGAGATGATGGGGGGGATTTTAGGGGTGATATGAGATGCGATGCTGGAATGGAATTATCTTGGATCCCTAGCGAGAGCAAGCTGAGCAAGATCAGAAAAAAATAAAACTAACTTTTTTTTTGCACGTGCACGTAACTGTATGATGATGATGAACAAAATGAAATTCATTCAGTGTAGTTTTATAAAACGAGGTTGCATTTTCCATTCAGTGATATGGATACGTCAATAATATATAACCTAACCCAATTTACTGCTTGACGATTTTACGTATTTTTACTTGGAGCGTGTTCGAGCATATAAACTTATTAATCTTTGGTATTTTCACCGAAATTTTGCTACATTATACAAATCCAATCAATACTTAAGTAGGTAAAGGATTTAAAAAATAATTGTACACTGAATTTACTTCTTTCACACTTGAACACACTTTGGCAGATTCACTTCAGATCCAAATTCACAACATTTCACAAAGAGAGCAAAATGAAACGGAGTGTTATGCAGGTTCCCAATTTCACCAGAAAAATTAGTAAAAAAACATGGTGGGATTTATTTTTTCGTCAGACTGTGGCTCATTGATTTGACAGTTGTTAGCGGAAACTCATCATTTCAGCATTCAGCAAGCAAAATATTTTGTTATTATTCCAGAAGTAGACTCCGATTCTCTAAATTTATTGCTTTTCCCAGTTTTGAGGAAGATAAAGTAATTTAGCTGCAATGTACGGATTTTACTAATGAGATGGATTTGTTTAAAACTAACGATTTGAGATAGATGCTCATATAAGAGAAAGCAAATCCCATTAATTTCCTTTTAAATAACTTGAGACAATCCATACCAATCCACAAGCCAAGCCACAAACTGGAAATAAAGGTAAGGTAAGAAGACTACGAGCCGACAACATTATTTGTTATTTGCTTTATGTATTCATTAGACATTCACTAAAGCTAGCGTGTCTTTGAGAGCGTGAGATGAGGTTTTATTTTCCGTTAGTAATTTGAATAAATTAGTGAAAAGACAGCTGTAGCAACACATTTTGCTGGGCTGGAGCTGGAAGGAGTACAAATCAATGCCAATTTCAAAATCTTCTTTCGGAACACAATTTCACTATGAAGAAGACTGCAAAAGGTGTTTGAATTGCAGTGCGGAAACGTTAGCAGCAGGTTAAAAACTCGGGTTTGATTTGCAATTCAAATTGTCTGATTGGGTGACTTTGAGTGTCATCCCGTATGATTTTAAATTAAGGGTTGATTAGAAATGCAAATTTGTACGGTTTGAGAGAAACTCTCGATTTTTGTTTTAGGGGTGAAGTGAACACACAACGGGTTTCACTGGTGGTTTGGTATCCGAATGCGAGCTGTTGTCGAGAGAAAAGAGAAAGTGAGACTGGAACGGGATTACAGAAGAGAGTGGTATACTCTTGTTTTAAGTGAAACTCCTCTGCAACGGGTAAAAGATCACGATGAAAACTGAGCCTCGTCTCGTTCCTACTCACATAGAAAACCTAAATAAATCCATATATCCATTTGAAACCAAAACACGTAGTGTTTTTTTGAAAGGGGATGTGTAACAGCAATAGTGAAAGAAATACTGGTGATTTTTCCTTGTTGTTCTTTCACATAAAAGTTTCTAATTCACAGTGTTGTATGTTGTACACCAAAACAAGAAATGCAAGTATAAAGAATGAGAGATTTCCCAGGATACAGAAGCTTTCATTCAAACTATCAAGCTGCTGTTTAGAAAGATAACACAAAAGTAAACTGGAATAATGAGCTGAACTCAAATTCACGCCTATTTTCTAGCAATTTTATGGCAATTAAACTATCCCAACAAGCCATTAAGCACAAGCTCATCATCAATGTTGAATTCTGTTTGGAAGTCCACAAGTAAATTTTTATTTTATTTTAAAATTCTTGTTTAGTGTCGTCAACATTTCTTGTTTGCAGACGCTTCCTAAATTTATCTTCAACAATGGCTTTTCGACCACGACATTAACATAGCCCTCAACCATCATCTCATGTTCCCAAATCACCTAATTAGGGGTCATTAAATGAGATAATGGTGTTGCTTAATGTGAATAAAACTCAAGTTGGTCTTCTCTATTGTTGAATAAATAACGAGATGAGGAAATGCTTTCACTTCTCTAGCATCACAATCCATTTCCTTAATGGTTTTGTGCGGGTGAAAACACCATAAAATTGTTCTTGTGATGATGATCATGATGATAATGGTTGGAGACTATTGCTGGAAGAAAAATAATCCTCTGAATTTTTTTTTGTAAAAAATGTAAAGAGAAGACGGAAAAAAAGAACTTTCATTCCATTCCACGTTCCTTTCTAAATATTTATTAGAAAAAAATGGTTTCTATTAGGATAAGAATATTGAATTTTTTATTTACTTAACCAATCTGCTACCTGATCCAGACCCACAAGTTTTTTGTCGTTACCTTACTCTCAAACTCTAATTGAAAAACTTTTGTGCATGAAGCATTGCGCCATGTCAAACACTTTTTTTTCATTCATTTTCATAAAAAAGAATTAAGTTTGGAAAGTTTGGATGCTTACCAAACTGAACTGAGCTGAATGAAAGTGTTGAAAGAAAGCTAGAATGAATTCGGAGGAGCAACTGAACGTTTGCGTTTGTGCATTCTTCTCGAATTTTCGTATTTAATAATGAGATCCTATAAGTCTTTTATATTTTTCAAATATAAAAGTAGGCCAAACTTTCACAAGTCAATGATCGCTCTATGATGCGTATTTATTGTTAGGACTTGTTTTTTGTTTACAAAATTAATACCCACCGCAAAAGCATGTATTTTTGAGCCATGTATATCATGTTTGCCAAGAAAAAATGGGAGAAGTGGTCGAGCATGAAATCGGTTGCTTCTTGAAAGAGAGAAGGATGATGATGATCGTTGAATGAGTATTCTGAAAGCGTGCATCCTGGGAAAACAAAAATAGCTTGCTCTAGAATTCTTCCATGAAAGCTAATTCATTTCTATAGAGAAACCGCAGAGAAAGTAAGAAAGTTCTCGGGTAGAAAACTGTACCGTTGACTTTATAAAAACCGCAAAACTTTAGTTTGAGTTTCTTATTAAATTTACTTACAGGCTTTTCCTTTGGTTTATTGAAAACGAGGCTATTTTACGCTTTCCTTTGCCTGCAAACTTCTCTGCAGTACTTATTGTGGTATCCATTTTTAATATATTTTTTCCTTCCAGAATATGATACGCATTAGCACGCATTTTTCATTTATCCGAAATGGAGTCAGGGTAGAAATAATTATTTGCTCCTTTGTCATATTTTTGAACCTGAAATAGTCTAACTTGAGCGATGTAAACTGTGTATATGCTTTTTTGAAGGTAAATAAATGCCATGCATTTTTATGTTCCGGTTTTTTTGGAAACTTGAAAATAAGCCATTTTTATTTCAAACACGACATCCAATGGTAAGTTGTAGTTTGTGAATGCAAACTGTATTATTAAGAATTAAATGTGCATTCCTCTTGAAAAGCATGTTGGAACAAGTAATATGTTTCTATTGGAAGCATAAAATGTTTGGTTAGCCAATTTTTTGCATTTTTAAAGCTGGAAATACTGGTGCGCAATTTGTGAAATGATATTGTAAATAAATAACAACCTTCATGGTACGAAGGAAAGGGTAATGTGCATAACCGTTGATTCATATGTAATATTTTTATCCTATCAGATAATTACGATAGTAAGTACTATTACCTTTTTCTGCGCTAAAAAATAATTTGAATTGAAATGGGGCTGAAAAAAGGGTGGCCAATCTTCTAAATTTTGAAGAATATGCAATGATTCGGGATGCAGATGAAAAACATGTAGTGTTTAACTAGGTCACATTGTTATGCGGGCTCACAAGACCAGAATCAGGCCCAAAGTTTTAGGGATGCCCCGGTTGAAAAAATCTAGTAGTAGTCTGCGGCGTAAAGTGATGAATGTCATTTCCTCGATCCGTCTCAACCTAAAAACCCTTTCTTTGTTTCCCCCAAAAATACCTTTCCATAAATTGCATTTCGGCAAAGACCCAAAAGTTTCCAGTTTATTTACGTACGCTAACCAAATCAGACGGGTACATATTCTGAGCTAGTCCTTTTTGGCCCAAATGTAATCTATATAACGACACATTTGCCGCTTGAAAAACACATGAGGTCTAATAATGCAAAATGACTAGGTCAACCATAGGCAATTCATCTCCAAAAAAATCATCATGTTTTTCAGTAAAAATGCTGTTGTTATTTTCCTGTAACTTACTCATTTTAATAAGCATCTAAACTAAATACCCAACCAACTTTCCTCGCTTTTTTTAACAGAATGCTTAGGGGAAAAGAAACTAATATGAAAAATGTGAAGTTTCACCATTTTATGAGTGCCCTGCGGTGTTTCTAAAAAACTCGTTATCATGGTCGAATAGGAATAACACCATCCAAATAAGTTAAACATCGCGTTTCGCCTTGCTCTTGGATTACATCAACACATGAAAAAAGCTTCTGGCAATAGATCTTATCACTATCTCCATTAAAGAGCAATTACTTGATGTATTGGCAAAATAACTATTTACTTCATGAGGCTAAATGTTTAACTTGGCGCGGTGGATGAAGTGAAAATTGCATTTTATTTCGTTTAAAGTGGAGTTGCAGAAGATGGTATGATTTCACTTTCTCATTTTTTACTCGACTGCATTTCAAACTTAATTTTCACTGGGTTCCAGCCTAAAAGGAAATTGGAAATTGCTACAATGTAATGTAATATGTGACAGACAAAATGAATCTGCTGGCTTGCCAACATTTTTATCTGCCTCAGTAGTGAGGTAAATTAATAAGTTGGGTTGCAGAAACAAACAAACCGGACCAGACCTCTCAGATTTATGAAGTGAAAGCCAATTTCCTCCATTGGAATCGTCAGTCTGTTGCGGTGATATTCCTGTTAAAGGTTTGAATGGAGTGGTTAACTTTCCGGAGATTGATGATTGATAAGTAGGTCACAAGAAAGGTTTGAATAGGTACATAGATTTACCTTTGACTTTCTGTTTTCCGCATCCGTGCTGATTAGAAGCCCTTCATAAATGAATCCTTCTCTAAATCCACTCTTGAATTCATACGAAACACCATTCCAGCTGAATGGGATGAGATTCTTGTGATAATGATGAAGTTCTTTTACCAAACCCTTTTTCCATTTTAGTGAAAAGGGGTCTTTCGTGTTATCACACTTCGGTATTGGTTTGCTACCAACCTTTTCCGCGACAATGGATATCATTGGGTTGGAAGGTTTGACAGGAACCATTCAACCATTGTAATTTTAATGAATTCCAAGTCTTGCACACATTCCAATGAAACCTTTTCCCAACTTCGAACATTTTGCTCTTGTCAATCTTTAGAACCTTTTGGGAAAATGTTTAAACAAGTTCAAATGCGAAAACCAGCGAATAAATAATTCATTTTTTGGGAGAAAGTCGTCAGACCAAAGTTGGCAAAACTTTGTTACTTCTTGTGGGCAGCAGCACTAAACCTACAAAATTGTTGGTAGGTTACTTGATACTAAAGTATTGCATTGGAATTACGTATACTTTCACCGGCTTTTTACTTATATTATGTTGCTGTGGCTTTACATTCTTGACACAGCTGCAATCGAGAAGAATTTGGGTGAAATATCGTTTCATTTTGCCCACATTTAGCGATAAAAAGTCATTTTATGACAGAGTTTCACTTTTTATGACACTCTGAAGCAAATTTCTTTCCAAAAATTTCCATAAACTCACATAAAATCCACATTACCTTAGGAATTATTGATGGACTTGTCTTCGTCTTACATTTTTATTTCATTTAAGAGTACAATATATTAGTTGCACAGGGTTCCTAATCCGCACACAACTCCTCTTTTCCTCAATCATAAAAAATGGGAACGCTTTCAAGGAGAATTTTCGCAGTGAAAGTTGAGAATCTATTGCACACCTTTATTACAGCAAAGTAATATTACCTTTTGTGAAAGAAGAGATTATTTAAAGTATAAAGGAAACGGAGCAAGCACATTTTCAAAGTCCCGGGCACACGAATTTCATAGACCAATCCCGTCTACAAATTGGAAATGAATATGAGAAACAAAAAAAACGTCAAGAATCTCTTGCATTTCTTGGGATTTCTCTAAAATTAGCATGTCTTGGAATTCCACGGAGATTTATCACCAGAAATAATCTAAATAAATTAGTGAAAAGTTAACTGTAACAATATGGTTTTGGAGCAAAAAGGAGCTGCTTAAATCAATGCCAATTTCCATTTTTATCTTGATAAAATTTCACATTGTGAGCGATAAACCTATAAATTGCTTGTAATTCTAAGTTAGAAGCTTAGAAAGTTCTTATCTTTAATTTGAAATTCAAATTGCTTAATTTTACGACTATTTGAGCTTTTAAGTTAATGGGTGAATAGGATTGCAAATTTTTGTGGATTAAATAGACAAATTTAGGTAATGTGGTGATTTGGAAAAAACGATTGCACTGCATTAATGTTTTATTGGAACTTGATGACATCAAGAGGAGTAAGATGAACACTGAAAAGTTCTCCTGGAAATGAAAAATGTTATTAAGCAGTGTATTTTATGTCCATGATCTGCCAAGAATACACGAAGGAAACATTTCTTTGGGAATGTTGATGTTTTTGCATGTTTTCAAAGTGTGAAAGTATCAACAAGCACAACAACTTGGATGCGCACATTTACTTGTAATCATACGGAAAATTAACTGTAAATTTAAATAAACTGAAATTGAAGCTTGTTCGTCTTTGTAGCTGAATTGGGCATTCTCCTTGTAAAGACAAAATATTTTCAACTTTTTCCGAGCTCAACATGAGGGCTTGAAAGTAACCTAATTGGATCATTATAAGATAAAAACTATCATGTGGGTAGGCTAGACGTTTTGGAAAAGATTCTTGCATATTTTCGTCAGCCTTTGTGAAGGAGTCGTAAATTACACGATTCTAGGGAATCCTTTCATTGAGGTTTACTCGTTACATAGTTTCTTATGGGAAAATACACCACCATATCGTTACATTAAAGATCTTTGCGATGGTATAAACCACCAAAATTCTCTAAAAAGGCTCTGAATTCTTCTCGACAAATACGGACAATTAATCTCGTTAGGACAGATTTAATAGCCCCCTCAATTCTTCATTGGCTACCATGCAAATGTCCATATCATTTCAAATTAGAATGAAGTGATGTGAGTTTAAAGTTTCAAGAGTTTATCTAAATTTTCAGCTGCCAATACCTTTTCTATTGTCTAATTGAAAAAGTTTTCACTATAAACAAAGGGCTAAAACTAAAATGCAACCGAAGGGAAAAGTTTAAAAATGTTTTCACAATGTTAAAAAACCAACTGGATCCAGAGTAATAAAACCAATATTGCATTAAAATAGGTATAAATGGTTCCTTGCGTCATATCTAGTGCTCGTAATTGATGCCATAATTGGTCGAACTTTCGTAAGCTGCATCATATAATATGCCATCCTTTAACTTAGGTATCTTCAAAATCGCCATGTTCAATAACTGACGCTAAGTATCTCTGGCACCACAACTGCCATGCTTTGTTAAACAAACAAAAGAAAGGAAGCGTACCCACTTGTGTTTCTGTATGTTTCCCATTTCACTTCTGTTTGTTCTGTACTTCAAGCTGACAAGAAATGTACCACAAGAAGAAAAACATGAAAGTCAAACAAAGATGAGTAGTCAAGATATTCTTTCACCAAAACAAAAAGCATCAAGACAGCCGTCAAAACACATTCGATTCTGAAAGCTTTTGAATTTAACCAAGCATGTTTTAAAACAGTTGTGGTTATCCTATCGTCTAGAAAAACAAAATGGATTCACTTTGGTTTAGTAAGAATTTTTATCAATTGAGAATTGAACAAAAATCATCAAGCTTTTTACTTTGTGATGGAAATTGATTTTGAACAAAAGTTTACATAGAACTTGGAACTGCAACACACCCTCTTTACTCAGCTGCATCCGCATGGTTTACACATATGTCTACGTCAGAAAGAGTTTCAGTCACACCAACTTTAACCATAAATAAGCAAATAATGAAAGAATAATTGCATAGAATGAATTATAGGATTTAATAAGAAGTTTACACAGACACAGAGCAGACGACAAGCATATAAATCAATGTGCACCTTTTGCATCTTAATTTTCCTGCATATTATGCTCATGGTGCATTTCAGTACAACTTCCTCTCATTACAAATACTTGAGATGATTTACAAGACGGTAAATCTAACTTGGGATTCTCCCCCTCGATTCGTTTTTGTTCGTTAGGATTTATAACGAAATTTTATCCCATTTTGAATGCAAGACAATCTTTCTTTCAGGGGGAGAAAAAACACAAGCCTTTACAAATGAATTCCACTAATCAACATCATGTTTTTCCTATAACAATCAATATCCAATTACGGAGATATACTTACTTTCTCAATTTCACCAAGTTTTCTTCTGGCCAGGGACTATTCCATTTCCGAATTCATGAGGCATATCGTTTGTTTTCTTAAACGTATCATCATAATACATCAGAAATGAACGTTTGGTATGGTATGGTCTGGTGAGCTTCAGGATGTAGTGAGGAGGGAAAGAAAGATGAATGGGATGATGAGGTTTATTAATGAAGGAAGGGAAAACATCTGCCATTTCAGTACCTTTCATCCTTTCTCCATTTCCTAAAAGCTTTTATCCCAATTACTTTTGGGTTGCATTTGGGAACAGGAAGAAAAATAGTTGGTTGCTTGTGTATGATAGTAATTGGGCTCTTGAGTTTACTCTCCAAATATGTATAATACCTTCATCTTTCACTTCAGATAATATTTAAGTTGGTCTACAACTCTACAAAGCAGCAATTTATTCACAAGTATTCCTAATAATACATCAAAAGGTAAAAATTGGGTGATTGTCCTTAAACATTTAAATCTTCCGTAAAATATACACGGAAGTTGATTCCTTTCTACTTCCTGCACATCCCATCTTTAGGTAGAAAAATAGCCTTCCAACGGGAAGACGAAATAACCTATTTAACGAAGGAGTTTCACACGTAAACTTGGACTTTATTAAGAAGAATTTGTATGCCTCAAGTTTGGAATTGGAATAAAGGTTTTCGTTAGGGATCTTGCGGTGACATTAGGAATGCGGGATGAGTTTTCTCTTTCTTCAGACCCCATTCATGTTCGATTATAGCTACAAATACATTCATTTCCAAACAAACAAAGTAGTCAACTTATTCATTCTCATCACATTTTTATGGAAGGATTTACACAATATCTCCATCAAGTCAACTTCTACCTTTCTGAAGTGAAGATGCTAACCTTGAGCTAGATACTATCTCAGCTCAAATGTAAAAAACAATCCTATTATTTGTTAGGGGTATTAGAAAGGATTAGAAGACGCGTCATGAGGATGACGATGAGTATAATGCACCACCACCATCCAAAAAGCCATTATTTTGTCATTTGACGCAGTAGTTTGGTTTACCCCAACATGTCGAAAATATTTCCTCACACAGCTCCAAACTATGTATGTTGCAGGATTCTAAGACAAACTCAATTCTAATGGCCATCTTATTACTTTTTCCCGTCTTGAGTCAAGTTCTTAGCAAACTCAAGGGAGACATAAAGCGTATGATTATATCAAAAAACTGGAAACTGCCGTTTTTATTGCTTGTCTGTGGTGTGCGTACATAGCTATTCTTCTGGTTTCTGAAGTGAAAGCTTTCTCCATCATGCAGTTTCTTCTAATCTTGCTAGTTTAAGTTTCCACCACAAAGTGAAAAAAACAGTAAGTTTCTTTTCGTTCTTTTCTCAATACAGAAAACTTGTTCATAATTTTCCAAACCAAAAGCCACTTAAAATTCAAAAACAAATATTCTCAAAATATATTTAGCAGCTTGTAAAAATATTCAGATTGATTTCGTATTAAAGTCTGAAGTTTTAACCATCTCTACATCCAATAATAATTTTTTACCATGATATAAAATTTTACATCAGTTTTTGGATTTTAATTAAAACCTGGATTAAGTTTCAATTAAAATTAAAATTAAATTGAATACACAAACAATATAGGAAAAGATTATTGTCGCTAAAAGGCTATTAAAACAAACATAAATACAATTTGAATTATTTTTATGTCAAATTAACAACTCCCGGCCTGTTCTATTGCTACGCCGGACAACTCCCATCTGTATTCTTTGTCAATTACTGGATGGTTACAATAAAAATCCATAGCAAGGCTGCTTAGGTGTGCAAAAAATGGATACATACATAAACTACTAGATGCCTTTAAACAATTTGTGAGTGACATTTGAATATATATTTTACAAAAAACAAATGGTACAAGGCTTGAATTTGTCGGAATATTTGGCGATAATAAAGAGTGGGCAGTTTCAATCAATAACATATATATATAACGAATTTATACGACGAAGTATTCAAGAAATCGATTATTACCATATGATATAGGCATTTTGCAATGTTAACCTCTCTTTTTTACATTTTCAAGCCTTCAGCCTTTTCAAAGTGGATTTCAGTAGGAAATGTGATGGTAATAGTGTTTCAAATTCAGGAATCCTAGAAGACTCAGTTGATACCTCATGAGGGAAGGACCAAGCAAGGTTATTTTTATTTCACTGAAACTTAGCATGAAAGTACATTTCGTTCGCAACACTTTTACATCAAAACATTAGGTATCTCTACAGTTTTTGAATTTTTGGGGATTTGAATTGATTGTGCAGGGGGACACGTGAAAGCTGGCTTTCTCCATGTTTAACTCCATAAGAAAAATGTGAAATTTCAAAAACTGACCCCCATATATTTTTCATAACTACGAAATTCATGTCCATGGAGTCAAAACACGTTAAATGGTTTACCCATGCAACACAAACTGAACGAATCTACTACGAATCGTTGACGAAACCACTATCTCGAATTTAAAGCGAAGTATATCCATCGATGCTGATTCGAGGTCGATTAGCTTCAGAATAGTAGTGAGTTTGTCCGCCTAGCAGACATCGATTCTTTAGCGATTCGTACCATGTCGATTCTCAGAGGATTCGGCTACGATTAGTATTCTATTTACGAACTACTAGTATACGTCTAGTTGACCACGATGCGTAGTAGTTTCATGTTTATGAAGGATTCCTTATTGGTGGTTAATTTAAAAGTTAAGCATGCAGCTGTAAAATATGTAGGTAAATATTAAATTAAATTAATTAAATTAAATTCTGCTATTACTTTAATTATTAACCCAATTAGGTTGAATTATTAAACCCTAGTTTTTAATCATCAGCAATCCTTACATGTATCTGGTTTCATGGCATTTTACACTCCATAGGAAATGAAAAAACGTAATTAAAACAATAATTTATTTTTTACAACTTAAACTCAAGTGGTGGACAACCTCCGTTATATTACAAAGAAAATGTTACAGCAAGAATTGATAGGAACCAGTCTAGTTAATTTAGCACCTTCAATGGGTCTGATACGGCCTTGTTATAACTTGATACTACACTGCCCAGCTGATAACACTCTTCCGAACATCAAAATAGTCCAACTTGTCAAATGTTAAAGGCGGTTTCTTGATAATGCTTCTTAATGACCAGTTGTTTCACGAAAGCATCGTTAAATTAAGGATTTTTTAAAATTATGCACCCGATGGGTTATTACTGAAGCACTAGCACTGGACACATGGATGATACTGGACGCTGAATAATGGACTAAACTAACATCTAAATAGCTTTGATGAAGCTTTGTAATTAGCAAAGATTTCTGTCGTGATCAAGTATTTAGTGTACTTCGACGTAAACACAGACACCAAGCAAACCAACATTTACAGTTACAAAAAAATCAAAATATAGTGAACTACTTTGGAATATCCTTCAATCTATTTGATACAAGTATGTGTATGATGATGTATACCAGTACATCACATATGATTATATGCATACGCATTTTCTTTATGTATACAAATTCTCGCAGAGAATTCGCTACATTTGAGACACTACATCGCTTATAAATAGAGATCACGATATGAACTCTATTCGTTATCTAAATCGTAGCTCAATCTCTACGAAATCGGTAACATTAGTTAGTTCAGCGATTTTCAGGTAGATATACGATGTAGATTTGATATCGATTTAGAATCGATTTTGATCGCAGTAAATTCGAGATAGTCGTAACGAACTCGCTATAGCGATGTGTTACATGGGTAGTTTCTCATCAAAAGCTACTCGTTTAAAACCATTATTACACGAATAAAATTATTTGACAACACAGCCAGTTCTCTAATGTTTATCGACATGGACTGGAAAAAGAATAAAGCGTTGTCGTAAATATTGTGTGAATACAAGTGAATCATCAGGTAGATGAAGGGGTGTTTTTTCTTATTCGAGTTTCTTCGTAAAACCTCTTGCTTTAAATTTTATCGATTAAAAGTACCCGTATGTTCAAATGCCACGTCCGACAAGTTTTGAATTTGAATTTTTGTTTTGACTTCCAGAACAGTTGGGTTTCAAACACGGAGTTTACCAGCTGCACAGTGAAAATATTCAAGACTTGAGTTTCAAATCAATCTAAATTGACAACCAAAATGTTAACAGGCATCCACATTTTTGCTTTAGATCTCCAGAAAGTGTTCCACTGTTGGATGTATCCGTTTCCCCTGAAATGGAATTCAAACTACACCGAAATTATTTTGCTAAGGTCCCGCTACAAGTTGATTCCATGGTGTTTGGCAATGCTGGAAACGTTCATCGTGGGCTTAGCTTGTGCCTCCGTTTCAACAATGTACACTTTGATCTCCCCCAAAACGGAATTTCTCAGGGTGAATTTCATCTTGTTGCTGATATCAGCTATGTTCATAAATTTCATTTTTATTGTGGCGTTTACTTTCTGGAAAAATATTCAATCTACCATCTACACTTTCAATAGACTTCTTCTGCTAGAGCGTGAATTGTTTCAAGGTAAGTATAAAAATAAGGTTATGGCAAATCATACGAGAAGCTACTTCCTCATACTTTGTAGATTGACATCAACTGAATAAACATTCCTTTAATTTATTTCTCATAGAATATCAAATGCCACGCGAATGTGGAGAAATAACCAGTTCCGGCATTATTCTTCTCGGCTCTACATTTTCAAGTGTCATAGTTCCATTATTGATGTTGGCTTGTGCGCTTATTACGGATTTTGACGCGTTATATTTTTTTCTAGAGTTTGAAATCCTTCCTGGTCCATTTTACAGGGAACGAGATGGCATTCTTTTGAGCTACGTTGCTAGAGCACTTTTTCTATGCCCTTGCTTTTTCGAAGGGGCACGATTTTTGTTGTTTGCATTAGCATGCGGTTTAAGAGTAATTGATATCGTATCAATAATACGACTCATTCTAGAAAATCTAATTTGGCAACAAGCCCCCTTTATCAAAGTTTACACCTACATCAGCCTTTTATACAAAATGGGGGAACCCGTTATTCACTGCGTAATTTACTGGTCACTCACGCTTGGATTTTGGGGAGGTGTAGCACTGGTTTGGATTGCTGTTAGAGGATTTGGAAAAGTGCCATCCCCACTATATGAGTTTTTGGTGGTAGCAAGTTTGGTAGTAATTACGGCATACCTAATTGTGCTGCATTGGTTTACCTTTATTGCTATTAAACTAAGAAAAATGGTTGAAGCTAATGTGAAAAAGGCAAAAACCGAATACTTTGCGTACAAAACAATCAGAAGGAAGGTTTTGTATTTAAGAGCAAAGGCGGTTATTCCTATAAAAATGAAATTCGGCCCATTTTTTCACGTGGACGAAAATTTTCGTACTCAACAAATATTTCTAATAACCCAGCGTATCACTGATGCTATACTCATTGTTGGTTTTAAAAAATAGCGGATCATTGCCAAATGCAATGGTAAAACTTAACTAAATTGCTAGTTTATTACACTCCTGAGCTACTATAGGTTTATTTTTAATGTCTTGTTCAAATTAAGATTACTGTTAAATTAAAGTTATATTCATAAGATTGAGAGAATCGTATAATCGCCCTAACATATTAGAAAAATTGTCATTTTTTTGTGACTTTCGATGATTCGGTTTTGTCATTATTATCTCTGACACTTGAGGTAACTATTCAGATGCATGGGTTACTTGACGCTCTTGAACAACTTGTGAATTATATTCGAATATGCATACATGTACACATAATGCACAAAGTGATAAGCTTATATTCGTAGCAAGATTTGGGAATAGTAAAAAACGGACAGTTAAAATCAATACACAAAGTTATACGACGAAGTATTAAAAAATCAATTACTATTCCATATGGTAGTTAGATGTTGTAAAGTTACCTTCGTATTTTCGTTTTAAAGTCTTCAATTTTTTAAAAGCAAATTTAATTATAGGAAATGAGATGTAAGGATCTATCTTTCCAATTTGCCATCTTTAATTCCTTAAAACCCAAATACATAATTACCATCATCTTCATCATGATTTTCCCTGAGTTTCAAAGGATATTTTTTGGCTTCAAAAGTGTTTTTTGATGATCTAATAATTTTGAATCCATTTTGCATAGCAAAGTCCAGAGTTAAAAACATATCCACTTCCATTATAAATTATTCACCACGACAGGAAATTCTTAACTTTGTTTGAATGTTTAGTCAAATATATTAGAAAAGCCGTGTCATTTATATGAGGCTTTGGCAAAAACATATAAAAATCGAATTTTAATGTCACAAATGTTTAATAATAAAATGAACATTGGAAAAAATTGTTGTTTTCAATTTTAAAGGAAAGTTCCTCATGCAAAACCTCTTGAAAAGGTAGTACCTGTAATTTTAATCGATAAAAAGTACCCCTTAAGACCTATTGCGTATCTGATAGTTCGTCCCCAAATGTGTTTTTATCTATTACATGAAAATAATTTTCAAAATTTCAGTTTTAAATCAATCTACATAGCCGACAAACATGTTAACCATGCTTAGTGCTTGTACCTTTTATCCAATAAAAGTACCTTCATGCTAGGGAATGCAGACTGAGATAAGATTCATGAGTTTCCAATGAGAAACCAGTATATGGCTAGTGTTAAATAGGCTAGGGCTAAAATATTTTATGTGTACCTTGGCAATTATTTTTATGTTCCATTTTTTTACAAAGAAAAAAAGTCATTTTCACAATGGAAGAAAAAATGTTCGGGTCTCAATAAGTTACCATGAGAAACCCGAATAGTTCACTTATTATCTGAGACCCATATCAGATTCATCTAAATTCCCTACTCCATGCTCAAATGCCACACCCGAAACAACTCTGATTCTATTCTGTCTGAAGTCAAAAATAAAATGACAGTTTGTTTTGAAGTGCGGAGTTTACCTGTTGTAGAACGAATCTACTTAAGACTTTAATTACAAATCAATCTAAATAGACAACCAAAATGTTAACAAACCTCCACATTTTTGCTTTAAAACTCCAGAAAATCCTTCATTTCTGGATGTATCCCTTTCCTTTTAACTTAAACTCAGACGACACAAAAATAGTATTGCTACGTCCTATCTACAAGTTGATCCCATGGTGGTTGGCAATGCTGGAAACTTTCATCGTGGGTTTAGCTTGTGCCTCCGTTTCAACAATGTACACTTTGATCTCCCCCAAAAAGGAATTTCTTAGGGTAAATCTCATGATGTTGATTATATCAACTGTGCTCATAGCTTTCATTTTCATTGTGGCGTTTACTTTCTGGAAGAATATTCAATCGACAGTTTACTCTTTCAATAGACTTCTTCAGTTGGAGCATGAATTGTTGCAAGGTTAGTAAAAGTAATTTTGAAATATTTTATTCTATTTGGCTTATTTTACTAGAATCCATACTTCGTCAATTTAATTTTTATAGAATATGGAATTCCTATGGAAGAAACCAGTTCCGGAATGCTTGTTTTCAGCTTCACGATTACAATTGCTACCCCTCCCTTTGTAATGCTGATTTGTGCGTTTATTACCGACTTTGATGCGTTATATTTTTTCATAAATTATGAAATCCTTCCTGATCCAGTTTATAGGGAAAGAAATAGCATTATTTTGACCTACGTTGCTCGAGCACTTTTTCTTTGCCCTTCATTTTTCGAAGGGACACGATTTCTATTGCTTACATTATCATGCGGTATAATAGCAATTGAAACCTTCTCAATGATACGGTACACTTTAGAAAAACGAATTCAGGAACAAACCACCTTTGTTAAAGTCTACAACTACACCAGCATTTTATACAAAATGGGGGAGCCTGTGATTAACTGTTTGATTTACTGTTTGCTCACGATTGCATTTTGGATTGCTGTAGCGTTTTCTTGGATGGTGGTGAGAGGTTTTGGGAAAGTACCTTCCCCAATGTATGAGTTTAGCTTGGTAACAGCTTTGCTTGTAATTGCAGCATACCTAATTGTGTTGCCTTGGGTTACCTTCACTGTTGCAAAACTTGGTGGGAAAATGGTAGCAGCTAACGTGAATAAAGCAAGAAAAGAGTATTTTGCGTACAAAACAATCACGAAGAAGGTTGCATACTTAAGAGCGAAAGCGGTAATTCCTATCAAAATGAAGTTTGGCCCATTTTTTCACGTGGACGAAAATTTGCTTACTGAACAAATATTCCTACTTACCCAGCGCATTACTGATGCTGTACTCATTCTTGAATTTCAATAGTTGTAAAAGATGAGCAAATGTAAGGATGACATGCAATCTTTAACAAAAAATTTAAATAAATAAGATGCTTAAGAAATAATTTTAAAGTTAGTTATATCTAATTTTGTTTAGGAATTTTATGCATGTACATAGGTTGTTTCATCAAAAAGTAAACGCTTTAAATATAAATAAATATCTAAGTATAAAAATCTAAGTATAAAAAAGTATCTAAATATAAATATATCTGTAATTCCTCCTCAGACCTGCAGGTCAGGACCAACTTGGGTAACAGAATGTGTTCAAAATTTTTGTGCGAATAAGTCGTCATAAGACACGAGTATATTGAGAGTTTTAGCTGGTTTCATGTGCACAGTGAAAGTTTGCACAGCTTTCCCTTTGGAAAACCGATCTTCACGTCACAAAACCAGAACCTGTTGACCAATTTTGATGATTTTTTAGGTATTGTGGAGTTCATTAAAGTTGGCTTGCAGGTCTTTTTTACTTTTTATGACGTGAAAACCGAATATCGGTTTTTCGAAAGTGAAAGCTGTGCAAACATTCCCTGTGCACGTGAAATCAGCTAAAACGTTTAATATACACGTATCTTATGATGACTTATTCGCACAAAAAAATTGAACACATTCTGTTACCCAAGTTTGTCCCGACCTGCAGGTCTGAGGAGGCGTTACTGATATACAGGTTTCTTGAAATATAAATTAGGTTATTTTAAATTTTGAGCCAACTTGCATGAGTTTTCTAATACATATATGCGTCTAATAATAAACTGCTAGTAAGCAGGCCAGAGACGTAGCTAAAGAAGGCGTTGAGTGATCACCTCCAAACCCCTCCCCCCATTTCCACCAAATCTCCTCCACCACCTCTCTCTCTAAACCCACCTCCGCGATCCTCTCCCAACGTATAGTGAAAGCATTACTTGTATAATACCATTCCGGATTTATGTAAATACAAGCACATGATTCCGGATGTATGCACAAGCTTATGTACACGGATGCTATGCAATGCTTCCGTATACGTTTCAGCCAAATCGATGAGTTTCTGAACTTTCGAGCCTATAACTTTCGAACCGTTTCACCGATTTGTCTGAAAAGTATTCCCAGAGGTCCTCTTGAGCAGTACTACCTGTGTACCAAATTTGGTCCAAATCGGTCAATGTATGTGACCAGGAGAGTGCACACAGACAGTTTGAGTAAAACCATTACTTCGCTGAATGCTCTCGCTTCAGCTACGTAATAATCACAATATATAAGAGTAAATTCAAGTTATGTAGGTCAGACACTTTCAAAAATTTAACATTGGTGTTTGGCGCAAATAAAACGTTTACGTATTCAACCAATGAAGTCGTGCTAGTGTTCTGAAATATCTCACTTGACTTTCTTTTCAATATGTGGTTCGCAGAAAAAAACACCATAATCTTCTCTGAATTTTTAATAGGTGGGTTATCATAGACAAAAGTGGGTATATGGAAGAAAGACAGTAGAGGCACATGTAAAAAAATGCAACAACGCTCACTCTATTTCCACCACAAGCGTTGAGTTGTATACAGAGGTCTTCCATTAAAAAAATTGAAGATACGGAAGTGACGTCACAGCTGAAAGCCAAGAATAAGCATGCTTCATTTCAAATTACAAGGCGCGAAAGTGAACTTTGCCTTTTCAAGTAAACCATCAGTAGTCGTTGTTTACATTACAAACCTTCCTCTGATTGGTCTAGCAGAACTCCAGTTTTTATTGCATTTTTTACATGTGCCTGCACTGTCTTTCTTCCAAATACCCACTTTTGTCTATGGTGGGTTATTAGCTGATACCGACTTTGACAAAAGTCGTGCTACAATCCGGAAATGCAATTAAAATAACAAATACTGCCTAACATACTAGCTTTATTTAGTTGTAAAATACAAAATTATGCAATATGTATGCAGCTCACATCACAAGATACCCTTTTCATCTTTGTTCCTTTTTAAAATTGATGTCACAAAGTAATACAATGTTAACATGAAAAAAAAACACAAACACAAAATAAAGCCAGTTAGGAATAAAATATGTGTGTGTCCAACGTGAAATGTGTAGAGCCTTGTTGCTCTTTACTTTTTTTGTAACAGAAAGAAAACTAAGCTAATGTTGTGGCTTTTATACAGCAGCTCATATCTTGCATTTTCATTGTGTTAGAAACAAATCTCAAAACAGCTAAAAAAAATACGAGAAATGTGAAACGAAAAGGAGAGTGACACACACATGGAATTATAAGTAAGCTACTCATGCACATTTGGAAGAAGCAACAATGATGATAGATGAAATGTCGTAACATCTTTATTCTTGGTGTGTTTTCCCTTCACAATTCAAGAACCTCGCATTTATTTTTTACTACTGATGGCGCCAAGCTTTTTTAATGGCACGGTAATTAAACAAAAAATATGATGAAAAGCCTTGCGTTGAACTTACAACAAATAGCAATAAACACTTTTGGTTTTTAAAACCGCAAAAACATGCTTTGAATGTGTTTTAAACCATGAAAACAGGCTTGGGGAAAAATGAGATGAATGAGAGTTTGTGGATTTTGGCAATATTTTTGTAAGCTCTAGCTTTTATTTGTGGAGACGCAAATAGGGAGAAACACTTGAAAAAATGAGTGTTACCTAGAGTGTAATTATAAGAACAAAAAAATAAGTTTTGCTTACAACTTTGGAATACATCTCATAATCCATACAACTTGAGTAGAATATTAGATGGGATCCATTAATTTTGAGAACATTTTATGTTATTTTTTGGAGCACGCACGTGACTTTAGTTCGCAAACTAGGAATGGTTTCTTCAACTATGCAACACAATGTTTTACATGAGCAGGGTAACAACACTTTGCTTTCAAGGTGTCCATGTCTCTGTTCGCTCAGTGTTTTTTTCCTAACTCAACTCAACTGAAATCCATTGAGCAACATCATCATTCCATTCCCAATTCCAGTCAGGATCATCAAAAGGAAATTCCGATTGGGAGTAATGACCATATCCCAGACACCAGTAACAACACAAATGTGCCGACATTGACTCTACTAATCAACGGCATTTCTTTGGAACAACGCTCCCACAATCAATATCCAATTAGAACCCTCTATGTTCTTTCCCTACTTTCACCAATAATCTCACGAACAATCCTCAGTTCATTAAGCTTTCTTTTCTTGTCGCCATCAGCTTTGAAAAAATACTCAATTTATTTGAAGGAGAAAGTAGACAGATCGGATGATGATGATGATGATGGGATAAATTAATGAAGGAGAAGGAATAAAACTACTCGACTTGTCGATTCATTACTCAACTTCTATTTTTTTGGTGCTTCCATAGCTTTTACCCAAATTGGTTTTAGTGTACATTTGGGGAAAATAGAAAAATGTACATATGCTTGTTTTTGGGATATGATAATAATTGGGCTCTTGAGCTTTTCATTTGAATCGCTTTCTCTTCCGAAACTTAATAAATTTCCCTTCAACTCAAACTCCTTTTGAAGATCATTTATTCAAACTCAGAAATTTGCATGGGTAAACCATTATTTGATGAAGAAGATGTGGTGGAAAATTCGATTCCCTTTGAGAAAATAATGAAGGTAATCATTCAATTTATCATTGTCAAACTTTATAAATGATTGAAATATACTTTTATTCCATTTTTCTCTGGTTGATTTATTGTACAGCGTTCTATAATATTTTTATTAGAAAAATTATAGCGTATTTTATTTTCTACTCTGTAAACGCTGGATTTTCCTTTCCAAATCCATCATCATCCCCACCTTGAGCAGGTTGATGCGTTTGATTCTTTTCTTTGAGTTTTCTACAACAAGCTATGTTACTAAATATTTTGTCATAAGGCTCCAAACTCCTTAGCCAAACCGGAAGCCACTTCCAAGATTTAAGAAATCCAGGAAGAATTGAAGGCCACTTTTCTCTCAAGAGATTCACGCCAGCAACAAAAAGGAAGGTGCCGCAAAGCAGAGCTGCAACAACAATAACAAACCCTGTTCCAGCAAACGAAAGTCCCATGAAAAGAGCAGGAAGTGCGATGAACATTAGGACCATGTAGAATACAGCAAACCAACGGTATTTCGCAGTTGTTTCACCCAAGATTTTTGCCATTCTTATGGGAAGCCTCATAAACGGGATGGGATAAAAGAGGATGATTCCAGTAAGGTTAAAAAGCAGATGACACAATGCGACCTATTAAGAAAAATCATTATCAAATTAATATTGAGAGTTCATAAGTTATAAATAAAAATATTTGGTTGCCATGACAAGATAAAAATGAATTACTAAAAAATATTATTTCGGCACCTGCATAGAAGGCTTAAAGGACTCTCCTTCAGCAGCCATAGAAGCAATCAATGCCGTCGTAGTTGTCCCAATATTAGAGCCAAGCGTCAACGGATAAACCCTCTCAACTGTCAAAACTCCCAGCCCCACAAGTGGCGTCAGAGCAGATGTAAAAACTGAGCTTGACTGTACCAGAAACACGATTAATAAAAAAAATCTGTAACAGTTGATGGCATTTTCAAAACTTTATTGGTGGTTGGAAACAACTTTATACCTGAACCAGAAACGTCATAACGGCTCCCACAACGATAGCAATGTATCCAGTTACCCAAGGTATATAAGGAATTTTGGCATTCAAAGTTTTCTTGATCACCAAGGCAATCTGTCCTTGAAGAACAGAGTTCAAAATCTTTACGATCATAATCAAACAGAGACACAAAACAATTAAGGCGCCGACCAGAATTATGCTTCCTGCGATTGGGTCATCCCATCCAAGTTTTGCAAACAAGAAATTACCTGCAATTTTTAAACATATGTATGTATCAAATTAATATAACGTGTGTTATCACCAATTGATAAGATAGCGTATGGTAAAATGCGTAACAAAAATTATTTCGTTTATTTTCATACAATCTGATGATGATGATGATGATGAGCTGTCAGAGCAATTTTTCCTGATTAAAGAATCCAAACTATCTTTTTCTGGACACTCATCGTCGGACCAACAGTCCAAAACATCTTCATCAATTTGAACAATGAGGTCAACAAAAGGGCTCGTGATCACACCAAGAATTTCAACTTCTCCCCCGGCCGTACTATTTTCAACAAGAACATCCATAATCGCCCCAGTAACATTCTCAAGGTAGCCGGTTGTCACCTCAACAATTAAAAGCACAATAACCGTCAGCCAGTTAAACATGTCGTGGACGGTTGCCCCTGCAAAAGCACGACGGAATTGGTTACGGTCACCAGCTTGAGTGAGAGAAACAATTGTGTTTGTTACACTGGTTCCAACATTCGCTCCCATTATGATTGGGACGGCTTGATGGACACTGAGAACTGTAAAATTTTAATAGCAATTAAATGAAACTTTAAAAAAAATAAACTTATTTTTGTAAAACGAAATGAATAATTTTTAAATAAAATTACTTCCTGCTGCAACCATACTAACGATGATGGACGATGATGTGGATGAACTCTGAACTAAAATTGTCGTCAAAACTCCAACCATCACGCCAACAATAGGGTTGTCAAAAAATCCCCCTTTGAATATATCACTTGCAGTTTTCCCACCCACAATTCGAAATCCCAAGGAAAGACAGTCAAGGGAGCAGACGAAGAAATAAAGACAAATCAAAAGACCTATCCCTTTTGCAATTCCAATTAGAATTCGGTTTCGTTTTTCCCCAGTGGTCATTTCATCCCATGGCTTGCCAAAAGATTTAGCTGTTGCTACGGCTCCAATTGCCCATGGATCTGCGTCATCATTAGAACCCTGCAACAACCACAAATTGGGTCAAAATTCAAAAAATTAAAGTAAAGCGTGCAAGTGTACTTTGTTTTACAAAAAAAAACATTGATGGAATTCATACCATTTCATACTGAAAATCAAGGTTGTCCAAGTCAACTCGCCCATCCTGATTAGAGATTTGATACTCGTTTTCATACACGGAAGTATTACGCCCTTCCATTTTTCCTTCCGATTTATATTTTGATATAATTATTCTCGTAATAAATAGATAAATAAATTCTCGTAAATTGTAATAAATGCTAATATAATTTATAAGATTTATTTTTTCCGACGACGCAATAATGAACTACTCTTTTTATTTAAAATTTGATGGAATAACTCCATTTTTTAAGAAGAAATAACTTTTAAATAATAATCTTTTAATGTACACAACAGTTTGTTGTAAGCAAAAAAATCAGGATAATAATTTGGATTATAAATTGAGTACTGAATAAAATTTGGCAATCAACTCGGCTTTTAATGAGCATCAACTGTGAGGTTATATTGGCATTTTGGACCCGTTATCTAAACCCGATTAATGGGCACGCACACCAATAAGTTGAATGATCAAATTGATGGGTTAATGACGAGCCACATACCAAGAAATGATTGATACTTATTCATTGACAAGCTGACACTTATTGAGAATGATATGGACACATTCCAGTTATGCATAAAATGTATTATGTATTTTACCATTTAAACATAATTTTTATGCATATAACGTGACGTAAATATGCAAAGTTTGCTGATCATTGACCAACGAGTCATCATCTCATGAGTAGACAGATATAAAGCGGCCCGTGTCCCGTCCCATCACACATTTTCCATTAACGCATAACGTGCTCTTCTTATCAGCTCAACTCAAATTCCAATTATTGTAGTCAATACTTCAGCCAAGGCGGATTATAACTTAAATAATATATGTATGTATGTTTGCTGATGAGCATGTTGACATTGATTTGGTAAAACGGACTTTCTGTAAATTTGTTGTAGCCAAATAAGCGTAATAGAGGACATTTTCAGAGAATATTTTAATCGTATCACATGATTTACATTAATTGCCGGATGCCGCCAGTAATTTTCATAGAAATTAATTTATTTAAAAAAGGATTTGCGGCATTTTGTTACAAAGAAGTAATGTTGATGATGACACAAATCGATGAGCGCTGATGCTGAAGTATTTGATCTTTGATCTTAAAAGTACGTAAGAGTTATGAAATTTTAGTGTAGTTTTTAATTCAAAATTTCCGAAATTTTAATAAACCTTTGCTGTTATGTATGCATGATATTATGCAACGAAAAAAGGAATAAATATACCATATCACCAAAGGCGATAGAAACGGTTATAATTTCAAAGCCGAATTCCATCAACATGTCTCCATCTTTCCTCAAGTAACAAATTCGCTATGAAAGGAAAAACCAAGATGCAGCTAGAGTTTAACATCCCATGAAGAGAGCGCTGCCGTGAATAAAACCACATTGATCCATGCTTATACTACACTTTTTTACCACAGATTTAGGAGTACATTTTTTTTAGCTTGGAAGTCTTGCAAAGAAATCATCAAAGCGTCTTGAATGTTTTATATTCTATCTAATCGCTGTGCTGTGGAATGATTCTAAAAAAATAGTTGTTAATTCTCAAGTTTCCACGTATCCTTACCTTCCCTCTTATATTTTTAAAGTGTTTCCCAAACCATATCAAATTAAATTACGAGAGAGATATATGTCTCTAAATTTTAAATTACAAAAAGGTTTTGTAGCTGAAGTTTTATCCCTTTTTGATAAAACTTAGTGCTTACGATTACTAATACCAAGTCTAAACCAGGCTATCATAAAATTTTTAGCATAAATTAGTTGCATATTATGCTTTTAACTAATTAAAAAATCCAAGCCTTAATAACCTGCTTTAATAAACGTTGAAACTTATGATCGTCTTCTACGTCACACAAGTTGACTACAACAGACATGAAATATATTGAGCAATACGAGGTGGTCATATAATATTTTTTTAAATCGCGTTTTTAATCAAATTGAAAGCCATAGAAATAACAATATATAGCGAAATAAATTTACTGCGACGACAGTTGTTTTTGGTCGCTTGATTTCATACTCTCTACTTTATTTTCATATAAATTATATTCAACTGTGCCACCCTTCATCCTGCTATGAATAGGGCATTATACAAATTTGACTAATAGAGAGACAAAGAAACGTATTTTCCATTCCTGAAACTAAATTTGCAAATTTCTTGAATTTCCTTTTAAAAACGACTCAATAATGGAGCTCCCTTTTGCCATACTAATCCTCATTATCAGTCAAACATTCGGAAATTATTTTGATTTTGGGGAAAACCTTAAAACATTTAATTGTTCACTCATCCACATAATTAACTATGGAAACATGAATTTTGGTCCACTTGAGTTCCCATTCGCCATCTCAAATTATGTTTTAAAAAACAATGGTTCAGTTAACCTCATAGTGCCAATAGAATTTCGCAAACATACATCGTCATCAGATTATCTAAAACGGCCAGACCTTTTTAAAAATCTGGGAGAGATTGACTTGGCTAGTAAATCTAAGCAATGGTTTTGTGAGGTACATGTATACTTAGGTTTAGAAATGTCAGAATCCTCCAAGTATTTCATCAATAAGCGTGATAATGATGCCCCATACTTTATAAATCACCCCTCATTTGATCAATTTTGGAACTTCATTGATAAAAACTTAAGAGCAAAATTAGTATCTATGAGGATGGTGTTCAATGTGCTGATCTCGGATGAGCCCAATTTACTTACCAGGTTGCCTGCTAGCTGGCTATTTTCTGTGATTTCCCTTTTGGGAACGTCAGCACGAGAATATTTTATTTGGACAATGGAAAGAAATTACAAATACACTGGCCCAGTGCAAGTATACACTATTTCTACTAAATACCACGTATGCCATCAATGCGTCCCTTGTGCACCATATTTCATAAGGAAGTTGGACTCCTTTCCAAAAACTAGACAAGATTTAGACGCATATCTAGAAAAGGTGAACAATGAAGCGTATCCAATATTGTGGTTTATAGCCCCACAGACATACATATTAAAATTTTTTGCTCATGATGGAAGTCTTCACCACGTAAATGAAGCTAAGCTACTTTTCTCTTTATTACTGTGGAAAAATTTCCAAGCCCAAGACAGAGAATGGTATGTACATGGTGCACTGCTTAACTCTCTCCTTCCCAACTCAAGTTTCATTAAGTTCAACATGATTAGCGAGGAAGGTACCAACAATTTTAATACTACTCCCTTTATCGTTGCTCCAACGCCATCTTGTGGAAGAATAAGATTTCATTTTAAAACTTTGCCTGTGCTTGTACAAAACATTGGAAATGAAATGATTCACTATCCTTTAAAACTACCCGATTACACAATTAAATTTTTAAGCTGTGGAAAATTGACCAAGTCACCTTTTTACCCACTGTTGGAGCTTTTCACAGCTTTTGACAAGTGGTGCTGGCTCGGAATAGTAATTATTGTACCAGCATTGACTTTAACTATGCATAAAATTACTATATATTCATTGGATTCTGTGTCAAACAACCGAAAGGAGGGACGGAAAGGAAGTATCACAAACCAGTTATTTCTGATAGCTTGCTGTTTCCTGGAACAGTTTCCGGACAGGTTGGGAAATCAGATGAGAATGGTGTCTAGTTTTAAATGGATTGCCGTGTTTCCATTTGCCTTTCTTATTTTAAGCAATGCATACAAAGGGGATAATATCATGAGGTTAATGCTCCCAAATTCAGTAATTCCCATGGATACATTTGAGAAACTTGTTGCAAATAAATTCCAAATTTATGACATGCCAAACTTAATATTTGGAACTGACATTTATATGCTACGACACCAGAATGTAGTGATGAGCTATAACCAGAGTAGTGGACACGAGGCTTACCCAGTTGTGTCACAGCTATGGAAATCTATCATGCATGGACTGGATTCGGAGGCTGTTCCTTTGAAGGCTTTGGGAAATCGCATAACTAATGCAACTTGGTTTTACCTGAATAATACCAGTTTGTTTCCAAACTGGGAAAAATTGCAAAAAATTGGGAGTATTAATGAGACCATTGATAAAATGTTGATGCCACACTTGTCCAAATGTGAAAGAGCTGCTGCCTTAATGCCGGAATGGTTGTCGTACAAGTTGTACGAGAAGCTGGCCAAAGAAGGAAAATTTGTGTATATGGGAAAGGAAGAATTGAAATATTATTACAAGGGATATGTGTTTTTGAACTGGGTGCCCCCAAATTTTGTTGTTAGAATGAAAGGGCTGGGATCATCTGGGATAGTTGAGCGGTGGGCAAAACTGTTGAATACTAATACGTTAGATGCTGAGAAGTTCAAAGATTACGCGTCCGGAAAGGAAAAATCGTTTAGTTCAACGTCCTATATTATTTTTTTCTGTTACCTTTTTGGCAATGGTGTTGGAATGCTAGTTTTCTTGGGGTTTGAACTGTTTGAAGGAGGAGCCTCTTTTTTATTTGGTGTAGCTAAAGATTTTATACGTCATATGCTTCGCGTAATCAGCTTCACAATTTGTATTTGTAAATCGTTGATCATAAATTCGATACAAAACCAAACTAAAAACTAATAGTCATCAATTACGGTTCCTGATTAGGTAAAGGATTTCTGGTGGCTTATTAAATTTTTTGGCAGCTGTTGCGATTGCCACTTAACTAACCGGAAAATGGATCCCACTTAAAATTAGGTGAAAGGCTTGGAAATAAATGGTGGATAAAACACAGTTGAAATTATATTTTTATCACGTTAACTCCCGCCCTCAACTTAATTCACAGTAAAACATTTATTGTTTATTTTATCAATGCTTATCAATCAAGGCTTGAAAACTAAGTCCCTTATGTACAACTCGAATTGAATTAAACTGAAGTTAATTCGTACTCATAGTTTTCTGAATCGGTTAAAGTTCCCACATATTCTACCAGTTGTCAGGTTTATTACGTAGCTGAAGCGGAGCATTCAGCGAAGTAATGGCTTTACTAAGTTCGTCTGTCTTTCTGTCTGTGTGCACTCTCCTGGTCACATACATTGACCGATTTGGCTACAGGTATTACTACTTAAGAGGACCTCTGGGAATACTTTTCAGCCAAATCGGTCAAACGGTTCAAAAGTTATAGGCTCGAAAGTTCAGAAACTCGTCGATTTGGCTGAAAAGTATACGTATTACGTATACTTTTCAGCCAAATCGATGAGTTTCTGAACTTTCGTATACGTATTACGTATACGCAAGCATAGCAAAGCATCCTTGTGCATGTGTTTGTGTACAAATTCGGAATCATGTGCTTGTACATAAATCCGGAATGGTATTGTACAAGTAATGCTTTCACTATACGTTGGGAGAGGATCGCAGAGGTGGGTTTAGCGAGAGAGGTGGTGGAGGAGATTTTTGGTGGACATGGGAGGAGGGGATTTGGAGGTGATCACTCAACGCCTTCTTCAGCTACGTCTCTGGCCTGCTCCCTAACAGTTTATTATTATTTGAATGTAGCATTTTACTTGGCTCATAATAATTAATATAGTACATTATTATGTACCTTTAGGTATATATTGAAAAGACTCAGGATGTCTGTCTGTCATCACGATAACTCAAAAACGGTATCACTTTTTTGAATTCTGTTTTCACTAATCGATATCTTAGGTCGAACGAAAGATCGAGTTCGAAGATGGGTCAAATTACTTCAGGGGAACTCCTGGGTCACAGGTCAGGTCAATGTTTTTGAGTAGTAAGGTATAGGTTGTGATGCATCAAAATGAAGGTACTGGTGAGACTAGATCAGTGATACTATTTTTGAAAGTTTTTGATAACCCCAACGTGACCTATGACGATGATAAGGTCAAATATTTTTTACATAGCAAGGTATGGGTTGTGATACATCAAAATGAAGTTATTGGTGAGACTTGATCAGTGATACTATTTTTGAAAGTTTTTGATAACCCCAACGTGACCTATGACCATGATAAGGTCAAATATTTTTTTTGATAGTAAGGTATGTATTATGATGATGCCTCAAAATGAAGCTACTGGAGAGAACAGTTCATTAATGGGCTCCCAAATTCTTAGGTAACCCCAGTGTGACCTTTGACCTTATGGGTGGGGATCACTCAGAAGGAGAGGGGGAATTTGGAAATTTTAAAGGTACATCATTACATCTCGATCTGTCGGGTTTATTTAAAGCGTAGAAACGTTATTCAAGATTAAATTTACACGTATTTGAGTATTGAGTGTAAACTAATACTAACTGCATTGTTTTTGTACTATTCATAGTACTGGCAGTTGATTCAGCATGTCGACTTAGCCCATATATAGATACTGAGTTTCAGTTAATTCTAAGGACTTTTTTAAATTTTCCCGCTTATAGGTTTTGAAATACTTGTTGAATTTAAAAATTAATAACTGATGGAACAAAGTGGGGAATTAATGAGGGTGGGACGTCTGATGCTGGTTTCCCCAAGAAACAATTCATTATCTGGATTGCACTTCCGTTGGAGGGGCAGTTAAGCTGTTTCGCAACGTCTCGAAGCTACTCAAGCGGATTCTCAGAAAAAAGCCGTGCAGATGCTAGCGTAACTTTGTTTTATCGCTCAATAAAATAACCTACTGCTTATCGGTGACACCATATGAAGACCTACGGATATTCCTCCGGCAGATTGAAAATTGTTGCTCGAGTTGGGTCATAACCCATATTCTGCAATGTTACCTTGACCCACGTAAATGACATGACTTGGTCCTTAAATCCAATATTTCCTGAAAAAACGTAGTCCTCCGAGTTTAGGTAGCCAAACGCTGAAAGTCTATGCTAGATTGATATGAGAACAATCTTATTATGTACCTTTAGGTATATATTGAAAAGACAAATTGATGACAAATCGATGAGCATTGGTGCTGAAGCATTTTATCTTCCATTTTAAAAACACGGGGTTTTCAGAGTTATGACGTTTTAGTATAATTTTTAATTCAAAACTGCCAAGATTTTGTTTGAGTTTTGATATGCATGATATGAAGCAACGTGAAAAGGAAGATGTATAATATATCGCCAAAGCCGATGGAAACGTTGCAAATGGTTATAATTTGAAGTAAACATGTCTCCATCTTTCCTCAAGTATCAAATTCACTATAAAAGGAAAAATACAGATGCGGCTAGAGTTTTACATCCCATGAAGAGAGCGCTGCCGTGAATAAACCACATTGATCCTTTCTTACACTACACTTTTTTTACCACAGATTTAGGAATGCATTTATGTAGCTTAGAAGTCTTGCAAAGAAATCATCAAAGCGTCTTAAATGTTTTATGTTCTATTTAATTGCTGCTTTGGAGTGATTCTAGAAAAAATAGTTGTTAATTCTCAAGTTTCCCCGTATCACCACGTTCGCTCTTATGTTTTTTCCTCTTACCCCAACTCGTGTAAGTGACCATATATAAACAAATTATGAGAGAGATATATATCTCTAAATTTTAAATGACAAAAAAGTTCGATCAGGAATGAAATCGGAAAGCTTTATTTAGCCGGCACATTCGACACAACGTCGTTGAGCGGAGCCAATGCGGTAAATATGTACGATTTGCTCATACATGCATATGTTAAGTTTTATAGTTGAAGTTTTATCTCGTTTTGACTTAACTTACGAGGGAATGGTCAGGTTGGTATCCTCTCGATTTTTCTGGAAATTGGCGTGGAGAGAAATTTTGATCTAAAGCTAAGCCAGCTAAAGTCCCTCTACTCCCTGCCACGTTTTTTGACGTTACAATAAGAACTATGTGTTTCGTTTCGGTTTTCAAAAGTTTTTTATGGGATTTAACATGGAGAAAGTTTGGTTACACGTGGTTGCTTATAATTCAAATTCCACAAAAAATTGACTAAAATAAAATATTTTGATGAAAAAATAATGGAAAGGAAAAAATATTTTACTATTAAGAAAATTTGACCAAAAAACCCATTTGGAAAACTCGTTTTTAGCAGTTTGCTAGCACTGTTCACTGTAACTCAGAGACAGTTTGCCATGGACACGTCAAACTTCACACTAGTTAATGTATTAGTATTAGTTTTGTTCGTGCAAAATCTCAGCCAATTCCGTCGGGTACTACCTGATCATTTCCTCGTTAGTGCTTATGTTTAGTAATACCAAGTCTACACCAGGTAGTTCTAAATTTTTAGCATAACTTGGTTACATATAATACTTTTAATTAATTTAAAAAAATCAAACTTATTGTCGTCTTGTATGTTGCACAAGTTGGTTATAACAGACACGAAGTATCTTAAGCAATAAGAAGTGGTCGTATAATAATTTTTTAATAGCGTGTTTAATCAAAAAGAGAGCCACAGAAAGAACAATATATAACGAAATAAATTTACTGCGACGACATTTGCACTATCAAAGTCCTACTCTCTCCTTCATTTTCATATAAATAATATTCACCGAGCGATTACATGCAAATATATCTTGTCACCAAAATATCAAAGAGTTTTGTTAAAAATGAAGCTAATTTTCATAATCTTTTTCCTGTTATCCAAAATTTCCCAAATATTCAGTAACTACTTTAATTTTGAGACAAAACTCGACACATTCAATTGCTCACTGGTTCACATAAATAACTACGGAAACATGGATTTTGGGCCCCTTGTGCATCCCACTGTTATCACTAGCTATGTGGTTAAACTCATTCACCTTTCTTATTACGTGGTTCCAGTTGAGCTTAAAAAAGCAGTTGATTTCACCAATTTATCCCGACCTGCACTTATAACAAACATTGACGGGGTGGATTTATCGAGTAAGTCTAAACAATGGTTTTGTGAGGTACACGTTTACTTAGGACTACACCCATCATCTAAATATTTTGCTTCACATCCTGGAATTGTAATACCAAAGTTCTTTATTCCTAAGTCGTTCCTACAGTTTTGGAATTTTGTTGACGCCCGTGTCACACAGGAGCTAATATCAACTAGAATGAAATTCAATGTTTTGGTGTCCGAAGAGCAAGATCCCTCTCATATTTTGTATGCAAGCTGGTTACTGTCTATTATAAACTATTTAGGAACATCGGCACAAGAAAACTTTTTGTGGATATTAAAAATTGGTCATGATTCCCCAACGTATTTGGTTTCGAAACATTACCACATTTGCCATCATTGCGTTGATTGTGCTCCAAACTATTCTAAAATGTTAGAAACATTTCCAAATAGTAGGGAAGAACTAAACAGCTATATAAATAAATTAAATGAAGTAAAATATCCAAAACTTTGGTTTTTGGATGCGCAGCGATTCCTACTCCCTTTTTTAGAAGCCAAATCCGGGACGCTATTTCACTTAAACGAGGCGAACCTACTTTTCAATGAGCAGACTCGGAAAAATACCGGAATAGAGGAGAAGGAATGGTATGTACATGGTTCGCTGCTTAATTCTCTCCTCCCAAATTCCAGTTTCGTCAAGTTTGATATGTATGACGAGAGTGGTAATATAATTCTCGTAACTAATCCGATAATCGAAAGCTCAGAGACACCGTTTTGTGGTCGACAGAAAATTCACTGGAAAGCTCTACCACTTTTGACACAATACACTGGAAATGAAATGGTTCATTATCCTCTAAAGCTACCTGGTCACCCATCAATAAATTTTCTAAGCTGTGGTAAACTAACCCACCCATATTTTTACCCTTTAGTAGAGCTAGTAACTGCTTTTGACAAATGGTGCTGGCTTGGAATTTTGGTGATGGCCCTCTCCTTATCTTTGACATTGACCCAAACACATAAGTTGTCAATTTATTTTTGTCCGTCCGAAACCAATGAGAAACCAAATGATTGGAAGACCAGTAAAGCTATACAATTTTTCCTAGTTTGTTGTTGTTTTCTGGAACAGTATCCTGATAGACTAGTCAAACAATTTAGAATGCACGGTTGTCTTAAATGGATTGCAGTATGCCCGTTTGTTTTTCTTGTGTTAAGCAATGCCTACAAAGGAGATAATATTATGAGGTTAATGCTCCCTAATCCAGTCATTCCTATGGACACTTTTGACCGACTGGTCCAAAACAACTTTCAAATTTATGACATTCCAACTTTGGTTTTTACATCTGATATATTCAGGTTGAAATACCAAAATGAAGAAGTAAATCATGTGCAGAAAAATAGTCACGAGGCTTATCCAGTTGTATCACAGCTGTGGAAATCCATCAAGTTAGGTTTGGGTTCACAAGCAGTTCCAATAAAATTGTTGGGAAATCGGGTTAATAACCGAACTTGGTTTTATCTTAATAACACCAAGATGTTTCCAAACTGGGCAACGATTAAAAAACCTGGGGATGTAAAGGAAATAGTTGATAAGCTATTAGTTCCTCACTTATCAAAATGTGAGAGATCAGCAGCACTAATGCCCGATTGGATGGCAAATAGGCTGTACGTAAAGCTTTCAAAAAAAGACAAATTTACGTATCTTGGAAAGGAAAAAATGAAATATGCTTTTAAAGGTTATGGCTTTGGCAACTGGGTCCCTCCAAAATTTATTGTTAGGATGAAGGGACTTTCTGTCTCGGGGGTAGTTGAATGGTGGGAAAAACTTATTCATGCTAATATATATGATAAAGAAAAATATGAAACTTTTGCCAGGCAAGATAAAAACTCTTTTAATTCAACCTCGTACGTAATTTTCCTTGCACTCATTTTTGGTTATGTTGTAGCCATAATTGAGTTTTTTATTTTTGAGAAGAAGCTTTTGGTGACCACACTGAAAGAGATTTGGCACTCTACTCGTCAGTGGTGTTCTAAAATAAGGCTATTGCTAATGAGTGTGAATATCTTTACAAAATATTTATATGTTAGCACGTCAAAGCGGGCTCTTAAAGGAAGAAAAAAAATATTAGTAAAGACGCGTGCAGTGTCGCAAAATTAGTTTATGAAAGAATTTTTAGGTACCAACCGACTATGAAATTGTAATTATGGTAATATGACAATATAAATTAATGTCGTACAAATGTATGTTCGTGGCTTTATAATTCAAAACGATGACATCTTAATGGTTATAAAACTCTATATAGATTAATTAATACCTAATTAATTGTTTTCTGAATTTGAAACATTTAAAAATGACAGGCTATGCAAAATACTGCAACGCTTTAACCATAGGTTTAAAAAATTTCAGATGTAATCAATCAAATAAATAATTTTACACTTACATGTTTCACAAATTTTTATTCAACTTTTACTAATGTGTAGCATAATGTAACAAAAATGTTCGATTTTTAAAGATGGTAAATGAAATAACATTTTTATATTTTAAATTGCATATATATGATAATTAAATGTTGAAATTTAACTTTGCGGTGTAAGTTATTTATATATTTAGCTTGTGTTTAAAAAAACAATTATTTTTGTCATAGATTATTTGTGCCAGTCTAAACCAATATTTAAGTCTTACGAAATGGGACGAACCTTTGTACGTTTTCGTGCCATCATTTTTAAACCGTGATAACCTTTTAGGGCGACGCTGCGTAACAAATTATAAACAATTTGATGGTATTCCATACAAAAGGCCAAACCAGAAATGGCATAACCTCCGAGCAAAATGACAAAAATTATGAAAATATTTCCATCCAATGCTGCCCTACTTGGAGTCGTTCTCGGCACGACTGGATTGAAGTTTGAACTAAACAATACTAAATCAAAAAAATGATTAATCAATCCCGAGAACTGTAAAGCCTGCATGGCATGCATTACAGATGGAGGAACAAGACCAATGAAACGAATTAAATATTCTTTCTGGAAATATCTTTCCTTTCCTACATATGTATATTCCTGATAGTTAGTTTGCCATGATTTGGCTATATCATGTGCTACTTGACGGCGTACCACGAATGCTGTTTTATTGCATTCCATCAACATATTGGAAATTTTTACTTTTTGCTGTTTATGAATATATTTGTCTACCTCGAAACCGAAAATTCTGGACCTGTCTTCTCCAGAAGACCCTTTCAAATGTGTTAATTTTGGCAGCAATTCCATGTACATGTCTTCCCAAACCAGTTCCAATGGAACTATTCTTGTGTGGTTTTTTAATTGATGATATACTTTTGGGCCATCAAATCCTGACATAAAATCTAGTGTGAGCAACAATAGGTGCGCTTCTGAATACATTGTGACGTAATCCCAAACCCCTTCTACGGTTAGACCGACGTTTATTAAGGTCGATGCATTACTGCATACTTGTAAAGTATGATATCCATTTGCATATGGAGCACGGAAAAGATCGTTGTATTTTGCTCTAGAAAAGATGATGAAGTCGTCGGCTATAAGCTGTGACAAGTTTTCATAAGGGATTGGCTTCAGTGGGGATATCATGTTGTAGACATTTGTATTTTTATATGCGTTGCTTAGCACAACCCCGACCAGCAGGAAACCTCCGATACATATTCTAAGATAAGCATTATCTGCTATGGCTGAGGAGAATGGATCACCTTGCTCTAACAACGGTTTTGTTACCTGCTTCAATGTAGAAACTAAATTTAAATATTTCCACAACACGTTATTGGTAGCATCGCCTTGCTTTATCTTAATAGAAGCGTAGAAGATCAAATGAATGAATCCGGTGAGAAGCAGCAAAGATATAAAGGTAAATTGCCATATGTATACATCGAAAACACTTACTAGCTCGAGAAATTCAAATTCTGAAAGTCGAGGTCTCCCACAGGACACAAATATCTGGGTGTTAACTGAATCAACTAATTTTATGCCGTCAAATTTAGTTATATCAGCCACATAATCGAGGATATGAACCTCGATTCTATAACGGTGTTTCACTCCCCCAATCGAGACTCCATTGTCGCAGCTCATGCTTGACAATATGCTATGAGTTCTGGAGTAATTTTGAAATAACAATTGCAGCAAAGTGCCAACAATAGGAATAAATCTATTTTCTTCTTCCCATTGAATGAAGTAGTCCCGCCGGCTGTCTAAGGCCATTGGACAGGATATCAGGTAGTTAGCTAATTCATGCCTCAGGACTGTTCGGTATGCAACCAATTCGTTTCTTTTTGGATACAAACAGGTCGTAAGTTTAGAAAACTGGTCGCTGAGACTAAGAAATGCCAAATGAATTTCAATCAGCGCGACAGTGGTTGTATCAGCGCAACTAAAGCAGAGCTTCAGTCCAAACATGTTTGTGATTTGGAGCAAGGAATTTTTGACTACATATTTTTGCGGACTCATAGAACTAGCCACCAGTGCAAGATAAACGCTATTTGTCACGAACGTCTCTGTACGTAGGTAAGCACCGCGAAGATCGGGAGACACTTGTTGCCAAATCCATTTTCCATACACTCTTAAATTAATCCACTGTTGATGCTGTTGTTTCGAAAGAATGTTGGCGTATATAGTCGGGACAGATGAAGGTTGAAGTTGTTTGAGACCCTCAGGGTCATAGAAGAAAAGGTCTTTGGGGCGAAACCAAATATTTGTTGGACCACATTCGACTACGACATGAGTGTTTGAATTTTCATGCTCTGGGCAGTCTCCAGTGTGCACTGGTGGAAAAAGCGAGAGATTTATTTCACAATTCCATGGCTTTGATTCCATCACGAATCTAGTACGGTTAACCTTTTCAGTGCCAATTTAATGACTCCAACTTTTCATTGACTACCATATATAATATCCATGCAACCTCACTTGTATCCCAGTATATGTATGATATGTCCTTACCCATCACAACCATGAAAACTGAGCCATCACGGCCCTTGGCTCCCAATTTTTTCCCGATGACATTTTGAAATTTTAAGCTCATTATGATGTTGAACTAACATAAATTAATACGCAATACCACTTAAAACTATTTCTGTTGAGAAATTATCTCTTTAACTGACTAGGACCAGAAAAAACAGTGCAAACTGACATGCAAACCACAGCCTAGGAGTCGGTTTCCGGATCCGTATGAACAGGCCTCATTATATGATCATTATGATCAATGAAAGCATTAGGTAGGACTGGGAGCCTGGATTAGAAGCTAAAAGGGTTGAATGGTTCCGACAGATGAGTGTTGGTACAAAAATATCACCATTGTCAGAGTTCAAATAGGTTCGTAATAAGTAAGTAAGTGTCTTGTCTGGAAGTGGATTCTTATGAGTTCAAGCCAGACATGTCAATATTCAAGAAGATTTCATATATAAATGGTTGAATTGAAAAAGGTTGGCGAACGATGACAATTGTAGACTTCAGATTCATAACATATTTTATGAGAACGACGTAAATACTTCGTCGATATTCGTTTTCCGGCAGTTTTCTATCGATTTGGGGGTAAAAAACATTTGTCAAGCAGTCCATTGTGCAAATACGTGAATCTACACATGTGCAGCAAGCCATTTGAGATGACATCACATTGATGTCACTGTGTGACATTGGGAGTCAAGGGAAAATTTTGACTGAGCATCTATGTGGTGTAATTGGGACTTCACGGCATGGAAACGTGAAGCATCAATGTGGTGCATTTGGGAGTATAGTAATTTTAATTGTAGTCACCACAGTGGTGTCCATTGGTAGCCAATAGTTTTGTGTAAAAAAGCACCACTGTGGTGTATTTGGCACTGAAAAGGTTAAGTGTCATGCAAAATCCTTCATGTATTGGGTCAAAAGAGTACCCCAAGAGAGTCCAGAATTCTGGATCGAGTGTCCTTCCTTCAACAAAAAGGGTACTGGTGCAAATCGAACTCCTGTTTCTCCCTGTTGCATTAATATTTTGCAGCATACGATTTTGTATTCCTTTTTGAGCGGCTCGAATGTAGTAGGCTTTTTTGCCATCATCATAATCATGTCGTTCCATTACAGGCTCTGGCTGCGACAAGACGATAGGAACATTTGGTGGGCTTATATCTATATTACGAAAGTTGATGATGTTTACAAAACATTTTTCAAAACGTTGAAGATACTCGTTCAGATTATCCACCTGGTTAAAGTCGTCATTAGGAACTGGGTCGTTGATGTAGTTCATGAATCCAATTTGTGTTAACCTTTGTTCTTTTCCAGTCAAACGAAGCAATTCATTTACTGTTCCGAAATATGTGTCGGTTTTGTCATACAGGCCATGTATCTGGCACAAAAACTTCAAAATAATTGCAATAAGTAGCAACATTTTGCTATTCTGACCCTTCACCTTGGCTTGTTAGGATTGTCTGCAATGGGAAAAGACATTTTGTTGGAATACATAAAAAAATTTAATGAAATTACAAAATAAGAAGTAAGTTTGAAACACAGTTAATGGGTAATGGTTGGTAAAAATTCTTTTTACGTACCGTGTTTCCTTGAGTTGTAAGACTAGGGTTTTAATCTTTGATAAGTTTAATCCCGATTTACCGCACCAGCGTTTATTTTTGGTGTTGTCTGGACCTCTTTCTGTACCAGGAAAATGGAAAAACTCTTGTACATAAAATTCATCTGCATCTAAATCAATTTTCTGCCATATTTGTGTTAACAACTATTTGGTTCCGTCGTGTCGGCTGATACCTACCATGAACGTATATTTTAAAAAATTGTTGAGTTGACAATTTTTTTGTCAATTTTTTTTCTAAATCGATTGTCCATTTCCGGTATCGATTGTACGAAGCCAGAAAGGGAAGAGCACGGCCATTCTTTGAGCAATTCAATTGAACAACACCGAGTTTTGGCCGAAGAGGCTACGCGGGTATGTGTATATAATCTTTGTTACTGCTATTCAAAAATCATAGGGATTCCTATAGTGTGGTTGCCATCTTCTCTATTTGCAACTAAATTGGTTAGAATAATCATAATCAGTTACAAAGAAATATTTTAGCAGATATGAGAAAAGAATTGAAAACTTGTTGTGCCTGATTACAAACTGTTGTACCCTAACCTACGGGTTCTCATGCTCTGATTGTGAAAACATTTCTACACAATTTTTTTAAATATGCAACGGGAAAATCAATTGAACGCTATGAAAACCCAATTTTTTACACAAAATAAAAGGGCTGTTTGTTGAAGAAATCAAAATGCTATAAAAAGCAATATAATTGGTAACAATTTTTTACTCATCCTCGTTCCTACTTTCTCCCGTATTACCCTTGATGGCTTCAAGTACGATTTAGTAATTATTTTCAGTAAGATCTTTAAACTTATCCATTGAATCGGTAAGAAAATTTGATATTAAATCTTGCTTCATGATGGTCCAAGTTCGTTGTTGTATTGTACAATATTTTAGTGTAACTGGCTTGTGGGAAAATGAGGGCATTTACAATGGCTGTCTTCTGGTCCCTTCTGAAAAATCGATTTTCAATTTCCGGTGTCGATTGTATAAACCACAAAGCCACAGCTTGATTTAAATAAGCTGGTTTCGAAGGCTAAACCGAATGATGACGAACCGAATTGTTGCCATAAACGCTATGGGAATACTTACTCTTCGGTATTGCTATTCATACGTAGTTGTATGTAGGACCTTTTCCAGAAGAAAGTTGATATTGCTATTTGTTGTGTGTTTAGTTTTTCTAAAAAAAATCGATTGTCCATTTCCGGTGTCGATTTTTAAAAAGCCACAAAGCGAACCGCACTGTCAAATAAAGCCTAAATTTTCTTCGCAAAATTTGTGTTAAGTGACAAACTGAATTCTAGCTGACAGATTCTAAGTAAATATATAAGGTTTGGTAGTGCCATTTATATACCTATGTATTTTTCGTATATAGGAATCTTACAAGAAATTCTTGGTAATGCTATCGGCTTTTCTAAAAGTTGATTTTCAGTTTCCGGTATGAAATAAACCGCCATTGAAATAACACGGTTTCACTAATCGTAAATTCATTATTCTGATTGGGACCCTCGTGTTATGGACGGGCATAAACAAAGCACTAATGTAGAAAGAACTAATTCTCGAATTAACCATTAATGTCCCTATTCTTACGAGGAATCCACAAACCTAGTTAAGCTGTGATTTGAGTTGGAGTACTTTATAACGGTTTCAGTTGGGTAAAAATATACGTTTTTTTAAATCGGACTTCTGCGCAAAAATGCATTTTCTGAAAGATTATGTATGTATACAGAATAGCCGTTTCATATTTAGCCGATATCATTTCGGTTACATGAATTGGCGGGCAAAAAAATGAACGACAATTGGATGTCGAGCTTATTTTCCCAGTGTTATTTCCCATAAATCAAAAACTAAAATGTCTGAAAAACAAAATTTTCTACCCAACACCTACCTGGGTAACCAGTCAGAAACAATGCAGTTAAACGGGTTAGAATATAAATAATAAACCCGACAACAGGCGTAAAGAACCGACACCCTTATGCACTTAAACTTAATTTTGAAAATTTTGATTGATTAAAAATTAAGACATTTCGACATTTAATTAATTCGACCATTAAGACATTAGATCATGCTGAGGTCATTGTTTTTACCCTTTAGTAGAGCTAGTAACTGCTTTTGACAAATGGTGCTGGCTTGGAATTTTGGTGATGGCCCTCTCCTTATCTTTGACATTGACCCAAACACATAAGTTGTCAATTTATTTTTGTCCGTCCGAAACCAATAAGAAACCAAATGATTGGAAGACCAGTAAAGCTATTCAATTTTTCCTAGTTTGTTGTTGTTTTCTGGAACAGTATCCTGATAGACTAGTCAAACAATTTAGAATGCACGGTTGTCTTAAATGGATTGCAGTATGCCCGTTTGTTTTTCTTGTGTTAAGCAATGCCTACAAAGGAGACAATATTATGAGGTTAATGTTCCCTAATCCAGTAATTCCTATGGATACTTTTGACCGACTGGTCCAAAACAACTTTCAAATTTATGACATTCCAACTTTGGTTTTAACATCTGATATATTCAGGTTGAAATACCAAAATGAAGAAGTAAATCGTGTGCAGAAAAATAGTCACGAGGCTTATCCAGTTGTATCACAGCTGTGGAAATCCATCAAGTTAGGTTTGGGTTCACAAGCAGTTCCAATAAAATTGTTGGGAAATCGGGTTAATAACCGAACTTGGTTTTATCTTAATAACACCAAGATGTTTCCAAACTGGGAAACGATTAAAAAACCTGGGGATGTAAAGGAAATAGTTGATAAGCTATTAGTTCCTCACTTATCAAAATGTGAGAGATCAGCAGCACTAATGCCCGATTGGATGGCAAATAGGCTGTACGTAAAGCTTTCAAAAAAAGACAAATTTACGTATCTTGGAAAGGAAAAAATGAAATATCGACGGCTTCACGTCAAAACCTCTTATGTCAAATTCGGGGCAATGCAGAATCCACGTATCTCACTTTCAGTATAAAATCAAAACCTCGCCCAACCCGTTCATTTCTACGAGACATACGAGGTTTTGATTTTATACTGAAAGTGAGATACGAGGATTCTGCATTGCCCCGAATTTGACATAAGAGGTTTTGACGTGAAGCCGTCGATATGCTTTTAAAGGTTATGGCTTTGGCAACTGGGTCCCTCCAAAATTTATTGTTAGGATGAAGGGACTTTCTGTGTCGGGGGTAGTTGAGTGGTGGGAAAAACTTATTCATGCTAATATATATGATAAAGAAAAATATGAAACTTTTGCCAGGCAAGATACAAACTCTTTTAATTCAACTTCGTACGTTATTTTCTTTGCACTCATTTTTGGTTATTTCGTAGCCCTAATTGAGTTTTTTATTTTTGAAAAGGAGCTTTTGGTGACCACATTCAAAGACACGTGGCACTCTATACATTGGCGTTCTAAAATAAGGCTATTGCTAATGCGTGTGAATATCTTTACAAAATATTTATATGGTAGCAAGTCAAAGCAGGCTGTTAAAGGGAGAAAAAGAATACTACTAAAGTCACGTGCAGAGTTGCAGAATTACTTTATGAAAGTATATCCAATTTGATTTGTCAAGAGTGTTTACGTAATAATATCTATGAGAATTTTGTAGTTGAAAGTTATTTTATTTCTAGTTGACGGGTTTAAAAACTGCATTTCATTAGAAACAAAATGTTCGTGACATCAAAGCATTGTGCTCATAGTCTAAGAAAATCGAGAAGCATTTGTGTGCGAATTTTGAATAAAATTAAATTTAAACCTCAACGGTAATTAAAATTAACACAAAAAATATATTCAACTAGTAGTTGACAAGTCAAACCTGAAATAATCGTATCGATTTCATAACTACGTCACTTCTGTAACTTTAATTAAAGAATAAAAGATTGTAAATCGTATCGATTTCGCTGCTGTTTATTTGCGATTAATCGATAGCGAATGTCTTAATCTATACGATTTCGTTACTGCAATCGTAGTGACTTTTCTACGAAGGTCGACTTGCTACAAAATCGCTTGGATTGCCTCGAACTCACTATATGACATTGGTAATATGACACTACTATAAATTAACGTGGTACAAATGAATGTTTGTTGCTCTATAATTCAAAACGATGACATCTTAATGTTCATAAAATTCTATATAGATTAGTTAAATTTAAATTTTAGCTATAACCGTACGTTTAAAAAGTTTAAGATGTAATCAAACAAATAAATAATTTTATACTTAAATGTTTCATCAATTTTATCATTAATTTTTAATTCAGCTTTCACGATCGAGTAGCTTAGTGTGACAAAAATGTTTAAACATTTTAAGTTGGTGAAGGAAATTTTTTATATTGTCAATATGTCGTATGGAGAATTAAGTCATTCGTGGACTGGATACGAAGTATGTCCTCAGCCAATTTTAACCTTTTCGGTGCCAATTTAATGACTTAAACTTTCCGTTGACTACCATATAAAATTTCTAAGAAAGTGAAGATGGGAATAAAAATTCATTTCATTTGATGCAAAATTAGTAACAAAAAAATCGGTTACAACAAGTTTATAGCAAATTTAATTAACTTCAGAATGTAGTAAAGAGTGAAGAATTAGGACCATTTTTTACCCCTGGGTGATCTTTTCCCTCAGGTCTCTCATGAAGTTCGCACCGGAAGACAGATCTTGCCGAAATAAAAGAAGAGTATGTTCTAAAGGTACAAAAGAAGGCCTTAGAAGGTGTACAGTTTTCCAAAGAATTTCTACTACTCAAGGCATTTACAAAAATCTTCGATTTTGTCAAAACAAAACAAGAGTCTAGAGAGTCATTACTTGATAACACACTATATTTCTTTCTTCCCTTGTACATAGCCTCAAAATCAAGTTTTGCCAAGAAATACAAAATCAAAAATATAGACTGGGAAACATGCTCCAGCAAAATAAAGCCATCGTTACCAGGTTGGAGAAAGGCAAATAAAGACGATCCACCTGAACGGAATAATAGATATTCAAATCAAATCACCAACGACCTACGAAACGGCAAAATTACTGTTAATGCTACAAACGCACTTGAAGAACTCGACTTAATTAAAAATCCCAACAAAGAGAATAATCCGGTAGCTAGTACATCACGTAACAATATTGGCAATGATCGGGTAAATAATACGGATGAAAACAGACGTCGTAATGCAAAACACAGTGTTGTCTTTCAAAAAAATAAGAAATGGAAAATAGAAGCTAGACGACCAAATCCACGTTTCGCGTCCAATAGAGATCTAGGTGAACAAATTGATCAAATTCCAGACAGTGAAACTTTTAATAACATTGATTGACAGTTACGAGTTGACAGTCAAAATAATCAGACATACATTACCAAATCCAAACACAATCGCCGATTTATTAACTTAAGTAGGCACATCTCTTTTTACGACACTTTATCTCTTACACAAAAGAAGTTTATGTTCAAAATGTTTCATTTTTGTAATAAAACACCTGACATTATACACAATCTCACTGACCTAAATATACCTATGATTATAAAAATTGCGTTAACATTAGGTCTATCTTTCAGTGTAAATACCACACCAAATTATAAGAAGTTATATAAAGCAATCACAGAAGGTATGAGAAAAGTCTCTTGGAATATTTTTTTCAAAAATCAAGACAACAATGATGAAGTTGATGATTTGACATTACTCACACATAAAATAAAGAAAACTGTCAACCCATCCAACAAATCATGCCCAATCCAAGACGAAGTCTTTTCACATAACTTTGTTCCCAAACTTCTACGGAAAATTAAAAGTCAATGTAAAACTCATAATATAGTATACGATCTTATGATAGATAATTTAAAATCTTTTATTGAGCTCAACAATGTAATAATAAAACCAAGTGACAAAAACGCTGGAGTATGTATCATGTATAAACATGATTATGACATTGAAGTAAAAAGACAACTTCATGATGAAAATGTATATAGACCATCAACGTTGTCAGAATTTGAAATGACTACATTCTCTTTCATCGACAAAGCAAAATCTCTGAAAAATGTATTTAAATCAGTGAAAATAAACTCCATTATTCCTATAACATACGAACCTGCCAATTTTTACATACTTCCTAAACGTGGCGACAAAAGACTCAGCTTGAACCAAACCAAGAAATGACGCGTTAGGAAAAGGAGATGTTACGCATGAAATTATTCTAATTAAATTAATTTTGTAGTGCCTTGACTAGTTTTCTACTAATATTCTGGTAGTAATTCCAAAAATTCACTTTGTTTAATTAAAGCTTTTATATATTACAAATCATAAATATGTACAAGCTGATTAGAGGTGAGACGAATGTAATTAAAGGCAGTGGAACCCACATGGACATGGATGAGGATGATTTGGATTTTTTAAACACGCATTTTATATAGTTAGTTCAAACATGCGTGCGTAGCCTAACGAATTATGATAATTAGCTAGTATATAATTGTGCTAAGGAAGTTGAAAAATGTAATGCGTAGTTTAAATTAATCAATCACTTAAAACTTTAGGTACAATATTAAGCATTTAATATGTTGTGTTGCGGAGATGTTATGTTAAATATTGTAAAATGTGTGTAAAATATGATTGGGATAGCATTTCATAAGCACTTTAAACAATTACGTGAAAATTAATTTATCTTTATTTGTAGGTTTGGCCACGTGTGCCTAAAAATCTGCCCAGTACTACTTCACTTATTACGTTATTATTGTTGGAATATTTCATGTGTCAGTTTCTCTAAGACTTCTTCATATTCGCAATTTGTATCGGCAGTGTCTGGAAAAACTGTTAAGTCATTTGCCACTAAAGTATGTTCTAATTTTCCCTGGAATATCCACAATTAATGGTTGAGGTTAAGCCTGTGTAACAGTTACTCTATATTTATTGTTGTTGGTGTATCCTCGTTTTGCTGGTTTCCCAATAACGTTCGATGTAGAATTTAAAAAAACACATGAACAGCAGCTTCTGATAATCAAAACAGTTGGTTAAAAAGAAAAGATTCTATACTGCACGCGCTTTCTTGCTTGCTACCAACCCTTTTCGTTAATGCATATTATGTATGGGAATTCAGATACAATGTGTGTTGTATTCAAATTCATAGGGTACTTTACAATTGAAAAAAGTTTGTTTTTTACCATTGCGCTCCGAAATAATTTTAATAAACTTATATCAGACGAACATAAATATTTTAACATAAATTGTTTATATCGCTCTTTGAATTGAACCAAACATGCTTAAAAAATCCTGCGAGCTTCGATCTAACTATTATTGAATATGTATTTATATTATTTGTTCCAAATCTTGCTCAAACACGTCTGGGTTCCTCAACATTTACATTTAATTACATTTTTCTAGTCTCCAGTAAACGTAATCCCAAATATATTATTTATGAGACAGAGAACTTTAAGCCCATTTATTTTATTCAATTACTACTGGAATAATATACATATGTAGCAGAAAACAGGCAAAGGCACCACTCCAATCAGTGACGAGCTTTCAATAAAATCTTATCACGATAAATTCTATTGATTTTCATAATGCGCCATTTCCAAGTGTTTGGTTAAAGCTAGTTCTATTGTCGCTATGCAACCATGGTAATAAACAAACTAGTGGTCCTGGGAAGTGCGTCACGTCCAGTCACATAAACAATGAGTTCAAACGTTTGGTAAATGCGTACATCTACAGAATTAAATATATTTATCTCTCTTAGAAACAGAATTCATAATGGAATTTTATTTTCTTGTTGCCACATTGTTAACTATTTTACATCAAACTGCTACAAATTATTTTGACTTTGGGACAAACCTCAAAATATTCAATTGTTCCATGATACACATAATTAATTATGGAAACATGGATTTTGGACCAATTCAGTTTCCATTTGCCATCTCAAATTATGTTTTACGAAACCACGGTACCAATATTTTTATAGTGCCGGTTGAATTACGAAATAATTACTCATCGTCAGATTATCTAAAGCGGCCAGATCTTTTTAAAAATCAGGGAGATACTGACCTGGCTAGCAAATCCAAGCAATGCTTTTGTGAGGTGCATGTTTACTTGGGTTTAGAAAAGCCGGAGTCTTCTAACTATGTCATAAATAAGCGGGGATATCATATCCCACTCTTCATAATTCCAACCTCATTTCTTGATCAATTTTGGAACTTCAATGGTAAAAACACTAGGATAAGGTTAGTATCTACGAGGATGGTATTCAACGTATTAATCTCGGATGAGGGTAATTTTCAAAGCACGTTGCTTGCAAGCTGGTTATTTTCAGTGATTTCTAGTTTTGGAACATCAGCAAGGGAATACTTTGTTTGGACAATGACAAGAAAATACAAACGTACTGATGATGTGATGCAAGTTTTCACTATTTCTGAACATTACCATGTGTGCCACCAATGCGTCCCTTGTGCACCTTATTTCACTTTGAATTTTAACCCTGTTTCAAATGATAGACAATATTTGGACAAATACTTAGAAAAGATAAACAGTAAAGCGTACCCAATCTTATGGTTTATAGCCCCACAGTTAGCCCTAAGAACATTTTTTGCTCAGGATGGTAGTCTTCACCACGTAAATGAAGCTGAGCTACTTTTCTCTTCGTTGAAAAATTTCGGGATCGAAGAAAAGGAATGGTATGTTCATGGTGCACTGCTTAACTCTCTCCTTCCCAACTCAAGTTTCGTTCATTTCAAAAGTATAAGTGAACAAGGTACTAACATTTTCGATACTACTCCCTTTATCGTTGCTCCTACGCCATCTTGTGGAGAAATAGCGTTCAATTATAAAACGTTGCCGGTGCTAGTGCATCACATTGGAAATAATATGATTCATTATCCTTTAAAGCTACCGGGTGACACAATAAAAATTTTAAGTTGCGGAAAATTGACCAAGTCACCATTCTACCCTCTTTTAGAGCTTTTTACAGCGTTTGATAGGTGGTGTTGGCTTGGAATAGTAATTATTGTACCAGCATTAGCCTTAACTTTACATAAAATTACTGTATGTTCATTGGATTAGTGCCAAACACAAACAACCGAAAAAAGGGATGGAAATCGAGTATCGCAAACCAGTTATTTCTGATAGCTTGCTGTTTTCTTGAACAGTTTCCGGACAAGTTAGGAACTCAGCTGAGAATGGTGCCCAGTTTCAAATGGATTGCAGTGTTTCCATTTGCCTTTCTCGTTTTAAGCAATGCCTACAAAGGGGATAATATCATGAGATTAATGCTCCCAAACCCAGTTATTCTTATGGATACATTTGAGAAACTTGTTGCAAACAAATTCCAAATTTATGACATTCCGTTCTTAATCCTTGGAGCTGATATCTATTTACTACGAAAACAGAATGTGGCAATGAACTATAGCCAGAGTAATGGACACGAGGCTTATCCGGTTGTGTCACAGCTATGGAAATCTATCATGTTAGGACTGGATTCTGAAGTGGTTTCTTTAAAGGCTTTGGGAAATCGCGTAACCAATACCACTTGGTTTTACCTAAACAATACTAGTATGTTTCCAAACTGGAATAAATTGCAAAGAATTGGGGATTTGAATGAGGCCATTCATAAGCTGTTGATGCCACATTTGTCTAAATGCGACGGGGCTGCTGCCTTAATGCCGGAATGGTTGTCGTACAGGTTGTATGTTAAGCTGTCCAAAGCTGGAAAATATGTGTATGTGGGAAAGGAAGAATTGAAATATTATTACAATGGATATTTGTTTATGAACTGGGTGCCGCCAAATTTTGTTGTGAGAATGAAAGGGCTGGGATCATCTGGTGTAGTTGAGTGGTGGGAAAGACTGATTAACAATAACATCTTTGATGCAGAGAAATATAAGGATTACGCGACTAAAGGAGAATACTCTTTTAATTCAACGTCCTACATTATTTTTCTATGTTTCCTTCTTATCCAAGGTATTGGATTGCTGGTGTTCTTTGGCTTTGAAAGGAGAGCCTTTCGGAATTTATTTGGTTTAAATAGTTTGAAATGGCATGTGTTTCCGATTTTACGACCAAAAATACATGTAGAACGATGTTCAACCATTATTAAAGTGGTATCCAAAAAGCATACGTGATTTTAAATACGATCATTAAAAAATGAGTTTTGTATTTGGTAGCTATCTACTAAGCTCTAAATTTGATTGAACTTACGAGGGAAGGACCAAGCAAGGTTATTTTTGATTTCGCTGAAACTTAGCATGAAAATAATTTAAACTAAGAAATTATTTGGTGCCAAATGCGAGGTCTCTATGGCTAAGGGTTTCTTAGTTAACAGGCCTTCAATTTGTCAAACTCGAGTTTTCAATACAAGTATGGGTTTATGCATGATGCATAGGAACGCTAATAGCTGGTGTTTGACAAAAATGAATTATTTGACGATATTTCATAGCTTGCAACCCTTTTACATCAATATTTTGGGGATTTTCAGCATTATCTCCACGTTAAACTCCATAAGAAAACCGGGAAAATGCAAAAACTGACACTAATAAAATTAAAATTAGTTGTAAGGTTTAGTTTCTCACCAGATGGTTCTACTACTACGCGTCCCAACCAAATAATTTTTTTGTATTTATTTTTGTCTGTTCAAATTTCATATTCGTAGTATTTAGTATGGATTTTTTTTGAGCTTTCAATATTTCTAAATTCAACGTCAGGACTAACTGATAGTGGTTTCAATATTCCGGATTAATAACTTTCAAAATTATTAGCACATCAACTATTTCATATAAGCCAAATTAGCTATACTGGGACTTTTAATTATCAGAGATGGGCTTTAAAAAAATTAATTAAGATCTCGATATTGTTTGCCGTTACTCATGGCGTTTTAAGTAGTAGTATTTGTATGCCAAAAAGTTTAGTGAATCATTGTTTTCTTATTAAAACATTTAAAAAGTATCGAAACTACACATTAAGTTAAAAAGCAAAGGATATCTAGATAAAATTTAGGCGTTAGACTGTAAATATGCACATTTTCAACCTGTCTTTAACAAATTTTGTGGACGATCCTATGTTCCTATTACTAATGAGCTTTTTTGCTAGTATCCAACTGCGTTTGACGAAAACCTATAAGAAATGACCGACAAATTATTCAAACTTTTCTTCATAAAAATCAAGCACAAATATTTAAATGTTTATGAGTATTTTTTTTAATTATCAACGATATTAATTTAATATTGTAAATGTTTAACATGCATGCAGAATTTTCTTGAATAACTATGGAAAAGCCCGGTTAAATTATTTCTTCAAGGATTCCTTTCAATAATTCGAATCACGGAGTTCCACAGCAAGTTGACTTTAACTTCAAAATTGAATTTCTACTATTAATGATAATCGACAATAAGTATAGCATCAGTCATACGCTGGGTAAGCAAAAATATTTGCTCTTTCACGAAATTTTCGTCGACATAAAAAACGGGCCAAACTCCATTTTGATAGGAATTAACGCTTTTGATCTTAAAGATGCAACCATTCTTTGCGATTGTTTTGTACGCAAAGTAAAGAGCCTGCTAGTTAATCAAGGCAGAAGGGTCACGCTACAAGCTTGGCTCCGATTTGGCTGAAAATTTGCAGAAATATAGATTTTGATGCGTAGATTATGAATCTGAAATCAGCATGTTTTGCAATCGTGGCGCCCCCCGGAGGGAAAAAACTGTGAGTTACCATGGCAACCTGTTGTTTTTTCCTCTGGGGGGGGGGGGGGCGCCACGATCGCTAAACACGGTTACGGATTGCAGATTCGTAATCTACACATCAAAATCTATATTTCTGCAAATTTTCAGCCAAATCGGAGCCAAGTTCGTAGCGCGACCCTTCTGCCTTGATTAACTATCAGGCTCTTTACTCTTTTCGTGCTTTTTTCACTTTAGCTTCTACCATTTTCCCACCAAGTTTTATAACAATGAAGGTAACACAATTAGGTATGCTGCAGTTATAAGCAAAGCTGTTACCAAGCAAAACTCATACATTGGGGAAGGCACTTTCCCAAACCCTCTCACCACCATCCAAGAAAAAGCTACAGCAATCCAAAATGCAATCGTCAGCAAACAGTAAATCAAGCAGTTAATCACAGGCTCCCCCATTTTGTATAAAATGCTGGTGTAGTTGTAGACTTTAACACAGGTGGTTTGTTCCTGAATTCGTTTTTCCGAAATGTATCGTATCATTGACAAGGTGTCAGTTGCGTAGCAAGACTATTCTGATATGGTCTGAGTTCCACTTAAAAGGAAAAGGATACATCAAGGAATAAAATAATTTCTGGAGTTTCAAAACAAAAATGTAAACGTCGGATAACATTTTAGTCGTATAGTTTTAGATTGCTTTGAGACGGAATTCTTCAACAATTTTGTTGTTCAGCTGATAAACTCCCCTTTTTAAAACGGACTGTCTTTCAATTTGAGACGAAAATAAAATTGGAGTTTTTCCAAACATTAAAACATAGAGCTACTTTTAATCAAGGTACTCCCTTTGTTCATTTTCCACCCCTTTTCGGGTGGACAGGATGAAATGGACGAAACGGACAAAAAGGGATAAAATGGAAGAAATGGACAGTACGACGTGCCATAAAGAGCTAAATTTGAGTATCCATAACCTATGTAAATCGTGGAACAGCGGATGAGCTGACGATAACTAATCACACTGTATTAGAACAAGTAAAGAGTCGAATGGGAAGATTGTAGTACATTCAATTTTTAATTTTAATTGTGGTTTAAAAGAAATTGAATGACTTAAGCCATACATTAATAGCATTATGGTTGGTTAGTGAAGACACATGTACCAAAGCCGAAACATAGTACCCAACCCATTACAAAGAGTTGATTGATTGACATAGTATACTCTAAACCCTACTACGGTAAGAGTTTTAGTTGCAAAATTCATACCTTTGATGATACACTGCTCCCTTTAATGTTTATACCCTAAAATAGCTTATAAATTAAATTTCCACTATCCACTGGACGGGCGTTTCTTGCTTTTAATCGATAAAACATACTCTAAAACTTAGAGAGGTTTAGCGTGGGGAACTTGTTGGAGTTAGAACGTTTATTATGTACCTTTAGGTATATATTGAGAAGACTCAGGACATCGTCTGTCTGTCTGTCCGCACGATAACTCAAAAGCGGTTTGACTTTTTTGAATTCTGTTTTCACTAATCATTTTTTAGGTCAAAAGTAAGGTCGATTTCGAAGATGGGTCAAATCGGTACAGGGGAACTCCTGGGTCAGAGGTCAGGTCAATGTTTTTGAATAATAAGGTATAGGTTGTGATACCTCAAACTGAAGGTACTGGTGAGACTAGAGCAATGATACTGTTTTTGAAAGTTTTTGATAACTCCAGCGTGACCTATGACCATGATAAGGTTAAATATTTTTACATAGCAAGGTAAGTATAATTTTTTATCGATATTTTTATCGTTAGAAAGTCCATTCAATCGTTGTAGAAAGTGCTGCAATATATATTTTACAGAAATTTGCAAGCATAGCCTAATTAGCCCTTGTTTCTCTGGGTTTGAACATTTAAAAAAATTACAACCATAAGCATTAAAGGATGGCATTAGTAGAATAGATGACGAAGATGAGAATGACAATCATGCGCACAAGTAATTGATTTGTCGGGAGCTTCCAAACTGAAATCGAATAGCAACTGATTTTAGAGAAGAGTTTACTTCTTAGTAAAAAATTACATCATGATATGATTAAATTACTTATGACAGAAACAAATAATGGCATATGGTTATGGTGGTGACATGAACTGAGATATAATAGCTACCTTGACTGGACAAGCAGACTCTGTCGGAGATGCCATGTTGAGGGGCCATTCTATGTGGGCACCGGTGCCAGGAGCAAATAATTCAATGAAGGTCGAATCATTCCACAAGGTACAACAGCTCAAAGAACAGCTGAATCAGTTGCTTTCCCTGCAGCACCTGCACCACTTGTCTCATCCATGTCAGGTCATTTGAAGCCCCGCTTTAATTGACTCATCAACTACTAGGACAATAACTGGGGGTGCTGCTAGAGCTCCAAGACCTGTATCAACTATACCCAGTAATATAATGGCCACCCACAACCCAAGGTTACTTGCTTCTCTAACTGCAATGCAAAGGCAATATGTCCAGCTGCCTATTCCAGAGCTCCACAACTCACAGAAGTAATAAAATCAGGGAAGGTCATCCCATCCCAAATAATCAATTTAGTTGCAGGCGGCGTGGTCTTTCGTCACCAGTTCCTCACCAATATCAGGAGCCGGGTCCATGTGTCTAAAGGATCTGTGGGAGGGACAATCATTTAGTTAAATTAGCCCTTATACTGAATCAGTCATAATATACAATAGTTTTATTTCGTGCGCTGTCCTTTTCGTAAAAATATCATTTTGAGCAAGTGCGTGTAACTTTCAAATTAGATTTTGTCATTTATAAAGCATTCGAATACAATCACAGCCTCAAAAAGCATGAAACTAATTTATTTTACATTTATGCCCCCGCAGATATTTGGTGCAACAAGTGTTTTCCAATTTTGCGGCTCACTAAACCTCAACATTTTTTTAGCAATATTGATGGGAAAGCTTAGGTAATATGAGCTTTTGATTAAATTTGTGATTTCATACATAATTCCCTTTGTGCCTTGTTCCCCTATTTCCTTTTTTATAATGTACCTTGATGCAGTAACACTCGTATATGTTTGCTCGAGTCCGAGTGTGGAAGATTTGTGTTGAAATAAGGAATATTCCTATGATTTTTTACATTTTATCTCTCTCATTTTTTATTCTTAGGTATATTTTTATCCGTTGAGAAAAAAATCTAGTCGAGTGACGTGTGACCTCATTATTGTAGAAAGTCATTTTGTTAATTGATTTTAATCAATTTTTATTGAAGTTGATTGTTTTTAATTGAAGTTTATTGGTTTTTAATTGTGCAGTAATTAATCTAATAATACGAGATGTATTGTTCTCCCCCTATCCCTTTGTTTCAGAGTAGAAAGTGAGTTGCTTCAGGACCCTACCATTTTTCAACATAGTCAAACTACTGCCAAATAGATTGTAGAGCCACTATCGAGCAGGTGTTGATATCCAGAGACTGGTCTTCATAATTGCAGATTGCTACTGATTGTACTGATTGCTAAACACATCCTCACCGAGTATCATTACTCCTTGTGCTCATAATTGTATTGGTAAGTTGAAATAATTATGGTTAATAAGCTGGCATTTCTGTAGAAAAAGATATTTGAGCCATTGAAAAGATAACTATATTTATCCTACGATTAGTACATTTACGTTGTTTTGAATTTTTTGTAGTCGTCTAGTACAGCAAGGGCGTGGCCTTCGTGTTATATTTTACAAACTTGGAGGTCTCATCGTCATCGACGTATCGAAGTAGCCGAGGGAAAGTAAGTCAAAATTCAACCTACTTTGCATTCAGGTTAGTTACCATGTGGAATATGAGAATTCATCAATTTTCATATTCTGTAAATATAACATGCATTGACCATTCCTGGGTCCATTCGCCTTAGGAAAATATATCTCTCTTAAGGTAATCTATTTAACCGTGTTACGCCGACGCACGGCTAATTTTGGTGTCGCTAACGCCAACTGCGCAGTAAAACGGTTAATGTGCATATATGTATGTTCATATCTACATACATGTACGTACATAATATCCAAGGTTTGAAAAGAGAAATCGTTCGAAATAAAGTTCTAGAACATACGGTAAAATTATCCTCAATTTTCATAGTCAAGTAGGTCACAAAAAATAAATTATTTATTCATTATAAAAGAGAAATCCATTTGGAAAGCTATAGATTTTAATTGACTTCATTGTTTTATTTCAAGTAGGTCACTGAAATGGTGCCAATTTCTTTTTTTGAGAAAGCTGAAGCACAGCTAGCAAAGCCTTTTAATATTTCATATACATTTTTGTAACAGAACTGACTGGTCATAGTAAAAAAATCTGGTTTTCATTCTGCACTTGGGTAAGACATTCTAAAAAAAATCATTATTTCCTTTAAATTTCCAATCCTTTGTAGATATAAATACAGGCGTAGCCCTCCCACAAGTACAAGAAGTTCTAAATTCAACGTCTGCATTACCGCTTCAGCAAGATGAGGCGAAAAATGTAACTGAGATACGGAGCCACGGAGGCGGGCGAGCTTAATTCTACAAGGAAAGGGAGACACACCGCTTCATTGGGTGTCGACGAATACAACTTAAGCGATGGGAAATCAATGATTTCCTATTTACCAGAGTTTAAATTCATCACTAATTTGTTTAAATAAAAGGCACTTCATATTTTTTATTTGATTTCATAGCTGAAAAGGACACCAAGAAGGAACAACAACTTCATGAGCTCAAGAGATATGTTCCGGAAGGTGGACTAAAAGGCCCAATTCATGATATTCGAAGGCTTCAAGACCACGTTCACGAGCGACAGAAAAAACCTGAAGGAACAAATAACGAGACCGATAAAAATATAACCTTGAATTTGGAAGAGAATTTCACACCCCAATCTGTTCTGGCAGAAGTGAATGGGGCTGAAGCTGTCGTCTAGAAGAAAAATAATTCCGGAAATAATGAGCCTGCCGAATCAGTAATTGGTGGGGGGATAATAACAACACAAATGGTGATCCAACAAAACTCGTTGACTCGGAAAGTTTTCATAAGGTTTAAGTACGAAAATACGACGGTTCTGAGGACGAACAGGCGTATAAACTTAAACTTTTTTCTTAAACCTTCTTTCTCCTTTAAACTGTGACTAGTACACAATTGGACTTGTCCTATTTATTATTAGTATGAGAAATTACAGCATGATGAAGATGATCCACCACAGTCAGATGGTAATGTCAACCCAGAAGGTTACATTATGGGTGATTTCGGAGCAGTGCTGGAACATGACACTTCAAATGAACACAGTGAAGCAAATAGTCCCGGTAATTAGGTGTTGGCGGGTAGACCATTTGAAATTAACGATGACGAAGCCGATGACCATGTAGATGGTGAAAATTCTAGAGAAGAAGGATTCGCAACAGAGGATCCCTCATCTTTGAAAACAGAAACTTTTACGACCATCATAGGAGGATGTCGATACAGATTATGATTGCTCAAGCGATAAGGGACATTTAAGACATGTTTCAGTCGACTCAAAATATTATGTAGAAAGGTCGAGGGATTTGAATGTCTGGGAAGGAAGGAAACTCTGTCAAAAATACAACCTCGTTCTCGGTGAAGTTGAAGGAATTGAAGACCATAGGACAATTGAGCGATTTATTACTGCGGGAAATAACCATGAGATACCAGGAACAAGCATTGGAAGCCGATTTTTTATTGGACTGAATGATATCAGAACTGAAGGAGTGTATGTATAAGTTTGCGAATGGAAAGAATGTCACTTTTCAAAATTTGACGCAGTCCTCTGATTGATCCAATGAAATACATTTTAATTTGAAGGAGTGAAAGGAATGAAGGACGATAAACATTCTTGACTTTATTTTTTTTTAAATATCACAAAATACCTCATCATCTAGCTGTGAAGCGTGAAAATTTTGAAAAGTGGCATTCTTTCCATTCGCAAACTTATACACTCCTTCAGTTCTGATATCATTCAGTCCAATAAAAAATCCGCTTCCAATGCTAGTTCCTGGTATCTCATGGTAATTTCCCGCAGTAATAAATCGCTCAATTGTCCTATGGTCTTCAATTCCTTCAACTTCACCGAGAACGAGGTTGTATTTTTGACAGAGTTTCCTTCCTTCCCAGACATTCAAATCCCTCGACCTTTCTACATAATATTTTGAGTCGACTGAAACATGTCTTAAATGTCCCTTATCGCTTGAGCAATCATAATCTGTATCGACATCCTCCTATGATGGTCGTAAAAGTTTCTGTTTTCAAAGATGAGGGATCCTCTGTTGCGAATCCTTCTTCTCTAGAATTTTCACCATCTACATGGTCATCGGCTTCGTCATCGTTAATTTCAAATGGTCTACCCGCCAACACCTAATTACCGGGACTATTTGCTTCACTGTGTTCATTTGAAGTGTCATGTTCCAGCACTGCTCCGAAATCACCCATAATATAACCTTCTGGGTTGACATTACCATCTGACTGTGGTGGATCATCTTCATCATGCTGTAATTTCTCATACTAATAATAAATAGGACAAGTCCAATTGTGTACTAGTCACAGTTTAAAGGAGAAAGAAGGTTTAAGAAAAAAGTTTAAGTTTATACGCCTGTTCGTCCTCAGAACCGTCGTATTGTCGTACTTAAACCTTATGAAAACTTTCCGAGTCAACGAGTTTTGTTGGATCACCATTTGTGTTGTTATTATCCCCCCACCAATTACTGATTCGGCAGGCTCATTATTTCTGGAATTATTTTTCTTCTAGACGACAGCTTCAGCCCCATTCACTTCTGCCAGAACAGATTGGGGTGTGAAATTCCCTTCCAAATTCAAGGTTATATTTTTATCGGTCTCGTTATTTGTTCCTTCAGGTTTTTTCTGTCGCTCGTGAACGTGACCTTGAAGCTGTGCTTCAGCTTTCTCAAAAAAGAGAAATCGGCACCAGTTCAGTGACCTACTTGAAATAAAACAATGAAGACAATTAAAATCTAAAACTTTCCTAATGAATAAATCATTTTTTTTGTGACCTACTTCAGTGATAGGCTTCTTTAGGTTCCATGTATTATTTCCCATAAGTCTCTAGTCACGTGATGCTGATGAAAACAACAACAACAACAACAACAAAATGACCAACTCTTTTTGAAATGGCTTACATTTAATCGCACACTTCTATAATATGAAGTGACCCCATGACGTTATACGAAAGTGATCCCATGAAACTATTGTACCTTACTCAGGATTTTCATCACACAAAGAAATGAAAATGACACTTTTTAAAAGAAACATTGAATCAAATATATTTTATGTTAACGATTACATTTGAACATAACGACGTAATTAATTTTGAGTAATATACATGTAAGCAAGAGAGAGCACTTGCAATAATATGTAACTTGATACTCATTATTGTCATAAACATCTGCCTGTACATTAATGCTTCTCCCAATTTCATAAGTGAATGAGCAGCACCGAATTTTTAATGTCATTAAATTATTTAATTAACATTTTAATATGATATATATAGATATATATAGATATATGTATATATCTGTAGAAAAATGGTCGATGCAAACCCACGGTGTTAGACTCCCCCACCATGAACTCGCGTTACCCTCCGAAAAAAACGTAACGAACAAAATCAAGCCTTTTCGACCAAAATGCTTTGTTAAAATGTTCGTGGCATAATATTATAGGTTTCGACTATCATTTAGTAATCAATATTCAGATTGTTTACTCAATTTAACATCATCGATTTCCTCCATCATAAAATCTTCCTGTGGGTAGCGTTTTTTTCGGTAGGTAACGTTGCGCGTTGGTGGGTGACATGTTTGCACGTTTAGTTTTTGTGGATAACCTAACGCTTAAATGGGTGACGTATCACTCCGGCGGAGACCCCTAACACCGTGGGTTTACATCGACCGAAAAATTGGAGGTAAAATCCATTGGCTACCTCCAATTTTTTGAAAATGCATGCAACGTAAAATTATCAAGTCTGGCATTAACCCCTAGTAACGTTGACAAATCCTGTATATCTGCTGTAGTAAAGATATCTACTAATTAACTGCACTTCTCGAACCTCAATACTATTATAGTTAGTAACATCATAACATTAAAGCTAGCAAAAGCGATCATTCCGAACGCTCGAGAAGGTGTTGCTAGGTTAAACTATTAATTTTAGTTTATAATAAACAATTGTTTAAAACCCCATTGTTGACCCTCAAGATTCAAACCGAGTCATTTCAGTAAGCCAGATCTAGTGAGGTGAAATAATGCACATCAGTCGATAAACATACAATTCGACTGGATGGATCCTGCACCTGTTCCGGTTATTAAAAACAACATTTGTGTAGGCATGTGTTGGGTATTGCAATAAATAAAAAAAAATTTGTCATTCCGGAGGCTAAAACAACACCAATTCTTGAAAAGCGTAGGCGAGGAAGGCCAGCTAAGGCCAAGGAAGCTCTGAAAGTGTAATTATAGCAATTTAATAAGCTGTTAAAAAGAATTTAATCAGTAGGTTTTCCATATAAAACGATATTATGCCACGAAATTTAACAAAAAAAGTAAAGTGACGATGTGTTATTTTAAAGTGGAAATTTCTACTAAATTTGTTTATAAATTTTTTAAAAAAGTGTAAAAGTTTCATGGGATCACTTTCACATACAATCATGGGGTCACTTACTATTATACAGGCGTTGCGTTATATATAAGTCTTTTGAAATTGGCAAGTAAATTTGCAAGTTTCGGAATTTTGTTTATGTATAGCCAGGCCATACAAGGAAGGATATGTTAATTATTTAAACCTTTAAAAACAACTAAATAACAGAAATTTTTAAATTGAAACTAATTATTGTTTTAACATTTAAGTCATACTGAGTACGACTTACATGGCTTAAATACATTTATAAATGCTATATATAAACAAAATTCCGAAATTTGGAAATTTACTTGCCAATTTCAAAAAGAGTTGGTCATTTTGTTGTTGTTTTCATCAGCATCACGTGACTAGAGACTTCTTATGGGAAATAATACATGGAACCTAAAGAAGCCTATCACTGACCTACTTAGCATAAAAATCGAGGATAATTTTATCGTATGTTCTAGAACTTTATTTCCAAATGCAAACATGCATATATTACACACACAACCCAACCTGGTAGCATTTATCCTGTGCTGTGTAGTTATTGAGAAATATGTTTGTGAATAAATATTTCAAAGATTTTCGCTATAATATGCTACCCTATGAGTAATATATTCTGATTTAGCTATAATATTTCATCTCATGTGTGCTTCTTCCAAAGCCGTCTATCAATACCAATCCCTAACGCAAATGGTCAATTTTTTCATAACAACAACCAGAAAACGATTCTTGATCCGTACGTAGCATAATACTACAATTTGCATCAAAATCCGTAAAGCTTTCCGAAAGGGACCAACAAATACCTCCAACATAAAACTACAAATACTGACTCCGCACACTACACCAAATAAGTAGAATATGATGGCAGCGTTACCCTCCATTGTCGGCGTACCTACCACAATTTCTGCTGTGTTACTATAATACTTTTCCCTTAATCGACCCCTTGGAGATCCAATAACTTGAGTCCACCACTGCCAAATCCCAGAGGACTCTAGAGAACCCACCCTGGTTTGTACCCTGCTTGCAGGGATCCAGCCCCATAGACACAGTCTCAGGAATGTAACAAGCAAATAGGATTCCCCGACGTATACGTATTTTAGGCCAATTGTTTTTCGTAAACTTTCAGCCATGTTCACAACTTGGAATTCAGGAAGTAATGCTGCCGATTTATTACAAGCTCGAACTGCATTGAATATAAGCTTCAATTGCTTTGCAATAAATAATTTGTAATCTTTTACAAAATGTTCTAAAATATAATCAATGCTTCGTAGTTTTTTAGCTTCTTCAAGAAGTTGAAGGACACCAGGATGTAGTTGTGTGTTTAGTAGTAACACATCACTTGAATTCTTCTGCTCGATAAGATGTTGATTTAGACTGAGAACGTCGGAATAAAGAGACATGTTTTTCCCGGGGAAAAACTCCGAGACGCTCCGGCCCCACAATTGATGCGGTGACACCTGCTCTAAATTTTTTAATCCGGGCGGAGAAAATGCTAAAAACTTGATGAACGTATCGCGACCCATTGATAGCGCCGTGTATATGGTAAAACTGTGAGATGTAAGCTGCTCAAATTGCCGATATGATGTTATCTTTTTAGGTGCAATTATATTGTAAACGTTGTCGTATTTATAAGCATTTGATAGTACCGTTCCAGCAATTAGCAGTGAACCCAGCATCCATCGCAATGAAGGGAGTTGGAGATCATTGTTGGCAAAAGCCTCTCCTTCTTCTAGTAACACTATAATTGGCTGCATAAATAGATTTGACGAGAATTTGTTAGCAAATTTGTTGGTTAAACTTATCCGACATCGGTTTGCCTTATTTGTTTCCTCAACAAAGTAGAACAAAATTGGAAACAATCCTATAATGAAAATACAAATAACCAACCAAACGTCCCACCGAAATATGTTGAAGAATTCACTAAATCCAACAGATTCCTGGGGTGGTTTTCCACAGCTAAGAAATTTAAATGATTCCAGAGGATTTTTCATTTGCAATGACAAGGTTTTGTATCTCCTCATATCCAAGTTGTGAAACTCGACTTCTACAATAAAGTTGACAAATGACTGTAATTTGTATGTAATATAATGCGAATCCACGCATTCAAAAGAACCAGAGTCGTAGCCATTAGCATACAAAATTGTAGAGTTAGGAAGTATCATTTTTACTGCATTTGCACCAACTTCATGAAATAAGTTGGTCATCAGTATTAGGTAGTCAACAACGTAGTACACTTTCCTACTGAAATGAGCCAAGAAGGAGTATGGATTATTTTTACATGTTACAGATTTTATCTTGGCATTATAACTACTCTCATAATATCTTTCCCTCCTAACGCCATGATTCCACATGAACATCCGGTTGTCATAGAAACTTTCTATGATTCCCAAAATGGAATTGAAGGAGAGCTTCCAAAATGTGCTGGTTAAGATATGAAATTGGACAAAGTTTTGAGCTAAGCCATGAAGTTTGATACGGTTTCTATTTATTTCTTCCATCTCAAAATCAATAGTTAATACAAATGTTGATGATATCCGAGAATCATTAAATTGTTTAAATTGGTCACCGCTGGTTTTTAATAGAAGAAATAAATCTTGTGAGGTTAAGGCTGTTTTAGGTTCTTCAAAACGTGCGGTGCTGGACGTGATCCAAAGGAGAAGGTATTCCTTTAACTGCATTTGATTGCCTTTCAGTAACATGTCTTCCAAGACAAGAATGTTGATTGGTCGAGCAGAAGCATATATTGCAAAACTGTCGATGCCTTCATAATCCGTCGAGGCGAAGGGCTTGGGGTAGCCTAAGTTTTTTAGTAGTAGTCTCATTATCCCATAAGAATAATTTGGAACAAAAAGGAATTCTGGGGGATACAAAGCAATGTTGACTTGACATGAATTTGGCTTAGAAATATTCCAATAATGCTTGAATTGTAGACTCAGACAATGTTCTTTTTTATTAGGATCGTTATAAAATAAATCTGAAGGTGTGCACGAGGTTTCGAAAATATTGGTTGAGTTTTGCTGAGCATGCACTCCTTTAGGGGCCCAAATCAAATTATATGGTTCTTCAGCTCTCCAACTCTCTGTTACCCAAAGTGCCAGCTGAGGCTCTTTCAGTATAATTGGAACATTTGTCGGCAGTAGATTTATTCCTTGAAAGTTGGTCAAAGTAACGATACAATTTTGAAACGGAGAAAGTATCTCGTTTAAGTTACTAATATGTGTTGGCTTTCCATTGCTTACTGAACTCAAAAAACGAGGGTCAACATCCTTTTCATTAATTTTTGACATTGCCAATAGTTTCTCGATTGGACCTACAACTAAATCATCCTCAATAGTACTTTGAGGATGGAAAACGATAAGTAAAATTACCACGGGTATTGCTTTAAAAAGCATTGTGGAATCGGCGTAAATTGATGCTAAAGTCTGCTTGGGATTATCTTCAACGTAGTTTATGGTTTGGACTAAAGAGTCTATTTGTAGTATTTTATTGGCGGTACCTTGAGAATTTAACTGCTGTGCAAATCTGTATTTTTGAATTTTTGATTTTTGTCTATATCTTAAACTCCTTAGATTAACAGAAAGGTGGATTGTGAAAATCGTTTGGAATAAAGCTGAACATTCAAAGTCATTTGTTAGGTCTAATGCAAAATATAGCCAGTTTTGCAGAACATCCACGTAGCATGGCTTTGTAAACCAGATTGGCTAGAAAATGTGTTTGTCTTTTTTCGTATCGATCTAGGTGTGGCTTCTTTCTGTAAAAAATCCACGTAAAAAAAGTAATTCTCTTTGAAAAGTAAAGCGGAATGGAGCCATGTCATGAAATAGTGTTTGAAGAATAGACGATAGTTGAAAGCTTAAAAGTGGTTTCTTTTAATACCAAAGTATAGCGAACTATGCAGAACAACTGAGGAGTATGAGCATAAAAAAACATGTTTGGTTAAAAATTGTGTTTGCCTGTTTTTCGTATCGATCTAGGCCTGGTTTCCTGTTTGTTAAAACTGCACATGTAGGAAAGGTATACGATTGAAAGTACAGAGCAGGATTGAGCCATATTCTAAAATACTGTTTGAGTAATACATTTCTGGCCATGACTCAACTAGCGTGACCGAAAAACAAGTCTGCCTAGACGTAACTAGACGTAACGCTGCCCTGTTTTTCGTATCGATCTAGGCGTGGTTTACTTTTTGTATTTAGTTCACCTCATGCAAAGAAGGATAAATATCTCTGAAATGTTGAGGGAAAATAAGCCAAAGCTGTCATAAAAAGAAAATATTTTTTGAACAATACATTTCAAGCAATGTCCATCGATTTAAACACGGAGAAATGTAATTTATATCAGATATTGATTAATTTAAAAAATGAAGATTATATCAGACTGAGTACAATTTGAAGCCAAACTAAACCAAGCTTCTGAGACCATTTTCAAAGGTTTTCTAGTTTCAGCTTAGAGAAAGAGTAGGTGGTTGGATTTTTATGTTGGTAACGTTCAAAGTAATCAAAATTATTTAGCTGAGCTCATGAATATTCCATGGTATCTTTCTCCGACACTAAATTTTCACTTAGATGGAGAATTGCGGAAGCTAAGGCTAAATAGTTACTATGAAATGATCCTTTTAAATAATATTATGCTTTTGCAAATGATCTTCAAATTACTTAACCTACGAATATGGAATACTATATAGAAAACAAAAAAAGAATTTCAGCGGTGATGCAAACTCGATACTTTATGTATTGACATTTGATATTAAATTCTGACGTTATGTGCTAGCAAATATAACTGAGAACCGATAACCTTGTGCAGAAATTCTTTATTGTTTTGCCTAGTTTGCCTTCTTTAGTTATGAAATTAAAACTATTTTAATAAGTTGGGAATTCCATGAACTCATTCAATTGCTAGTAACTGTCATTTAGGAAGAAAGGGGTTGCTCCTTAATGTATTGCCTTACATATTTACAATAATGAATAAATACGAAGTGTAATTGGTTTCCAAATTGATTATGATGTGATGTATTAATTTTTTATGGTGTGTTGATATGTATTTGTATTTACTAACTTTTAGTCGCCTAGAAATACTTTAAGTCTTGCGTAAAGGTGGTCTTGCGCTAACGTTTTGTGGTCGTGGTTTGTTGAAATAATGTGAAATGCGTTGGTGAACAAACATTTAACACATTTTGTGTACGTCATTTACCCCTGAGAGTTTTGTTAGGATTTGGAACAAAACAATCACCGAAAAGCAAGTGATAACGTTGATTCTAATAAACTCTTCTAACCACAATCGAAATGCGATTTTTGACCTGGATGACCTGGTTATCAATAACCGATAAGACCCATCTCGCTTCCCAGGAAAGGTATTGACCTAAGGTATCGTTTACCAAAACGAATTTTCGAAAATCTTCAACCGTGTCGCCGTTATCGTGTTCACAGACAGACAGACACCATTTGTAAAAATAAGAACCTACCCCCTTTTGCAAAGGGTGCCGGTTAATAACATAATGGCTATGCCTTTACCAACCCAATGCCGTACCGCTACAAGCTGCAATACTACGATTTCCCTCAGACACGTCAAAACTCATAATGGCAAAATGTAATGGCCCAGTATTGGCATTGGAGATGTGGGACTGTCAACTAACAATCGGCGGGATTATACAAATATACCCGACAACAGGCGTAAAGAATCGACACCCTTATGCAATTTAACTTGAATTTGGAAATTTAGAATAATTAAAAATTACGAAATTTCGACATTTAAACGTTCGTAGGTCATGCTGGGGTCATTGTTGAACTTTTAAAACATCCTGACTGAATTCATCTCAGCAAATGGTGTCATTTTGATGTATTACACTATAGACTTTGCTATTTAGAAATATTTGATCTTATCTTTGACCTGGTTATCGTAAACCGATAACACCCATCTTGCTTCCCAGGGAAGGTCTTGACCTAAGGTATCGTTTACCAAAAAGAATTTTCGAAATTCTTCAACCGTGTCGCCGCTATTGTGTTCACAGACAGACAGACACCATTTGTAAAAATAAGAACCTACCTCCTTTTGCAAAGGGTGCCGGTTAATAAATGGTAACGCTTTATGTATGATTTTGTTGGACAACATTAATAAGTAAGTTACGACGACAGCAAGTAGTGACAATAATATAATTAGAATAGGCTTTACAACTAGTCCTGAGAAAGTATCCCAAGTAACATTGCACCATTGATTCAACATGTTTTCAACGTTACCAACCTCATGTAGAAATAACGAAAAATTATGTCCGTCTAGATCGCATTGTTTCAACATGTTGCTTTTACGTTGAATCAACGTGGCTGAATTAATATGATTAACATTGATTATGCGTTGAATCTACGTTGAAGTGTCAACATGTTTTCAACGCGGAATAATCGTAGATATACAACGATGTAAATTACAATTATTATGCAAATGGACCATCATACATTTATATGCAATTTTATTTAACGGTACAACAATTTATTTGTAAGAATCTCTGCTTTGCCACTAGGTCATCAGAATGAGAACCAGTTCTCCCACAGTAACTGCTAACTGTAAGAAATTAATTGAGAGTACTGCTCATAGAACTGGCCACCTACTGTATTAACTTCATCCCTATCACCACCAACTTGTGTATTGCTTCGTATTTTTTCAGTTGTACCCATATTAAATTAAAAAAACTAGCACTTTGTGTTGTGACAAAATCCAACTTTCTGAAACAAAACTGGTTTGAAAGTAGCTTATGGAAGGAGGTTCACCGTTGAACCAAACCAAATGCGCAACTAAAACTGCTCCTTTCGTTGTGAATTCTATAACTGCGAAAGGAAGTAATTTCTTTGACATCACTTCAATTTGTCCACTTGAAATAGACCGTGATAAAATTCACAAGAAGATTCTTTGGATTTTATGAAGTTTCGTAAACTGATTAGAGGTAAAGGAAACTGTGTTATATATGTTGTATGTGACAGATGCCATCCGAGTTCATAAGCATATGCATGCAGCAGTTGGCCTGTTGTTTTTTCAATAGAATCAACATTGATATCATATCATTTTCAACAACAGCTGGAATACGTTGAAACTACGTAGTTTCAACATTTACACCTACTGTTTTTCAATGCAGAATCAACGTTGTTTATCTTATGACATCAAACTAAACTCTACACGTTGATCTAATGTTGATTCTACCCAATTTTTGCGTACAAAATTATGTTGAGATCCTCACTGAAAACTAACGTTGAAATGATGTTTTATCAACACATGAATTCAACTCAAAATCAATGATAACAAAATTTCAACACATGCAACGTAGAAACTACGTGAAATCTATGATGCAATGTTACTTGGGATTGCCAAACCTAAACCAGACGGACATTCTATGTCTATTTTACAGTTTTAATTAATTATAAAAATCGAAGCTACAAAAAACTACAATAAATTATATCTTGTGGATTACGGAAATTAATTACAAGAAAGATGGAAGGTTTTTAATTTGCATTTTATTAAAGTGGAAATTACTCAAACACCAAGATATAATGAATATAAAATTAACTGCGACGCCAATTCCTTTAAGTTTGTCGATGTGAACTAGCTACAATAAAAACTTATAAGCAAAATATTAATTAAAAATACTATTTAAAAAGTTTTAATCAAATTATCTTTCATAATCGCCTGATTGTTATCTAAACTTTCTCAAATCTACGCTAATTACATTAAAAAATACAATTTTTGTCCAAATATGTTTTTGCAAATGCGAATAAAAAGATTTATGAATATCATAAGCATTCATTTTAATTGTTTTTCTTTGCTCGACAACTTAAGTATATAATCGACCAAACTTTATATTAAATAGGGTGTATAAAAATTTCCATTATCACTTCCCTCCGTACATGAACAACCATTTTAGTAATAAAGTTTAATACATTGCTTTAAAACTCCAAACGGAAGTTCTGCTTTGAAAGGTCCAGTTTAAAAAAAAGCAATTTAAATATTTTATTGCTTTATCAAACAACTTCATATTTTCGCTCATTTCGCTCATATTGACCGGCAATTTTTTGAAATGTTTACCCTACATTTGTGGCTAAAGGGAAATATTCAAGACTCCTGAGCTCCCCGTTTTACTGACGCAGCTTAGCTAGTTTAAAGGAAGAGAAATATCTATATAGGAGAGTCCCGTCCATCCGTCCATGCTGCATAGTTATTAAAGTGCAGGTGATTCTATTCGTGTTTAAATTTAATGAGTATTTCGAAATCCACGTGCACAAAAATTAAAACATACTTAGATTTACCTGATACTCAGTATTTAAAGGTTATTTTAAATGTTAACGAAAACTTGAAACTGAATACTTTGTTCCAACATGACTTCCGAGTATCCCAAAAATAACTTTTTTTTAATTCAATGAGTAGTTCGAAATCTATGCAAAGTCGTCTAATTACGTTATGTCCACATAGCATGGCTGGATGGTGAGTTCTAAATGGAATGGTATAGTTAGTACAATAGCCGCGTTCACTACATTTTACAAGAATTTATTATTATACGTAAAGGTAATCTTAAAACGCGAAAATTTAATGAAATGTCATATTTAAAAAAAATATTTTTGTATTAAACACGTGCATGTGCTCCTAGTAAATAGGGTTTTACAATATAAAAATGCAAAACATTATGAAATTTAATGTTAGAATGACTAGGCTATTCCAATCCTAGAAAGTTCCTCATGCTAAACCGCTCTAAATTTTAGTATCTGAAATTTTTATTGATTTAAAGTATCTGCATGTTTAATGCCACGTCAGGATAAACTTCAATCTTATTTCGTCTTGAATTACGGGACAGTTGTTCTTAAAACGCTGACTATATCTGTTGTACAACAAAACTACTCATCTCTTCAGCTTCAAATCAATCTAAATAGACGAAGAAAATGTTATCTGACAACCAAATTTTTTCATTAAAAATCCAGCACTTTTTTCATTATTGGATGTATCCATTTCCCATTAAGTGGAACTCAGACTACACGGGAATAGATTTGCTACGTCCCCGCTATAAGTTGATTCCTTGGTGGTTGGCGATGTTAGGAATCTTCATGACAGGCATAGCTTGTGTGTACGCTTCAGTAATGTACACTTGGATCTTCCCTAGAAAGGAATTTCTCAGGGTGAATTTCATATTATTGCTTCTTTCAACTGTGATCATAATTGCCATTTTCATTGTGGCATTTACTATCGGGATGAACATTCAACCTTCCGTTTACTCTTTCAATAGACTTCTTCAGTTGGAGTATGAATTGTTGCAAGGTTAGTAAAAGACGTTTTTGAAAATTACAATTTACTTGGATTTATTTTAAATGAATACATTCATATCCTGTAATTTCCCCATTATAGAATTAAAGTATAATAAAATTTAAATAATTTGTCTGTTATTTCTTGTAGACTTTTGCTTAACTCATTTAGCTACAAGAAACAATTATCAGTTGCAACATTAAGCAATGAGTTCTGCATTAGTTGTCATACAAACAGGGCAGCAGAAAGGTGTAAGGATTACTTAAGTAAAGAGGGAAACTCGTCATACATAATTTTCCTGTGTTCCATGCTGATTGGCAGGAGCACGATTGCAAGTTCACAATTGCCAGTTTTCGATTGCCAGTATGGCTCAATTGCCAGTTTTTCAATTGCCAACTTAATTCACGTTAATTCCCATGCTCAATCTCATGCTCAATCCTATGCTCAATCCAATAATCAAGTAATGTACAATTAGGATGTACAAGTCTAGAATTAACCTGCATGTGACTACTATGATAAATATATATATATATAAAGCAAATATAAAAGATTTGAGACTGTATTTGAGTTGATTGAGCATGGGATTGAGCATAGAATTAAGCTGGCAAACTGACAATCAAAAACTGGCAATTGTGTTGCTGGCAATCCTAAAGGCAATTAAAGTGCTACGAATCTTCATATTCTGTACATATATAGAGTTGACCATTGACCATTCCTGAGTCCAGTTGACAGGGTACCACTTGGCCTTAGGCAAATATCTCTCTTAGTATAATCTATTTAACCGTGCTACAAACGGTTAATGTACATATATATATATATATATATGATCTATTATTCGGACTTCCGGTGTATCGTAGATATACGATCAACACCTTACAGGTAAGGGTTAATCTTCGAATATACACATATGATGTGTGCATATAATATCAAAGGTTATGAAAGAGAAATCGATTGGACATAAACTGTTAGTAAGCAGGCCAGAGACGTAGCTGAAGAAGGCGTTGAGTGATCTCCTCCAAACCCCCTCCACCAAATCTCCTCCACCACCTCTCTCTCTAAACCCACATCCACGATCTTCTCCCAACGTATAGTAAAAGCATTACTTGTACAATACCATTCCGGATTTCTTATGCATGCACAAGACCACTCCTTATACATAATGCTCTGCTCTGCTTTGCTACGCACGCTATGCATACTAAGTTTCAATCAAATCGATGAGTTTTATGAACTCTAACGCCTATAACTTTCGAACCGTTTGACCGATTTGTCTGAAAAGTATTCCCAGAGGTCCTCTTGAGTGGTGCTATCTGTGTAGTAAATTTGGTCCAAATCGGTCAATGTATGTGACCAGGAGAGTGCGCACAGACAGACAGACAGACGGACAGACAGTTTGAGTAAAACCATTACTTCGCTGAATGCTCTCGCTTCAGCTACGTAATAAAGTTCTAGAACATACGATAAAATTATCTCAATTTTTATGCTAAGTAGGTCACAAAAAAACAATGGTTTATTCATTATGAAAGAGAAATTCACTTTAATGTCACAAAAAGATATGACCCCCTACCCCTTATGTCACATAACGCCCGAATGTCCGTTTTTAAACCTGTGACCCCCTTACCTCCCATGTCATGTTACGTAAACGTTTATAAATATGCATAAGATGGCGATAAATATCCGATATCTTAGACATATCCTTCTCTTACGCATATCCAGATCTTATGTGTATCCGATCCTTAAGGATATCCATATATTAGGCATATTCGCTCAATACGAATATCCATAATGAACGGATAAGCTTTGCATTCCTAAATTTTGAGCACTTGAATCATTACACATTTGGTTGACATTTGCTCTCTACAAATATACTACATACTATTTTAGCTGGAAGAGTGGTTGAAACGTCTCATTTTAGATGTCTCGATTTCATCTGCTAGATCATTTTAAACATGAATTTTTTCTGGCACCAGAGGGCGTGTTTTGGAAAAACTAATTCCTGACCGGGGACCGAAATCGCATAAGGAATCTATTAAAAAATTTCATCCAATTTCATTGAGAACTGTGGACGCTATCCACGACCTAATGAAGCAAGAAATCGGACGGTGAAAGGTGGATATTTTCCCCCCTGGGGTAATGAAGTGGAGTTTTACCCGGCATTCGTTCATAACTTATGGTGTACTACTTGCACCAAATAAATGGATTTAATCTGGCTCCCAACTTGGAAAAAAAATCTTGATTCTGAATAGAGCTAGTCTTTTATAAGTTAAATATGTTATTTTCTAATTTTTAGCAATAATGAGCAACGAAAATTGGGTAATAGATTTTACATATAGACTATGCTGAGTGTGTGCAATTTAGAAAACAACTTAATTTATATAATGATTCAGACAAAGTTTTATGCTGCTCTGCGCTCACGCTAATTTTGTAATACTGTAAAGTATTATTAATGGTTAGGTATTTTATGGTTTATACATGAAAGAATTAGAGAGCGAGAGAACAACTGAACTTTTCAAGAGCAGAGCAAAGGCAAGAGAGCCAGAGCTTCATTATTTTATTCTTTATATAGTGTATTTATAATTACTAAATACGCCAACTTAACCTTGATTAAGTGCGTGTTTTAATATTTGGGGGACGGGGCTCCAAAGTGCTTAACTAGGATTTGGAACTTTATTGGAATCTAGCTTATATACGGCTATTACGCACATGTAAGCTGTGTGAGATGATGACGATTTTGAAGTCATCGTCATCATGCCATTTATAATATAACAATATACCTGACGATATTCAGAATCCATTTGACTAGCTCTATTCAGAATCAAGATTTTTTTTCCAACTTGGGAGCTAGATTAAATCCATTTTTTGTGCAAGTAGTACACCATAAGTTATGAACGAATACGGGGTAAAAACATATTTCATTACCCCAGGGAAAAAACTATCCCCCTTTCACCGTCCGATTTATTGCTTCATTAGGCCATGGATAGCGTCTACAGTTCTCAATGAAATTGGATGAAACGTTTTTTAATAGGTTCCTCATACGATTTTGGTCTTGGGTCAGGAATTCATTTTTAAACAATACGCCACCTAGCAGCAGAAAAAATCAAGTTTAAATGGAACTTAAAAATAACGCAATTTGGTGAAAAAATTAGTCATTTTTTACTATCTACATCAAGGTATTTTTAGTTGACCATTGCAATATGTAAATGTACTGTATACTTTTTTTGGTAAATCACTTGTTTTAACGTGTCATTTTTTATGTTTCAATTTCGGTCATTTTACTATTTTATACCTGGATTTTTTTCTAGTGCTAGGTGGCGTATTTTTAAAAATAAATTCCTGACCCAAGACTCAAATTGTATGAGGAATCGATTAAAAAAATTGCATCCAATTTCATCAAGAACTGTAGTCGCTATGGATGACCTAATGAAACACAAATTGGGACGGTGAAAGGTGGATATTTTCCCCCCTGGGGTAATGAAGTGGAGTTTTACCCCGCATTCGTTCATAACTTATGGTGTACTACTTGTACCAAAAAAATGGATTTAATTTGGCTCCCAAGTTGGACAAAAATCTTGATTCTGAATAGAGCTAGTCATTTACTATTGAGTATATACTACTTTCATAGCTCAATCAAACAAAATTCACAAAGGAACTATTATCATTATGTGGTCTAATCCGGTTGGCTTTCTACTTTGTGTCGTCCTCACCGGATGTTTAATATGGATTTTTGTAGAGTGAAGCGAATGTGCAAAAAAAATCCACAACCAAATATTCCTATATATTAGCCAGTCGCAAGAAAAATGCCTCCTTAGTCAGTTTAGTTTTACACCTAAAGGGATATCTAAACCACACAAAATATTATTGGATAAACAAAGTGCTACAAATTACAGAGCCGTTTACTGGGCTTTGCAAAGCATGGCCATTTCTTAAAAAATGGCTACAACATCTTTTGAATTATTGAACATGCATATTTACTTGGCTGTTTATTTATAATCCTGAACAATTCAATTTGGTTTTATAAAGCCGGCATTATTTGTCGTCATGTTTTATACGAAAATATTTTTTTGTGCAGATAAAATTGTTTTGAGAAGAGAGGACACTGAAGCACTACAATCGTCTTTACAAATTGGGAAAAAAATCATTTCAAAATCACGACCTCAATACAGTTAATAATCTTTTATTAAGCTGAAAATCAGCAAGCAATATCAAAATTTGCAACAATTTTACCTTTTACAGGAAATTCCATTCCAGCAAATTTCCTTACGAATAGGGAAATTAGGAAGCAGTATTTGCTGATATGTCATGGATTCGTTTATACTCGTTCCTTGACACATTAGTCAAGAACAAACTACAATGAGTATAGCGAAACCGTGCTGCTCAAATGGTGGTTTATGTAACATACAATCCGCACCGGAAACCGAGAATCGATTTTTTTTGGATAAACCCAACCAATAATCCATAGCATTGTCAACTGTATTTGTAAAAATTCTACATGCGCGTATGACTAGCATTTACCGAATTCTAAGCATTTTCATAGCCTTTGTAGCTGAAATTCGGTTCGTCATCATTCGGTTTAGCCTAAAACGACAAGTATAGTTTAACCGTGCCCTTCCTGGTTTGTTTTATACAATCGACACCGGGAATCGAAAATCGATTTTTCAGTTAAGGAACTATTATTTACAATGGCTAGTTCCGAACTAGCAGGCAGCCATTGTAAATGCCATCATTTTTCAACAAGCTAGAAAGAACAGCAACACAGTTGCATTACAATAGTTTTTAACACTACAAAGAACATTTAAATATGGATCAACTTGAGACAAAATATATCAAGGTTTCTTTCTGATTCAATAGCAAAAACGGTACGTAAATTTTTTAATCAGTTGGATTACTTTTAATGCATTTCTTCATTTAACAGCCTTTTCAGTTTTTAAGGTTTTCATTGCGTACTCTGACAATTGATTTTCACGTTGCAGATCTATTTTAAAACTTGTGTAATAGTATAATCACAATCACGCGTTAGCTAAAGTTTAAGTACCTCCTGTAGGTTAGACTATAACAGTATGTAATGAGGAAGGACAACGAATTTTCAATTCTTTACTGAATATCTGTCAAAATAATTGTTATTTAGCTGATTATGGTTATTCTAACCCATTTATGATTGCTACCACCCTAAAGCAATACCAATAGTTTAAAAAAATCTACGCAAATACTCACAAGAAGTATGAACAGCATTACCAAGGATTATATACCCACATAACCTCTTCGTCTAAAATTTGATCCTGTTAAATTAAACTGAAATTTACCGTGCTTTTGTGGCTTTGTGCAATCGATACCGGAAATGGACAATCGATTTTTCAGAAAACAAAGCAGACAATCACTTTTTTAAACATACGTGTACAGTATCAGCCGAATCAGTGAAATATTTCTCCCATTTTCTTAGTACACAAAGAGGTCCAGATCGTACTAACAACACTCACTACTGAGCTAAATGGTAATTGCAATCATCAAAGATAAAACTCCACTCTAACAACTCTAGGAAAAACGGTACGTAAAACGAATTGTTGCTAAGCATTTCCTTTTTTGTATGCATTTAAGAATTAACTAAATTTTGAAAATTCATTCAGTTTTTTATTGCAGATTTCAACTCAACCATATCGTCCCATTGCAGAAAACTCAAACAAGCCAAGGCGAACGATATTTCAGAAACGCAAAATGTTGCTACTTATTGCAATTATTTTGAAGTGTTTGTGCCAGATACATGGCCACTTGCCGTATAATGACAAAACTAACACACATTTCGGAACGGTGAATGAATTGCTTCGTTTGACTGGAAAAGAACAAGTTTTAATAAAATCAAAATTCATGAACTACATCAACGACCCAGTTGATAATGACGAATTTAACAAGGTGGATAATCTGAACGAGTATCTTCAATATTTTGAAAAATGTTTTGTCAACGTGATCAACTATCGTAATATAGATATAAACCCACCAAATGTTCCTATCATCTTGTCACAGCCAGCGCCTGTAATGGAACAACATGAAGAAAATGGCCAAAAACTCTACTACATTCGAGCCACTCAAAAAGGAATACAAAATCGTATTGCACAAAATATTAGTGCAACGGATGGAAACAGAAGTTCTGTTTGCACTAGCAACCTTTATGTTGAAGGAAAGACACTTGATCCAGATTTCTGGACTTACTTGGCGTTTTATTTTGAGCCAATACATGAAGGTTTTTGCATGACACTCAACCGTACTAGATTCGTGATGGAATCAAAGCCATGGAATTGTGAAATAAATCTCTCGCTTTTCCCATCCGTACACAGTGGAGACTGTCCAGGACATGAAGATTCAAAGACTCGTATTTTTGTTGAATGCGGTCCAGAAAATATTTGGTATCGCCACGTTCATGGCCCAGTCTCCCACCTTCATTCTTGGCTTCACAGAGAAATTCCACCTTCATCTGTGCCGGCTATATACACCAACGTTCTTTCGAAACAACAGCATCAACAATGGCTTAATTTAAGAGTGTATGGAAAATGGATTTGGCAACAAGTATCACCCGAACGTAGAAAAGATAGCCGACGTACCGAGATGTATGCGACAAATAACGTTTATCTTGCACTAGTGGCTAGTTCTATGAGTCCGCAAAAACACGAAATCAAAAAATCCTTACTGCAAATCACATATATGCTTGGAGTGAAGCCCTGCTTTAGTTGCGTTGATACCAAATCTATTGAGCTGAATGAAATCCCTATGCATTTCTTTGTCTCAGCGGTCAGTTCTCTAAACTTATGACCAGTTTATATCCAAAAAGGAACGAATTGGTTGCATTTGCAACTTCAGGCCAGCTCGTAAAATTAAGTGCATACATGCATTCTTGTCCAAGGACCTTAGATAGTCGGAGGAAATATTTCAAGCAAGGGGAAGAAGAAAATAGATTTTTTCCAATTCTAGCCACTGTGCTGCAACTGGTGTTTCAAAATTACTCACGATTATATGGTGGATCGTCAAGCATGAGCTGTGACAATGGAATCCCAATTAAGGGAGTGAAACCCCATGTTAAAATTCAGGCACCAATCTTCCAGTATGTGGCAGCGGTAACTAAATATGATGGTATTCAATTTGTAGATTTAGTAAACACCAACATATTTGTGTCCTGTGGGAAACCTCAAATTTCAGAATTTGAGTTTGTCGAGCTGGTTAATGTTTTTGATGCCTACATATGGCAATTTACCTTTATATCCCTGCTACTTCTTACGGGATTTATTCATCTAATTTTTTACGTTTCTAATAAGATAAGGCAAGGCGAAACTACAAATAACAATTTGTGGAAACATTTTAATTTAGTTTCTACATTGAAGCAGGTAACAAAACCGTTGTTAGAACAAGGTGACCCATTCTCCTCCACCATAGCAGATAATGGTTATCTTAGAATATGTATCGGAGGTTTCCTACTGGTCGGGGTTGTGCTAAGCAACGCATATAAAAATACAAATGTCTACAACATGATATCCCCAAGGAAGCCAATACCTTATGAAAACTTGTCACAACTTATTAAGGACGACTTCAACATCTTTTCCACGGGAAAATACTACACTTTCGAGGCTCATCATATTACAGATACAGATAAAGTCATACAAGTATGCAGTAATGTATCGGCCTTATTAAACTACAGACGAAGCCCCTATATTAGCACTCCTTGTGATTACATCACACTGTATTCAGACATTGTATTATTTTCGCAAGACATGGCAACAACTTCGCTTTTGACGGATGGATTTGATGTCCCAGAAGTATATTCTCAATTGCTAAATCATACAAGAATAGTTCCATTAGAACTGGAATGGGAAGCAATGTACATGGAACTACTGCCAAAAGTAACAGATTTGAAAGGGACTACTGAAGACGATAGGGTACAAATTTTTGCTACCGAGGTAGACAAATATGTACAGAAACAACAAAAAGTATTTCGGATATGTTGACGGAATGCAACAAAACTGCTTTCGTGGTACCTCGCCAACTAGCATATGAATTGGCCAAATCATGGCAAACTAACTTTATGGAATACACATATGTAGGAAAGGAAAGTTATGCACAGAAGGAATACTTAATTCAGTTTGTTGGTCTTATTCCCCCGTTTGTAATGCATGCCATACAGGCCTTACAGTTTTCAGGATTGATTAATCATTTTTATGATTTGATGTTGTTTACTTCAAAATTCAATCCGGTCATTCCGAGAACGGCTCCAAGGAAGGCAGCATTGGATGGAAATATTTTCATAATTTTTGTCATTTTGCTTGGAGGGTATGCCATTTCCTGCTTGGCTTTTGGTATGGAATATCATCAAATTGTTTATAATTTGTTGTACAACTTCGAGTTAAAAGATTGTCAAGCTTTAAAAATGATGCCACGAAAACGTACAAAGGTACGTCCCTTTTCGTAAGACTTTAGATTTGTTTAGAATGGCACAAATAATATGGTACAAACATTTGTTTTTTTAAACACAAGCTAAAAACATGGATAACTTATGCCGCAAAGTTAAATTTAATCATTTCGTTATCATACGCAGATGATGAAAGATAAAATTACATTTTGGTTTCCTTAATGTTTCATTTGTTGTAATCCCTTGTTATGTCAACTAGTGATAATTGAATGATTTTTGATCAAATGTAAAATGTATTTGATTCAGTTTTTGCATAAATGTCAATTAATGGTTTTATGAATTTATTGTACATCGTTGATTAAATCTGACTGAAGAAATATTTGGTATCCAGTCCACTTAATGACTTAATTCTCCATACGATGTGTTGAGAATTTAAAAAATATTTTTCATTTACTAACTTAAAAGTTAGAAATTTTTTGTCACACTCAACCGCTACACATTAGTTAAAGTTGAATAAAAATTTGCGAAACAATTGATGATTCAGAAAACAATTAATCTATGTTTTATAATCATAAAGATGTCATCGTTTTGGATTATATAGCTAGGAGCATTCATTTACACTTCATTAAATTAACATAAAATTACAATTTCATAGTCGGTTGGTATCTAACAAGCGTATTTCCCGGTTCACGTTCAATGACCAATAAGAAATTATTGGTATTCCAAACTTCTTTCTCAATGTATTCGTGTCGTGTCATTCTTCGTTAAAGTCGTATTTTCAATTCCTTGGCAGTTTCGGATTTTATTCTTAGTGACGTATTTACATAAATACAATTCTTCATGCAGTAAATTTGCGTAGAATTTTCCTTTAAAAACGACTAAAAAATGGAGTTCACTTTTTCCATACTACTCCTTACTTTGACTCAAACAATGGGAAAGTATTTTGATTTTGGGGAAAACCTAAAAGCATTTAATTGTTCACTGATCCACATAATTAACTACGGTAATATGGATTTTGGACCAATTCAGTTCCCATCTGCTAAAACAAACGGGGAGACTAATGTAGCATTGGCTTGGATCATTGTGAGAGTATTTGTTTGAGAAAGTGCCATCCAAAATATTTAGCAATTACGTACTATTTGATGCCCCATTGGATGTTAAGTAAAGTCTGGATTAAATCAATTTTAAATTAAAATTAAATCGACCAAAAAATATGTTACGAAAGCCGCTAATAGGCAAGGCTGGGTAATCAACGAAAAATGACAACCAGATTAGAGATTAGTTTGAGTTCTCGTGTTTGAGAAATCTAATCTGATTATTGATTAACTAGTAAGGGGCCCGTTCCTGCACTTAGTGCAGGAACAATTGCATTTTTTTACATGTAGCATGCTGCAATAATGCTCATAGGCAAATAAACCCGACAACTCGAGATGTAATCATGGACCTTCAGGTGTGTCTTATCTGAAATCATATGTTTTGTGTCAAGGGTCACTCTGAGGTTATCAAAAACGTTCAAAAATGGTATCTTTGGTCTACTCTCAACAGTAGCTTCATTTTGATGTATCACAACCTATACCTTTCTATTTAAAAAAATATTTGACCTCGACCTTTGACCTGGTTCCCGATAACTGATTATGCCCATCTTAGAACTTAAAGTCAGCTTTGACCTAAGGTATCGATTACTGAAATCAGAATTCAAAAATGTTAACCCGTTCAAAAGTTATGCTGCCCCCGGACAGACGACGCACGACAGACGATAGAGTGATATAGGCTTTTTACTGCTTATAAGAGGTGAAAGTTGAAAAAAGGTAAAAGAAACGGATAAATAGCAAAATTAGAGGGTCAAAACAGGAAAAGTCGCGGTGGTCTAAGCTGAACCAAGCTGATTATTCGTATGGAATTGTGCCACTGAGGTAGCAATGTGGTTACGTGGGAATTTTACATAGTGTGGCAATTTGCATGGAAACACCCCGTAACCACATTGCTACCTCAGTAGGAGTATGGTGTCCAAGAATCAGCCAGACAGGTAGATTCTTCGCTTATGTTCTTAGATTACTGAATTTCAAAGAAAAAACTAATCTGATTATTGATTTGTTACAAACAGTACATTAAAGATTATTGATTAAGTAATCCGATTAACTAATCAAACCTTTGATTAATTACATGTTAATCCTAATCGAATGACAGTTGCTGATACAAAGATTTTGATGGATTAAATTTCAATTTTTATAACAACCACAACTCAACTATAAAGCTAACGAACTTACAGTTTTTAAATGGGTCGTGAAGTTAGAGGTGTGTGTAAATTTATCTTTAATTATCTTTTTACAATTCAAACACGTTGCGCATACATTACTGACGACACAGTTACCAAACTCACTGTCACTGATTTATCACACGAAATACTTGGAAACAAAATGTAGTTTTCACAGCCAAGTTTGTTTTTTCAGTCCTTAAAAAATTAGTTTTGTAAGACCGTAAAATATGGAAAACACTTTCTTAATTACTTACTCCCTTCCTGAGCAGTATAATTGAACTTTGGTGCAAAAATCAATTTCAAAACGCGAACGGAAAAAAAATTATTCTGAAAATTGCAAATTTAAACTCATAATAATCAAACTTTGATGTTTTGTTGCAAAAACTCCCAATGTAGAGTAAATGTACAATATTGGAGTGCCCATTTGCATGTTGGATCACAAGCTTCCAGGCTACAAAATTCTCCATTAGTTGTTGGGCGTTGAGTAAATCCCAAATTAATTTGATTTAAAATTTTCATTAAATGGAGCACAAAAAATCGAGAAAAGGCGTGCTTACAATAACAAAAATTGTCAACATATTATGTGTATAGTATGCAATTTAATTTTGATTCAAAACTAATTTAACAATAGAATAAACAAATTGCTTTCCGACTCTAAATGGAAGTTGGGCGTCGAAGCTTCTGATTTTTTTAATGTAATTGCCTTTTTTTACTGCGAAACTCAACAGCGTTTTTCCTTTCCCTAAAATTGACGGACAGTCCTTCTTGAAGCTCTGACTCTTTCTGTTGCTGAATAAATATTCCAGATTTCAGTTTCAAATGAATCTAAAACCACATTGCAAAAATGTTATCCGACATTTACATTTTCACTTTTAAGCTCCAGACATTCTTATATTATTGGATGCATCGTTTTCCTTTTAAGTGGAACTCAGACTACACCGGAATAGTTTTGCTACGTCCCAGCCACAAGTTAATTCCATGGTATTTGACAATGCTGGGAACTTTTATGACGGGTATAGCTTGTGCCTCCGCTTCATTAATGTACACGTGGATCTCCCCTAAAGAGGAATTTCTTAGGGTAAATCTCATCATGTTGTTTATAGCAACTGTACTCATAATTTTCGTTTTTATCGTGGCGTTTACTTTCTGGAAGAATATTCAACCTACTGTTTATTCTTTCAATAAACTTCTTCAGTTGGGGAATGAATTGTGGCAAGGTTAGTAAAAGTAATTTTTTTTACTTGACTTATTTTACTAGAAAATATATTACGAAAACTTGATTTTTTATAGAATATGGAATTCCTATTGAAGCAACCAGTTCCGGCATGATTCTTTTCAGCTTCACCATTTCAATTGCCACCCTTCCCTTTGTAATGCTGATCTGTACTTTTATTACCGACTTTGATGCGCTATATTTCTTCATAAATTATGAAATCCTTCCGGATCCAATTGATAGGGAAAGAAATGAAATTATTTTGACCTACGTTGCTCGAGCACTTTTTCTTTGTCCTTCATTTTTCGAAGGGGGACGATTTGTGTTGCTTACATTATCTTGCGGTATAATAGCAACTGACACCTTGTCAATGATATGACACATTCTAGAAAAACGAATTTGCCAACAAACCACCTTTGTTAAAGTTTACACCTACATCAGCCTTTTATACAAAATGGGGCAGCCCGTTATTCAATGTGTGATTTACTGGATGATCACGATTGCATTTTGGATGGCTGTAGCTTTTTCTTGGATGGTGGTGAGAGGGTTTGGGAAAGTGCCTTCCCCAATATATGAATTTTGCTTGGTAACAACCTTCCTCATAATTACAGCATACCTAATTGTGTTTCCTTGGGTTGCCTTCATTGTTATAAAACTTGGTGGGAAAATGGTAGAAGCTAATGTGAAAAGAGCAAAAATGGAATACTTTGCGTACAAAACAATTAAGAAGAAGGTTGCGTATTTAAGAGTGAAAGCATTAATTCCTATCAAAATGAAGTTTGGTCCCTTTTTTTATGTCGAGGAAAATTTCCTGAAAGAGCAAATATTTCTGCTTACCCAGCGTATCACTGATGCTATACTTATTGTCGATTTTTGTTAATAGTAGAAATTCAATTTTGAAGTTAAAGTCAACTTGTTGTGAAACTCCGTGATTCGGATTATTGAAAGGAATCCTTAAAGAAATAATTTAACCGGGCTTTTCCATAGTTATTCAAGAAAATTCTGCATGCATGTTAAACATTTACAATATTAAATTAATATCGTTGATAATTAAAAAAAATTACTCATAAACATTTAAATATTTGTGCTTGATTTTTATGAAGAAAAGTTTGAATAATTTGTCGGTCATTTCTTACAGGTTTTCGTCAAACGCAGTTGGAAACTAGCAAAGAAGCTCATTAGTAACAGGAACATGTGTTTTCCATAGGATCGTCCACAAAATTTGTTAAAGACAGGTTGAAAATGTGCATATTTACAGTCTAACGCCTAAATTTTCTCTAGATATCCTTTGCTTTTTAACTTAATGTGTAGTTTCGATATTTTTTAAATTTTTTAATAAGAAAACAATGATTCACTAAACTTTTTGGCATAAAAATACTACTACTTAAAACGCCATGGGTAACGGCAAACAATATCGAGATCTTAATTAATTTTTTTAAAGCCCATCTTTGATAATGAAAACGTCCCAGTATAGCTAATTTGGCTTATATGAAATAGTTGATGTGCTAATAATTTTGAAAGTTATTAATCCGGAATATTGAAACCACTATCAGTTAGTCCTGACATTGAATTTCGAAATATTAAAAACTCCAAAAAACTCCATATTAAATACTACGCATATGAAATTTGAACAGACAAAAATAAACTGCTTGTAAGCAGGCCTAGATACGTAGCTGAACTGAGTGATGAATATGAATTCTAGGCGATGAATAGGAATTCTGGGTGATGAATAGGAATACTGGGTGATGAATGGGACTATTTTTTGAATTTTCGCGCTCAAAAACATTCAAAACTGTATGAAATACTGTTCATAGAGCATTACCACCATAAGGTATCGATTCAGCATATCAGATAACCTGTATATACTGAGTTTCAGCCAATTCGATGGATTTTTGAATTTTCGCGTCATAACTTTCAAACGCTTTAACCGATTTGGCTGAAAAGCAATACCAGGCCAGCTCTTGAGGTGTACTACCTATGTGCCAAATTTGGATGAAATCGGTCAACGCATGTCGACAGGAGAGTGCGGACAGACGGACGGACAGACGGACAAACTTAGTAAAATTATAACTACGCTGAATAGGATTCAGCTACGTAAGAAATACAAAAACATTATTTGGTGTGGACGCGTAGTAGTAGAACCATGTGGTGAGAAACTAAACCTTACAACTAATTTTAATTTTATTAGTGTCAGTTTTTGAATTTTCCCGGTTTTCTTATGGAGTTTAACGTGGAGATAATGCTGAAAATCCCCAAAATATTGATCTAAAAGGGTTACAACGTTACAAGCCATGAAATATCGTCAAATAATTCATTTTAGACAAACACCAGCTATTAGCGTTCCTATGCATCATACATAAACCCATACGTGTATTGAAAACTCGAGTTTGACAAATTGAAGGCCTGTTAACTAAGAAACCCTTAGCCATAGAGACCTCGCATTTGGCACCAAATTATGTCTTAGTTTAAATTATTTTCATGCTAAGTTTCAGCGAAATCAAAAATAACCTTGCTTGGTCCTTCCCTCGTGAGTTCAATAAAATTTAGAGCTTAGTAGATAGCTACCAAATACAAAACTCATTTTTTAATGATCGTATTTAAAATCACGTATGCTTTTTGGATACCACTTTAATAATGGTTGAACATCGTTGTACATGTATTTTTGGTCGTAAAATCGGAAACACATGCCATTTCAAACTATTTAAACCAAATAAATTCCGAAAGGCTCTTCTTTCAAAGCCAAAGAACACCAGCAATCCAATACCTTGGATAAGAAGGAAACATAGAAAAATAATGTAGGACGTTGAATTAAAAGAGTATTCTCCTTTAGTCGCGTAATCCTTATATTTCTCTGCATCAAAGATGTTATTGTTAATCAGTCTTTCCCACCACTCAACTACACCAGATGATCCCAGCCCTTTCATTCTCACAACAAAATTTGGGGGCACCCAGTTCATAAACAAATATCCATTGTAATAATATTTCAATTCTTCCTTTCCCACATACACATATTTTCCAGCTTTGGACAGCTTAACATACAACCTGTACGACAACCATTCCGGCATTAAGGCAGCAGCCCCGTCGCATTTAGACAAATGTGGCATCAACAGCTTATGAATGGCCTCATTCAAATCCCCAATTCTTTGCAATTTATTCCAGTTTGGAAACATACTAGTATTATTTAGGTAAAACCAAGTGGTATTGGTTACGCGATTTCCCAAAGCCTTTAAAGAAACCACTTCAGAATCCAGTCCTAACATGATAGATTTCCATAGCTGTGACACAACCGGATAAGCCTCGTGTCCATTACTCTGGCTATAGTTCATTGCCACATTCTGTTTTCGTAGTAAATAGATATCAGCTCCAAGGATTAAGAACGGAATGTCATAAATTTGGAATTTGTTTGCAACAAGCTTCTCAAATGTATCCATAGGAATAACTGGGTTTGGGAGCATTAATCTCATAATATTATCCCCTTTGTAGGCATTGCTTAAAACGAGAAAGGCAAATGGAAACACTGCAATCCATTTGAAACTGGGCACCATTCTCAGCTGAGTTCCTAACTTGTCCGGAAACTGTTCAAGAAAACAGCAAGCTATCAGAAATAACTGGTTTGCGATACTCGATTTCCATCCCTTTTTTCGGTTGTTTGTTTTTGGGACATAATCCAATGAACATACAATAATTTTATGTAAAGTTAAGGCTAATGCTGGTACAATAATTACTATTCCAAGCCAACACCACCTATCAAACGCTGTAAAAAGCTCTAGCAGAGGGTAGAATGGTGACTTGGTCAATTTTCCGCAACTCAAAATTTTTATTGTGTCACCCGGTAGCTTTAAAGGATAATGAATCATATTATTTCCAATGTGATGCACTAGCACCGGCAACGTTTTATAATTGTACGCTATTTCTCCACAAGATGGCGTTGGAGCAACGATAAAGGGAGTAGTATCGAAAATGTTAGTACCTTGTTCACTTATACTTTTGAAATGAACGAAACTTGAGTTGGGAAGGAGAGAGTTAAGCAGTGCACCATGTACATACCATTCCTTTTCTTCGATTCCGAGATTTTTCAACGAAGAGAAAAGTAGCTCAGCTTCATTTACGTGGTGAAGACTACCATCCTGAGCAAAAAATGTTCTTAGGGCTAACTGTGGGGCTATAAACCATAAGATTGGATACGCTTCACTGTTTATCTCTTCTAGGTATTTGTCCAAATATTGTCTATCATTTGAAACAGGGTTAAAATTCAAAGTGAAATAAGGTGCACAAGGGACGCATTGGTGGCACACATGGTAATGTTCAGAAATAGTGAAAACTTGCATCACATCATCAGTACGTTTGTATTTCCTTGTCATTGTCCAAACAAAGTATTCCCTTGCTGATGTTCCAAAACTAGAAATCACTGAAAATAACCAGCTTGCAAGCAACGTGCTTTGAAAATTACCCTCATCCGAGATTAATACGTTGAATACCATCCTCGTAGATACTAACCTTATCCTAGTGTTTTTACCATTGAAGTTCCAAAATTGATCAAGAAATGAGGTTGGAATTAGGAAGAGTGGGATATGATATCCCCGCTTATTTATGACATAGTTAGAAGACTCCGGCTTTTCTAAACCCAAGTAAACATGTACCTCACAAAACCATTGCTTGGATTTGCTAGCCAGGTCAATATCTCCCTGATTTTTAAAAAGATCCGGCCGCTTTAGATAATCTGACGATGAGTAATTATTTCGTAATTCAACCGGCACTATAAAATTATTGGTACCGTCGTTTCGTAAAACATAATTTGAGATGGCAAATGGAAACTGAATTGGTCCAAAATCCATGTTTCCATAATTAATTATGTGTATCATGGAACAATTGAATATTTTGAGGTTTGTCCCAAAGTCAAAATAATTTGTAGCAGTTTGATGTAAAATAGTTAACAATGTGGCAACAAGAAAATAAAATTCCATTATGAATTCTGTTTCTAAGAGAGATAAATATATTTAATTCTGTAGACGTACGCATTTACCAAACGTTTGAACTCATTGTTTATGTGACTGGACGTGACGCACTTCCCTGGACCATGGTTGCATAGCGACAATAGAACTAGCTTTAACCAAACACTTGGAAATGGCGCATTATGAAAATCAATAGAATTTATCGTGATAAGATTTTATTGAAAGCTCGTCACTGATTGGAGTGGTGCCTTTGCCTGTTTTCTGCTACATATGTATATTATTCCAGTAGTAATTTAATAAAATAAATTGGCTTAAAGTTCTCTGTCTCAGAAATAATATATTTCGGATTACGTTTACTGGAGACTAGACGAATTTTGTAAATGTTGAGGAACCCAGACGTGTTTGAGCAAGATTTGGAACAAATAATATAAATACATATTCAATAATAGTTAGATCGAAGCTCGAATTTATGTTAAAATATTTATGTTCGTCTGATATAATTTTATTAAAATTATTTCAGAGCGCAATGGTAAAAACCTTTTTTCAATTGTAAAGTACCCTATGAATTTGAATACAACACACATTGTATCTGAATTCCCATACATAATATGTATTAACAAAAAGGGTTGGTAGCAAGCAAGAAAGCGCGTGCAGTATAGAATCTTTTCTTTTTAACCAACTGTTTTGATTATCAGAAGCTGCTGTTCATGTGCTTTTTTTAAATTCTATATCGAACGTTATTGGATAACTAGCAAAACGAGGATACAACAACAACAACAATAATATAGAGTAACTATTATACAGGCTCAACCTCAACCATTAATTGTGGATATTCCAGGGAAAGTTGGAACATACTTTAGTGGCAAATGACTTAACAGTTTTTCCAGACACCGCAGATACAAATTGCGAATATGACGAAATCTTAAAGAAATTGACACATGAAATAAGGTTTGGCACACGTGGCCAAACCTAAAAAATAAAGATAAATTAATTTTCATGTAATTGTTTAAAGTGCTTATGAAATGCTATCCCAATCATATTTTACATAAATTTTACAATATTTAACATAACATCTCCGCAACACAACGTATTAAATGTTTAATATTGTACCTAAAGTGTTAAATGATTGATTAATTTAAACTACGTATTACATTTTTCAACTTCCTTAGCACAATTTTATACTAGCTAATTATCATAATTCGTTAGCCTACGCACGCATGTTTGAATTAACTATATAAAATGCGTGTCTTAAAAAATCCAAATCATCCTCATCCATGTGTTCATGTGGGTTCCACTGCCTTTAATTAGATTCGTCTGGCCTCTAATCAGCTTGTACATATTTATGATTTGTAATATATAAAAGCTTTAATTAAACCAATTGAATTTTTGGAATTATTACTAGAATATTAGTAGAAAACTAGTCAAGGCACTACAAAATTAATTTAATTAGAATAATTTCATGCGTAACATCTCCTTTTCCTAACGCGTCATTTCTTGGTTTGGTTCAAGTTGAGTCTTTTGTCGCCACGAAACCAAGTGCGTAAATCTACGGATATACATAAATTGAAGAGCTCAATCATTTTTTCTTATAAATTTAATTCACAATGGAATTCTCCCTTTATATTGCCACATTGTTCATTATTTTTACTCATGCTGTCGCAAATTATTTTGATTTTGGGGGCAAACCTTAAAACATTTAATTGTTCACTCATACACATAATTAATTATGGAAACATGGATTTTGCACCACATGAGTTCCCATCGGCTATCAAACTATGGTTTAAAAAACAATGGTACCTATAATATCATAGTGCCAATAGAATTTCGCAAAAATGCGTCGTCATCAAATTATCTAAAGCGGCCAGACCTTTTAAAAATCTGGGAGAGATTGACTTGGCTAACAAATCCAAGCAATGGTTTTGTGAGGTACATGTATACTTAGGTTTAGAAATGTCAGAATCCTCCAAGTATTTCATCAATAAGCCTGATAATGATGCCCCACACTTCATAAATCACCCCTCATTTGATCAATTTTGGAACTTCATTGATAAAAACTTAGAGCAAAATTAGTATCTATGAGGATGATCTACAATTTGTTGATCTCGGATGAGCCCAATTTACTTACCAGGTTGCCTGCAAGCTGGTTATTTTCTGTGATTTCCCTTTTGGGAACGTCAGCACGAGAATATTTTATTTGGACAATGGAAGGAAATTACAAATACACTGGTCCAGTGCAAGTATACACTATTTCTACTTAATACCACGAATGCCATCGTCCCTTGTATACCATATTTCATTAGGATGCTGTACTGCTTTCCAAAAACTAGACAAAATTTAGACGCATACTTAGAAAATAAGAACAATGAAGCGTATCCAATTTTGTGGTTTATAGCCCCACAGAAATACATATTAAAACTTTTTGCTCATGATGGAAGTCTTCACCACGTAAATGAAGCTCAGCTAGTTTTCTCTTCATTACTGTTGAAAAAATTCGTAATCGAAGAAAAGGAATGGTATGTACATGGTGCATTGCTTAACTCCCTCCTTCCCAACTCTCGTTTTGTTAATTTCAATATCGTTATCGAGGAAGGTACCCACAATTTTGATACTACTCCCTTTATGGTTGCTTCAACGCCATTTTGTGGAAGATTAAGGTTTCATTTCAAAACACTGCCTGTGCTTGTGCAACACATTAGAAATAAAATGATTCACTATCCTTTAAAGTTACCCGGTACCACGATTAAATTTTTAAGCTGTAGAAAATTAACAAAGTCTCATTTTTTCCACTTTTAGAGCTTTTTACAGCGTTTGGCAAGTGGTGTTGGTTGGGTATTTCGATAATGGTATCAGCATTAGCAGTAACTATTACCCAAACACACAAATTCACGTTATGTTTATTGGACGATGTGGAAAACAACCGAAAAGTGAAGACCGAAGCTAGTCTCCCATATCAGTTATTTCTTAGTGGTTGCTGTTTTCTTGAACAGTTTCCGAACAAATTAGGAACTCAGCTGAGAATGGTGCCTAGTTTGAAATGGATTGCCGTATTTCCATTTGCCTTTCTTATCTTAAGCAATGGGGACAATATCATGAGATTAATGCTCCCCAATCCAGTTATTCCCATGGATACATTTGAGCAACTTTTTGCAAACAAATTCCAAATTTATGACATTCCAAGCTTATTATTTGGATCCGACATTTATATACTACGAAATCAGAACGTGACGATGGACTATAACCAAAGTAGTGGACACGAGGATAAGCTGTCCAAAGCTGGAAAATATGTGTATTTGGGAAAGGAAGAATTGAAATATTATTACAATGGATGTTTTTGAACTGGGTGCCGCCAAATTTTGTTGTTAGAATGAAAGGGCTAGGAACATCTGGGGTGGGAAAATTTAATTACTAATAATATTTTTGATGCTGTGAAGTACAAGGAGTACGCTAGTAAAGAGGGAAACACGTTTACCGCAACGTCATATTTAATTTTTAGGTTTTATTTGGCATGTAGGTAAAGAATTGCATATTCGTACGAAAAGCATTGTTAAAATATTCAACTTTAGAAGAAGAAAAATACAAAATGCAAAACGATGGCCACCAATTACGATGGTGTCACGTAACTTAAACATATTGTAAAATTAAAATTCTGTTTTAGTTAATATTAAAGGTGTTATCCGGTATAAATTACCTTATTCACGAACACAGAAATAATTTACTACGACAAAAATGGATATATATTAGATAACCAACCACATTAAAATCAAGAATTATACTTCAATAGTATACATAAATTTAAGATTTTTTAAAATCAAATACACTCACCAGAGTGACTGAAAATGGAATCGATGATATTTCCCGTTGTTAATTTTTTAGCTATTTGGCAGCTTAAAACAATCAACTTTGACTAAATGCAGCATTTTAGTATAACCCATATTCGTTAGCTTTACATATCCATGGCATAGATGTACTTTGTAATTAAAGATAAATTTAAAAGTATTGGAGTCAATTAGTGCAATATTTTAAGTCATACTAATTTTTAGTTATCATTATATAAGCATATTAAATGATACTTTTAAAAAATATTACAACAAACCTTTTTTAAATCTCTCATAATTTAAATTTTACTTTCACTTATAGCTGTAATCGCTAATTGCATGGTCATAAATATATGCATTCCCTGTTCACGAATATTTTAATCTATTAGGGTCGTAAGGACGAAAGGAAAACAGCGCCAGGCAAACGAATTTGATTTTAGGAATTCAGGTACGGTTAGACTCAACCGTAACGCGAGTAGCGCATTGGTTATCTATACCTTAACCGGAATTCAGCGTACTTATATGTACATAATAAAGATATAGTAATAAATTTATATTTATAGGCTACTACTATTAAAATATATGGAGAACTCATAGCTTGATGTCGCAACTGATAAGTGATTCTGGTTTCTAAATGAGTTAAGGAAAAGTCTATAAGAAATGCCAGATAAATTCACAAATTATACGAACTATTCGTTATTACAATAAATTCCTATATATTTATTAAAACAAATTTATTGGGGTTCATTAACTGTATTGGATTTAATATTATACAGTAATTTTAATACAAGTGAATACTATTATTCTTATATATTATATATTATTCTTGAATAAATTAAAGCAGAAATAGCCTCTTCCTAATTCATTAAGGTTCATTTTTTCAATAAATCGAATTATTGATTTTCCTAGTTGAAGTAAGTTTTGCATTTGATAAATTCTTAGTCTTAACGAAAATCAACAATAAGTATAGCATCAGTAATACGCTGGGTAAGCAGAAATATTTGTTCAGTGAGAAAATTTTCATCCACGTAAAAAAATGGGCCAAATTTAAGTTTGATAGGAACAACCGCTTTTGCTCTTAAATACGCAACCTTCTTCGTGATTGTTTTGTATGCAAAGTATTCTTTTCTTGCTTTTGTCACGTTAGCTTTAACTATTTTTCTAAGTTTTATAGCGTAAAAGGTAAACCAGGGCAATACAATTAGGTATACTATAATTAGTGCCAAGGTTGTTACTACAAAAAACTCATATATTGGGGATGTCACTTTCCCAAATCCTCTCACAACAATCCAAGCCAGTGCTACAATAGTCCAAAATGAAATCGTCTGCACAAAGTAAATCAAACAGTGAATAACGGGCTCTCCAATTTTGTATAGCAGGCTAATATAGGTGTAGACTTTTATAAAGGTGGCTTGTTGTCGAATTCGTATTTCTAAAATGTGTCGTATCATTGACACGGTGTCGGTTGCTATTATACCGCATGATATTGCAAGCAAAACGAAACGTATCCCTTCGAAAAAGGGCACGAGCAAGGTAGCTCAAAAGAATGGGGGTCCTTTCCCTTTGATTTGGATCAGGAAGGATTTCGTACTCCATAATAATATATAATGAATCAAATTCAGTGAGGAGCGTACAAAACATCATTAGAAAAGGCATGGTGACCATCATAATCGTGAAGCCTACAAGAATCATGCCTGAATTTTTTATTGCAATACTTTCCTCTGGCATTTCATATTCTGTGGGAGGAATTACAGAGAATTTATTCGGTTAAATTTAGTCTTAGGAGCATAGAGTTTTATAACCTTAATTTTTTACTAACCTTGCAACAATTCATACTCCAACTGAAGAATTCTATTGAAAGAGTAAACGGTAGCCTGAATGTTCATCCAGATAGTAAATGTCACGATGAAAATAGCAACTATGATCACAGTTGAAAAAAGCAAAATTATCAAATTCACCCTGAGAAATTCGTTTCTAGGGAAGATCCACGTGTACATTACTGAAGCGTAGGCACAAGCTGCACCCTGCATGAAAATTCCTAACATTGCCAACCACCAAGGAATCAACTTATAGCGGGGACGTAGCAAATCTATTCCCGTGTAGTTTGAGTTCCACTTAAAAGGAAAAGGGTACATCCAGAAATAAAAAAAGTGCTGGAGTTTTAATGAAAAAATTTGGTTGTCAGATAACATTCTATTCGTCTATGTAAATTGATTTGAAACTGAAGGGATGAACGTTTAATGTTGTACAACAGATAGAGTCAGCGTTTTAGGAAGAACTGGCCTTTAATTCTAGACGAAATGAAATGGAAGTTTATCCCGACGTGGCTTTAAACATGCAGCTACTTTTAATCAATAAAAATTTCAGGTACTAAAATTTAGAGAGGGTTAGCATGAGGAACTTTCTATAATCGCAATAGCCTGGTCATTCTAACATTAAATTTCAAAATGTTTTTATATTTATTTTGTAAAACCCTATTACAAGGACCGCAACCACGTATTTAATACAAACATGTTTTTCAAATAAAAATACGACATTTCATTAAATTTTCGTGTTTTAAGACTACCTTTACGTATAATAATAAATTCTTGTAAAATGTAGGGAACGCGGCCATTGTACCAACTATACCATTCCATTTAGAACTCACTCTCCAGCTATGCTATGCAGACATAAATTTAATTCGATGACATTGGATAGATTTCGAACTACTCATTGATATTTTTGGGATACTCGGAAGTCATGTTGGATGAATGTATTCAATATCAGGTTTTCCTTTAACATTTTAAATAACTCTTAGATACTTACAGTATCAGGTAAATCTAAGGATGTTTTAATTTGTGTGCACGTGGATTTCGAAATACTCATGTAATTTAAAAACCAATAGTATCACTTACACTTTAACAACTATGCAGCATGGACGGATGGACGGACCCACGTTATCCTAGATATTTTCTCATTTCTATAAACTAGCTACGCTGCGTTAGCAAAACGCGGAGCCCAGGAATGTTGAATTTTTCTTTTTAGCCACATACGTAGAATGAACATTTAAAAAACTGCCTGTCAATATGACCGAAATGATAAAATATGAAGTTGTTTGGCGAAGCAATCAAATATTTAAATTGCTTTATTTAAACTTTCAAAGCAGAACTTCTGTTTGGAGTTTTAAAGCAATATATTAAACTTTATTACTAAAACAGTTTTTACATATACATTCACAATTGATAATGGAAATTCTTATACACCATATTTAATTTAAAGTTTGGTCGAACATTTACTTAAGTTGCCTGACGAAGAAAAAACATTAAGTGAATGCTTGCGATGCTTAAAAATCTTTTAGTTCACTTTCACATTTGAAAAAATGTTTCACCAAAAATTATTTTTTTCAATGTAATTAGCGTAGATTTGAGAAAGTTTAGATAACAATAAGGCGATTATGAAAGATAATTTGATTAAAACTCTTGAAAGAGCATTTTTAATGTACATTTTGCTTATAAGGTTTTATTGTAGCTAGTTCACATCGACAAACTTAAAGGAATTGGCGTCGCAGTTAATTTTATATTCATTATATCTTGGTGTTTGAGTAATTTCCACTTTAATAAAATGCACATTAAAAACCTTCAATCTTTCTTGTAATTAATTTCTATAATCCACAAGATATAATTAATTGTAGTTTTTGTGGCTTCGATTTTTATAATTAATTAAACTGTAAAATAGACATAGAATGTCCGTCTGGTTTAGGTTTGCTAATACTTTCTCAGGACTAGTTTTAAATCAAACGCCTATTCTAATTACATTACTGTCACTACTTGCTGTCGTCGTAACCTAACAGTCCAGTCGCTCTCTGTAAGTTCTAACGCATCATACATCTCACCAGTGCCCCAGATACACGGTGACGAAAAATTCTGTAAAATCATTGGGGCACTCAATTTATAGACCAATGATTTTAAAGAATTTTTCGTCACCATGTATCTGGGGCACTGGTGAGATGTATGATGCGTTACACTTTACAGAGAGCGACTGGACTGTAACCTACTTATTCATGTCGTCCAACAAAATCCTACATAAAATACTACCATTTATTCTACTACGCATAGGGCATTATACAAATTTGACTACTAGTTAAAAGAGACGAAGAAACTTCTTCAGCAGCAGCTTAAATACTCAACTTTGCGTAAATACAGCATTTTACAATAACTCATATTCCTTATCTTTCCTTATCCAAGACGTAGTGTATTTGAAAACTATTCTTTATTATATATAATAAATACATACAATACCTGTAAATATTACGAGTACTTATATTTGGTAAACCAAATTTGTTGGTGTTCATTTAATTGTATTGATTATTATATTTTTTTATTGTATGTTAATAATATTCTTGAAAACATTAAGATAGAAAAAGCATTTTAAAATATTTCTTTAACACTTTTTCTTCTTCAATAAATCAAATTATTCATGGTTTTTAAGTTGAAATTAGGCTCTATATTCCACATATTTCTTCTATCAACGAAAATCGACAATAAGTATAGCATCAGTGATACGCTGTGTAATCAAAAATATTTGCTCTTTCAGGAAATTTTCGTCGACATAAAAAAACGGACCGAACTTCATTTTGATAGGAATAACTGCTTTTGCTCTTAAATACGCAACCTTTTTCGTGATTGTTTTGTACGCAAAGTACTCTTTTCGTGCTTTTTTCACGTTAGCTTCTACCATTTTCCCACCGAGTTTTATAACAATGAAGGTAAACCAAGGCAACACAATTAGGTATGCTACAATTACAAGCAAGGCTGTTACCAAGCAAAACTCATACATTGGGGAAGGCACTTTCCCAAACCCTCTCACCACCATCCAAGAAAAAGCTACAGCAATCCAAAATGCAATCGTGAGCAAACAGTAAATCAAACAGTTAATCACAGGCTCCCCCATTTTGTATAAAATGCTGGTGTACGTGTAGACTTTAATAAAGGTGCTTTGTTCCCGAATTCGTTTTTCTAAAGTGTATCGTATCATTGACAAGGTGTCAATTGCTATTATACCGCAAGATAATATGATCAATAGAAATCGTGCCCCTTCAAAAAATGATGGGCAAAGAAAAAGTGCTCGAGCAATATAGGTCAAAATAATACTACTCCTTTCCCTGTAAATTGGATCAGGAAGGATCTGATAATTTATGAAAAAATATAACGCATCAAAGTCGGTAATGAACGCACAAATCAACATTACAAAGGGAAGGGTGGCAATTGAAATCGTGAAGTTGAAAAGAATCATGCCGGAACTGGTTGCTTCAACAGGAATTCCATATTCTATAAAAATGAAATTTACGAAACACGTTTTCTAGTAAAATAAGCCAAATTGAATAAAACATTTCAACATTACTTTTATGTTGCTGAGAAAGCATAGAGTGTAGGAAATATGTGGTGCTTATAAATATATTTTCTTGTTGTACCTTGCTCTGCCTGCATGCTCCTTTGTATTTGATGTAAAAACGTATTAGTTCTGAGTTGAGGCATGCAGGAGAGAAGGAATTTTATTATTATTCTCTTAGAGGCTGAGGCGAGTGGTCGTTGTTTTCTCGTCATTCAGTCAATTGTGGTCTTCTATATATTATTACTGATTATATTTGTTATCAGTTTAAATAATTAATTATACGCTGGCATGTGGAATGGTTGTTTTGTGTCGTTAATAAAATAACTACTTCTTGTCAGTATTAATGGTGTTCTGAAATTGTCAATTGTGTCATTTCTAAAGGTTATCTAAGTTTAGCTCAGTCAGGGCATCCGTTGTCATCCTTGGTGCATTAGCTCTCACCGTTATCGAAGTATTTGGCTGAAAAGTCGGCAACATAATTGGTCCTTCGAACCGGATCGTTCAGCGCTCTGGAATACCGTTCGAGATCGAGTTCGAGAAGCATCAGGATAATGGACTCCAACAGACAACCTTTGGATTTGGCGTTCGATGATCAGAATCCAGTTGTAAGAAGACCTATGGAAAGACAAAGTGTGTCGGCTCCACCTGTACCCCCAAGGAGGAGCATTAGAACAAACTTTGGAGTACCACCTCAATTTTATGGAAATCCAGTGATGGGAGGTGTACGTCAACCAACCCAAAGAAGGGAAATAGTGACTGTTCCTTTGTCGTCAACTAACCCATTCATGAATGAGACACTGACGATGGAACGAGCCTCAGTTACCTTACCTCCAGATGCAAGGATCCGACGTGTTGATGATGATGCACGTTCAACAACATCAAGTACTGCTGATAGACGACGCCGTGAACTGGAGTTGCAGAACCTGTCATTCAGGATTGCTGAGAACGAGACTAAAATGGAGCAGCTGCAGCTGTATCGCCAGAGGACGGACATGCAGATAAAGATGTTGGAGGAGGGTGAATACGATTCAGATGAACTGGAGGATGGTGAAATCAGGTCAACCCATAATGATGATGACGTCAATCAATGGATGAGAACCCTAAAACAATCAGAGTTGGATTTGAGTCGTATCAAACGTGTTGAACGTAACACTCAAAATTATATACCAACACCAAAACCAAGAATGAATGAAGCCCGTACCTTGGGACCTCATACCGAAGCTGTTCAAACAGTGCCGACAGTCAACAGGATGAAAAATATGGTTCCACCACTACCTTCTCTACAAGTTTCATCAGAGCCAGTCGAAGCAGAGCGGAACAGTATTGATACATTAGCAAGAGCTATAATCAGTGCGGTATCGAGTCAAAATCGGGTTTCAGAACGGTTCATTGCACGACAGAGCAACGATAGCAAGTTACCAGTCTTTAATGGTAACCCATTGGAGTGGCCTATATTCCATAATCAGTACAAAAGGTCGACTGAAGATTGTGGATTTAGCAGTGCTCAAAATATGCAACGACTGGAGAAAAGCCTTCGTGGTGATGCTAGGAAAGCAGTTCAAGGACTGATGATTGTTCCTGACAACGCTAAAAAGGTAGTTGAGAAGCTCGAGCAACGGTTTGGGAGACCTCGCTTTGTCATTGAAGCGCTAATAGCCACCGCAAAGAAGGTTCCAGCACCGAAGGAAGATAGTATAGTCTCACTAATTGACTATTCAAATGCTATTTCCAATTTGGTGACAACAGTTGAAACTTTGAAGGCGACGGAGCACCTACAAAATCCTCACTTGATGAATGAGCTTGTGGAGAAGCTTCCAGCCCACCTGAAGTTGGATTGGGGAAAGATTGCCTGCAAGAAAGCTGCCGTGTCCCTTTTGGACCTGTGCCATTTCATGGAGGAGATTGCAGAGGCGGTCAGTGCTGTGTCAACCCCCAAATTCAAATTGACGGATGGAAAGAAAAAAGATGGAAGGGGCAAGCGAGAAACTGTACTCACAAGTCAAGATGAGTGGAAGAAAGGAGGGTGTGCGTTTTGTGATTCTACTGAACACAAATCATTCCAGTGTCCAAAGTTCCTCAAGGCCAGTGTGAAGAAAAGGTGGGATATGGCAAAACAGAAGAAAGTTTGCTATTGCTGTCTCAACCGAGGCCATATGACAGTTAACTGTAGGAGGAAGAATGCCTGTGGGGTGGATGGATGCGACAAGAAGCATAGCAGCCTACTGCACCCACCATCCAAGGATAAAGAAGAAAATAATAAGAAAAAGAAGCCTCCCAAAGTTACTGATGACAAAAAAGAAGAGAAGGAACACGATGATGATGACGCTGACAACGAAGAAGATTCTGAGCCAGACATCAACACCCATGTGAGTCAACCCCGTCATGTGAAATCTGTTTTGCTGAGAGTTTTGCCTGTTAAGTTGTTCAGCCCAAGCGGAGTCATCAGTACTCATGCGCTATTTGATGAAGGATCAACAGTGAGCATGATGTCAACAGCATTAGCAGACAAGATGGGATTGAAAGGTCAAACGGACCCCTTGACTCTACGATGGACTGATGCTCAATGTCAAAAGGACATGAAGTCACGTCGTGTTACTTTCCGAATTAGTGCTCATGACGGGGGGAAGCGGTACCTGCTGAAGGATGTAAGAACGATTGAAAATTTGAATTTACCAACCCACGCAGTCAACATCAAGAATGTAAAGCAACGCTGGAAGCACTTGGAAGGATGTTCAACATTGATGAATGTTGACAATGTACAACCTCAGCTGTTGATCGGGCAAGACAACATACATCTTACCGTAGCTAGAGAAGTTGTGGAAGGGCCTCCAAATGCCCCGATTGCTACCAGGACTAGATTAGGATGGGTGCTGCACGGCCCTACAAACAAGTTTCGAAGTCAGACAAATTGCAATTTGTCATTTGTTTGTCGTGAAGATGATGAGGAAGTGCAGCAGTTGGTGAAGGAATCCTTCAAATTGGACAGCATTGGGATCCAAGATCGAAGCAGTAAGCCCCGTAATAAAGAGGATGAGCAGGCTCTTAAGTTGATGGAGAAATACACACGCAAAGTGGATGGGCGCTGGGAGACATCACTATTGTGGAGATCCGAACCTGTGGAGTTTCCAAATAGCTACCCAGCAGCTCTAAAAAGATTGAAGTCCATTGAGCATAAGATGAGCAATGATGAAAACTTCAAAACAGAATACTCTGAACGAATACAATATTACCTTGATAAGGGATATGCAAGGAAGTTGAGTGATGAAGAAATGAAGATATCGAGTCCAAAAGATTGGTACCTTCCACACTTTGGAGCTATGCATCCAAACAAGCCTGGCAAAGTGCGACTTGTTTTTGACGCTGCCGCTAAAGTGGAAGGAGTATCACTAAATAGTAAGCTGTTGACAGGGCCGGATCTACTTACTTCGCTACCTGGGGTCCTTATCAAGTTCCGTCAGATGTGGATTGCTTTTACTGGGGACATTGGAGACATGTTCCATCAAGTAGGAATACGAATGGAGGATCAGATGTGCCTTCGTTTTCTGTGGAGAGATTGTGACTCCAACCGGAAGCCAGACGTCTACCAGATGGTGGTTATGATATTTGGGTCATGTTGTTCCCCATCTTGCTCACAGTACGTTAAAAATCTTAACGCTATGGAATATAAAGAGGAATATCCTGAAGCTGCAATAGCTATTGTTGACCGTCACTATGTCGACGACTATTTGGATAGCGTGGACAATGTGGAGGAAGCTTGGAAGCTAATTGGAGATGTCAAGTACGTGCACGATCAAGGTGGATTCACTATACGGAAGTGGATAACTAACAATGAAGAGTTAACCAGCATGATTCCAGCTGATGAGCGAGCAGAAACCACCAAGAATCTTACTGAATGGAGTGAAATTCCAACAGAGCGCGTACTTGGCCTCCACTGGGGCCGTTGAAGGATGACTTTACCTTCAAACTAAATAGAAAACGAATTGGAGAAGACATAATGACTGGAGCCATACGACCCACAAAGAGACAGATTCTACGATTGGTGATGCTTATCTTTGACCCCCTGGGATTTTTGGGCTTTTACACAGTAAAAGCTAGGATTTTGCTGCAGGCTATTTGGAAAAGCAAGATTGGATGGGATGATGAACTTGGGACAGAGCTATTCCAAATATGGAAGAAGTGGATAGCCGATCTACCCCAAATTGTGAATGTCAGAATCCCACGATGCTATTCATATGTGGCTAGTAAAGCTGAAGATCTACAACTTCACATTTTTGCTGACGCCAGTGAATCAGCTTACGCAGCAGTTGCTTATATGAGGGTCCAGAAAGATGATCATGTTGAAGTGTCTTTTGTGATGTCAAAAGTACGTGTAGCTCCACTTAAACCAGTATCCGTTCCCAGATTGGAGCTCCAAGCCTCTCTAATTGCAGCGAGATTAGGGACATTCATCATTAGTGAATTGGAATTGAAGATAAGCCGTGTGATCTACTGGACTGACTCGCGTACTGTCCTTGCATGGATACGCTCTGAAGATAAACGTTTTCACCAGTACGTGTCCAACAGAGTAGGAGAGATTCACGAGCTTACCGATGTGCCTAGTTGGAAATGGATTCCAACAAAGCAGAATGTTGCGGATGATGCAACGAGAAGCGGAAAGTCAGACTTCAGTTCTGGAAACCGTTGGTGGACTGGACCTGGATTTTTGAAGTTGTCTGAAGTCGAATGGCCTGTGGAACGAGCCGTGAAGATAGAAGAAGCGGAGCTTGAGATGAAGCAGGAGCTGTTCGCCACCGCCTTTGAATCTACCATGGATGTCATTCCTCACGGAAGTAAATACTCATCATTTATGAGGTACTTACGTACTACAGCATGGATTTTGAGAGCTGTCAGAAACTTCAAGTCTGCTGTAACCCAGGAAGCGAAAGTCCTATTCCCAGAACTGTCCATGGATGAGTTGAAGAATGCTGAGTTGTTGCTGTGTCAGAAAATGCAAAATGAATCATTTGGTGAGGAGCTAAATTTGTTAGCATTGAAGAAGCCATTGAAGAAGGGAAGCAAGATTGCTCATTTATCCCCATTCATCGATGTAGCTGGAATCATCAGAATGAGCAGTAGGACAGCAGCTTACTCACAACCCCCTATCATCATGGATCCTAATCATCCTTTTACAAAATTATTGATTATGAGGATGCACGTTTGGTGTAGTCATCAAGGACGAGAAACAGTTGCAAACGAGCTGAGACAGAGATTTTGCATTTTGAATTTAAAGACGGCTGTAAAACGATCCTGGAATGACTGCAGAATCTGTAAAGAACGCCGTGCAACGCCAAGAAATCCTTTAATGGCACCGCTTCCAGCCTTTCGTATGGAGAGACCACCACGTGCCTTCACAATAACTGGAATGGACTACTTTGGTCCCATGGAAGTGCTAGTAGGAAGAAGACACGAGAAACGTTATGGCGTTTTATTCACTTGTTTGAACGTGAGAGCTGTCCACTTGGAGATTTCTCACAGCTTGAGCACGGATTCATGCATCATGGCTATCCGTCGTTTCTCCAGTGTACGAGGACAGCCAAAAATAATTTATTCAGATAATGGGACAAATCTGCACGGAGCAGATAATGAATTGAAGAAAGCCCTTCAGGATTTGGATCAAGATCATCTTCAAGGGAATCTGTCTACTGCGGGAATTGAGTGGCATTTTATCCCACCACTATCACCACACATGGGTGGCACATGGGAGAGGCTTGTGAGGAGCGTGAAAGTAGCCATGAAGAGTGCACTTTCAGCGACAACCAAAACACCTCGTGATGAAGTGCTACAAACTATATTTGCTGAAGCCGCAGCAGTAGTCAATTCAAGGCCCTTGACTGATGTTTCCATCGACCCTGAAGACAAAGAAGCTTTGACACCTTTTCATTTCCTGATTGGAACCTCCAGTCATCTGCAGCCGCCTGGAGTGTTCGTGAAAGCTGATATGCTGACCCGGAAGGAGTGGAGACAAACTCAGTTCATTGCTGATCAATTTTGGAAGCGATGGATGAGGGAGTATCTACCTACTCTGCAGCGGCGTTCAAAGTGGAGAACTGGACAACCGGAAGTGAAAGTTGGAGACATCGTGCTGGTGACGGACCCTGGACAACCGAGGAGTTCCTGGCCCTTGGGGAAAGTTGTTGCTACGTTTCCTGGCAAGGATGGGATAGCTCGAGTTGCTGAAGTCAAGACGGTGACTGGGATTTACCGAAGACCTGTGGTCAAGCTAGCGGTTTTGGATGTCCAAGAGAGAAGTTCCTCCCCTGTTTCGGAACTTGGGGGGAAGTATGTTGCTGAGAAAGCATAGAGTGTAGGAAATATGTGGTGCTTATAAATATATTTTCTTGTTGTACCTTGCTCTGCCTGCATGCTCCTTTGTATTTGATGTAAAAACGTATTAGTTCTGAGTTGAGGCATGCAGGAGAGAAGGAATTTTATTATTATTCTCTTAGAGGCTGAGGCGAGTGGTCGTTGTTTTCTCGTCATTCAGTCAATTGTGGTCTTCTATATATTATTACTGATTATATTTGTTATCAGTTTAAATAATTAATTATACGCTGGCATGTGGAATGGTTGTTTTGTGTCGTTAATAAAATAACTACTTCTTGTCAGTATTAATGGTGTTCTGAAATTGTCAATTGTGTCATTTCTAAAGGTTATCTAAGTTTAGCTCAGTCAGGGCATCCGTTGTCATCCTTGGTGCATTAGCTCTCACCGTTATCGAAGTATTTGGCTGAAAAGTCGGCAACATTTTACTAACCTTGCATCAATTCATGCTCCAACTGAAGAAGTCTATTTAAAGAGTAAACGATAGGTGTATTATTCTTCCAGAAAGTAAACGCCACGATGAAAACGAAAATTACGAACACAGTCGATATAAACAACAACATGAAATTCACCCTGAGAAATTCCTTTTTAGGGGAGACCCACGTGTACATTATTGAAGCAGAGGCACAAGCTACGCCGCCCATAAAAGTTCCCAGCATTGCCAACCACCAAGGAATCAACTTATAGCGGGGACGTAGCAAATCTATTCCGGTGTTGTGTGAGTTCCACTCAATAGGAAAAGGATACATCCAGGAATACATGAATGTCTGGAGTTTCAAAACAAAAATGTAAACGTCGGATAACATTTTGGTCGTTATTGTATTAGATTGATTTAAAACTGAAATCCCTTTCTGAGTATTTTTTTCGGCGACAGAAAGAGTCAGAGTTTCAAGAAGAACTGTTAGAGGAAAAATACTGTTGAGTAGGGCAATAAAATAGGCAATTACGTTTTAAAAAATCTAGGCGCTTCAAAACCGAACTTTCATTTAGAGTCGGAAAACAATCATTTATTCTATTATTAAGCATGTTTTAAATTAAATTAAATTGTATATTGTATACCTAATAGATTGAAAAATATTACTATAGCAAACACGCCTTTTCTCAATTTTTTGTGCTAAAATTAAATTAATTTGGGATTACTAAATCTACATTTGGAGTTTTTATGTTATATTATAGTCTGTTTTATGTATCAAGTTTTTGAGCTGGCTTTCCTCCAAAGTTGTTGTTTAAAGGAATATACAAAATGGTTTCGCAGGACGATAATATCCTTCATTGCTGAGAATTTTTCATTGCTCCGAATTCATAGACGACTGCAAATACTTAATCGACTATTCAACAGTGTTCAAGAAAAATCTCATGTTCCTGCGTTGATGACGATGGTGCTAATTGTTTTTAGTGTGAGTGTCTATGCGCTAATATCTCATGGTTCTTGGATTACTATTCCTCACCTCCTTTTCTTCTCATTTATTGTACTACTTGCTTTGCTAGTGATTTTAGTAGTCTTTGGAACTTTTGCTGAGCTAAACAGTCAGTCTTTCATTTTGCATGAATTCATTAGACGGAAGCTACCACTCGAGCGGAATAACAAGATAAAGTCACGGATCATTTCCAGATATTGTCGATCATTTTCCTAACTAAAAATTAATATTGGGGAAGCAAATTATGTTGAAAAGATTACACCGGTTGTTATGCTTCATTTATGTTGGGACAAATCGTAAATTTACTTAAGTTTTGATTGTTTGACGTTTTTATTTAAACGTTTGTAAAAATGCATACATATTAATTAGTTCATAGAAATATTTTCATCAATGATACCGTAAATTTATTCCCTTACTCAACACGGATATTTGACACAAGTTAAAATTAAGCAGTTGGTTAATGTTACCCAATTTTAAATGATAATTTTAACTTAAATTTAAATACAATACAAAATCAAGAATTAATTTAAAATTGTAGCATTAGCAATAACATAATATTCTGATTACGAGCTCCATTAATTTTACAATATTTTCGTTCGTTAACAAGCTAATATACAGAAAATTGATTAATGCTACCCGAGTTTTGAATTAATTTAGTTTAAAGTAAATATAACAATAATTGATCATAATTACATGTAAATAGTATCGCGGAAATCACAGCAAAAGTAATCACTTGACGCAACTCTTCCACTCACACATTTCAGTCTCAAAGGATTTGCGATCATACGTTTTCTGCAGATATCTTCCATCTCGATAACTCCTACCAATTACCAACGTCTTCAGGCACGAGAGAATGTTCCAAATATTCGTTCCATACAAGCGATGTTTAAGAGCGTACGTCCCCATCTTCCGCAAGACCCCATCTTCGAATTTGTGCCATGGTAAATTATTGAATTGAATATCCAAATGGTTCAATGATGATAGCATGAACAGTGGCTCAAGCGGGCCATCATATTCTTCTAACCGTAGCTTCTTGAGTTTAGGAAGTTTGACTCTGTAATTGCTTGAAGGGTCCATTCTCAAACTCAACACTTTCCTAAATCCTGACCCAAATGCAACCACTTCGACATCTTCTACGGAATTCGAAAATAGCTCGATCGCAGTGAAAACCCGTTGAAAATCAAATTTGGGAGGATTATCATAATTGAAAACATTGAGTTTGACTTTCCTAAGTGGAGGTAGTTGTTCCAGGTTACCAAATCTTTCTAAATCTTCAACAGCTAATTTTACATCAAGAATTTCAAGATTGGGAAAATTATAAACATAGCGAGGTAGAGGAAGTTCACTCGAACTATCATGAATCAACAATCTCTTGAGGTTCTGAGAGATACAGCATGAACCCATAATTTCGGAGTTTATTTTTTTCCTCCGAATCCAACTAGTGACAAGGATTCCAAAAGAAGAAGACGTGGTAAGGGATTGTTTGAGAAAAAGTTGCAAGTCCCACTAAAGTCGTAGCGAACATGCAACCGTTTCAAATTCGGCAGACTTAACAAACAATCTCGAAAGATTTCTTCCCTGTTCAAACCAAAGGTCTCAAAACGAAAAGAGTACAAATTAAAGGCAGCAAAATAAACGTGATGTCCAAAAGTATCCATGAGTCGACTGAGACTTTCTTTGTAAAGCTGACCATAATTAAAGTTCCTGGGGAGATCTTGACGTTGGGGCTCGGGACACTTTAATGCGATACTTCTTCCAGGAAATGGATTATCCAAATGGCCCTCCATGTTCCTCAAAAATTCTTGAACGCTCTCGTTAGACGAAAAAGTAGTAACGACCTTTGGAATCCGCTCCTCTGACGCCTCATCGTCATACTCAAGGCAAAAATTTTGTGGCTGACTTTGATAAGCATCATCAAATCCCCTTCTCCAGGCACTGCAGACATTGCGACAGTTTAGCATATCTTCCCGTGTCAGTTCTTCCAAAATCAGTGGGGCAACCTGTAATTAATCATGAGAACATTCAAATACTGCGTGAACTTGGACATGATTTAAGCAAAGCGGAGTGAATTCGTATTATGAAATACCTCAAGAAACAGAAAGGAATTGCTCATGGGAGACAGCCACTGTTGCCATTGGGGAGTAGTGCGGTAACAACTCAGCATATCAGAGGGATCCAGCATTTCAAAAATGGTCATCCAAATCTAATTATTATTAATAAAATACACAAATAGTTCAAATATTAGCCCACATACAGCTTTTAGTATAAATAGCGACATTGAATGGTTATTATCAATCACCTCTTCTGGAATATCGGCAGTGGTAGTCATAATGACATCCAAATCCACCTCATCAACGTTCACTTCAAGTTCTGCCGCAACTGGAACGACGTCTAGAAAACCTTTCTTAGTTTCCACCATCCTATAAGAAAAAACAAAGAATAATATGTTGATTATTGATAAAACACAACCGTTAACGTAAGATTGCCGTAGGTAAAGGTGGCTGGATAATCCTCCATAAATTGTAATTAAATAAATAAAATCTTTACCGACTGGTGTCACCTTCCACTGGAAGTTTATCTCCTTCGCTCAAATGTGAAGGTGATTCGTCATTCTTGTCGTCTAGGCTGAGAATGTCCATTTTTTGAGGTACCATCTGCTGAATCACTTCTTCATTGTATCCGATCTATGTATTTTTAAGACAAAAGAAAACCAGTTGCAATCCTACTTATGATTGTCGTGCATGACATAATTACCAATTATCAATAACGGGTGACTGACTATCATCACCAATGTAAAATATCATTAATCATATTAATTGTATTCTTACCTCTTCCGTGACTATCCCAGATGAACCACACACGATTTCTGATTTGTTGACTTTCCCAACGTCAACTTCCGATTCCCGTTTTGTCCCAACTCCCTCCAGCCGTGGAGGTGTTGATGCTCCATCCTCCATTGTCGACATTTTTTAATTGATGATTAACCTTTCAACTATTAACAAACTCTAAAACACTGACTAATCCTGTCACCAGTTAGCGTAGCGTAGAACCTTCCACGCAGCGCAGCCTGAATGACAACTGACAGAAGCTTACTACGTTAATAATTTATAATTGAGTAGACAATTAACAGAATAATACGTGTTTAATCCCACGTTGATTGATGGTGATAGCCGATGGGATTGACGTACGTGTTGTGTTGTGCTGCTGTATGATTTAATCGGGTAAGGTTGAATTGCGCGGCACAACCATTTTCTCTATAGTTCACAAGTCTTCATACATGTACTTGTCTTTGTTTTCATTGAAGTGGGAGCACTCTCTTACAGCACAAAACACAGGCACTAATTGCACACTCTAGAAGAAATTTTGTTTTATATTCTACCGCATTATAAAAGGAATAAATTTCTGTCATATCTACATAATAGCTGCGCTGGGGGCTCGGGGAAGGTTTTCTGCTAAATAGTGACTGGATTTATCAGTGTATGGAGTTTGTTCAGCTAAATTATCAGTTGAAAGATGTCGACGAAGAAAAATGGGGCCGTCAACCCATTTACGGTTGGAGTTGGAGGAAAATGTGACAGGATGAGAACTGGTTGTTGAAGACAGGAAAATTGATGAGGTGAAAATGGTTTGCGAAGTTGACATGGCGGTGGAACTATCTCCAGCTGCTGCTGAAAAAGTCCCGGGAGAACGTGAAGTTAATGTTGACGAGGTGGATGTGGATGTCATTGGTGGTGTCAATGAAATGCCTCCAACAACGGTTGACTGTATTCCAGAAGAGGTACAAAGTGCTAATCATTCGATATCGCTATTTTATTCAAAGCTAAACGAAGCTACAGGGTATACTTTTTATTGTTTACTTTTGTATCACTTAGATTTGGATGACCATTTTTCAAATGTTGGGTAACTCCGATATGCTGAGCTGTTACCTCACCAGTCCTGAATGGAAAGCGTGGCTGTCTTACAAGAGGACTTTATTTCTGTTTCTTGAGGTAGTTTTCATATAAAAATACAATCGGTATCAATTTTGCTTAAATCAAGTTCAAGGGTCAGGCAGTATTATGAGAATTCTGTAAATAACTTACAGGTTGCTCCGTTACTTTTGGAAGAATTTCCACTGGAGGATTTACTAAACTGTCGCAATGTCTGCAGTGCCTGGAAAGAAGGACTTGATGATGCTTATCAAAATCACCCACAAAATTTAAGCATTGAGCCCGAGAATGATACTTCGGAGCAGCCTGGGCAAATTCCAGAGGTCGTCTCTAAATTTGCCGACGCCGAGAGCATTCAAGAATTTTTAATGGATATGGAGGATCATCCTGACAACCAATTTTTTGGAAGAAGTATCAAATTAGAGTGCATTCAACCTCCTCAAGAGTTACATAGGAACTTCCATTATGGTCAACTTTACAAAAGGAACCTGAGTCGAGTCATGGATAATTTACCACGTCTTCCTCATTTGGAATCTTTGGCAGTAACTGGAGTAGGTGGATATGTTTCAAACTCCGAAATGTTGGGTTTATGCTGTGTCTCTCGGAGCATCAAGGCAGTGTTGATTAATGCTAATTCAATGGTATTTCCTAGCCATGTTTATAATTTTCCCAATCTGGAAGTTCTTGATTTCACTTTAGCCGTGGAAGATTTAGAAGGATTCGGTAAACTGGAACAGCTACCTCCACTTAGCCAAGTGGTATTCAGAGTTTTCAATCAGTTTAGTAACAAGGAAATTGATTTTTAACGGGTTTTCAAAGCGATCGAGCTTTTTCAAATTCCGTAGAAGATGTCAAAGTGGTTCACAGAAGGAAATTACATACCTCAAGTGGACATATTTATTTTTATTTTTTTACACCTCTGCATTCGTGAAGGAGAAGAAAATGGGATTGGGAAAAAAGATTTCATCCAAAAATTCCCATCTGCTCCGGAGTTATTAGCTAATTAAGATTAAACCATTTTTTTGAAAATCATCATTTTAAAGTATTTGCTTAAATATGTTTGCATGGGTTTATTCAGCATAATGTTGCTCTAGTTCAACGATACACGCTACAAAAAAAATCGAGCCGAAAAAAATTTCAATGAGGGTATAATTTAAGCTAATTGTTTTTTAGAAATTAGTTACTTTACCAGATTTCTTACAGAAATCGCCTAAGTTATTAGCACTGGGAGGGACCTTCAGTTACCCTCTTTCAACCCTGAAAATATCTTAGGCGATACAGGTCGGAAACCAGAGATATCCGCATTTGAATTTGACCAGGTGTAGTCCAATTAAATGTATGGTCCCAGTATGGTAGTTAATATTTGGAACATTTTCCCTTACCTGAAGACGTTAGTAATCGGTACAAGCTATCGAGATGGAAGATATCTGAAGAAAACGTATGATCGCAAATCCTTTGAGACTGAAATGAATGAGTGGAAGAAATGCGGTAATGTGGAAGGGCGTCGTCAGAATGTTAAGTAATTCCTAATACTACGACTTCTAGGATTAAGACTTGTGTATTTTAAGTAACTATTGATTGGTACATTTAATTTAGCGCAAATCTGTCATTTAAAAATTGGGTAGCGTTAATTAATTTTCCCCTGATGTTATCTTACTGCCAGGGCCCGGCCTACGATGGCATAAGCTGGCACACGATTGCCAGGCCGGACCGCTGACGGGCCGTACCGACCCAGGTCTTTCAATATAAGTTCACATTTGTTTCGATAAAATGATCGATGAGTTTACTACCAAACCATGTAGACGTGTTGCTATATAATTGTTACACAAAATAAAGCTACTCACAGTAAATTCACTTGCTAAAACCGAATCATCTCATACTTATTAGCATATCATGTGCAAGCCGTACCTCAAGTCATTGCCAGGCCGTACTTAGACAAAGCCGGGCCCTGCTTACTGCTCCAAAATATTGGGTGCTGAGTAACTTTTATCCTATTGTAGAAAATAAAGTCACAATAAAATGAAATTGGAAAAAATATGACTTCTAATGTGATTTAATTTGTGATATGATGGTAATAATTATTTATCTAAGTTCTCAACTTGAACTATTAACTAATGTATATGCGTTTTACAAACATTTGAACAGTAACGACAAGTATAACCTGTTTCCAATTTTATATACCTATGTAATTAAATGAATATATGAATTAAAAATACATCTAGCTAGTCGTGACAGAAGGAGTTATATTTCATTGATACGATTTGGATAGACGAATTCTGGGTATAATATGACATTGCGCATTGCACCATTCACCACTCAGGTGAAAAGTTAAAAGGTGCTGTAGCACATAAGTCTATTGAAAGCAACTGGCTACACAACTGCATTCACATATACATATTATGCGTGTAAAACTCGACAAAGATCCTTTCCTTTTTCTTGCAGCAACATAAAAGGAAACGCAGCAGAGGGAGGCTCAATGTCCGACCTTGTCTTTTGTTGTGTTCATTGCTCCGTTGTCTATGTTTTTATTTACAAAATCTCCTTCAAATACCAAGGTAAATGAAAGGGATCCCGGAACTAGAGAATTGTGTCGTCTGTCTCTCTTTCTTCAAACCAACACCAAGTCAGATTCATATAAATACGGTCATCATCTCTTGGGAAATCATCATCTGCCTTCTCACATTCATCCAGTTAACAACTCCTTCAACAGAGTCTCAAATCTCAAACTTTTCAACATGAACGCTGTAAGAAGCTTTTCTTTTCAGAAATAAATTTTTTTCAGAAATTTTCTACAATAAGTTTCTAATGGGCTGATTTTTTATATTATTACAGTTCGTTGCTGTCCTTGCCCTCGTCGCTGTAGCTGCTGGAGCTCCCAGCGCAGGATATGGCTCAAGCGGTGGATATTCCTCAGGTGGTGGATATGGTGGACAAACCATCCAAATGCAGCCCGCTGGAAGCCCCCCAGTAAAGACTGTTCCTAACAATTCATACAACAGTGCTCCAGTCACTTACACCGCTCCCGGACAAACCTATCAGGCTGCGCCCGTCACTTATGCCGCCCCCATGATCACCTTCAATCCACCAAACATCAACTACAACGGACAATCTGTCACCTGTAAGAAAACTTTTTGAATTTTGAAGAAAAAAAATTGCTAATAATTTAAATTTGCATTTTCAGAACAAAAACTGATGATGATGATAATTTTTCATTTATTATAGATGCCACCTCCGGATCTGATGGATACAGTGGTGGTTCCAGCAACGGTGGTGGATATGGAGGCTCCAGCTACTCTGCCCCTGCTCAGGTTCAAAGCTACACTCCATCCTCATCTGGATATTCCTCAGGATCTTCTTACTCTGCCCCAGCCCAGTCTTCATACTCTGCCCCTGCTCAGGTGCAAAGCTATGCCCCAACCCAATCTTCTTACTCTTCTTCATCTGGATATTAAATAAGAAACAGGATTGATTGCGATTCCGGCAAAATAGCTGCAATTGATCTTGTCAAGTCCAGCTTGTGATATGTGATGAATGTTATATATGATATTTTTTATGAGAGATTTTTATAAAAGGCTTGTGATATGGTTTTTGTACAACGTGTAAATAAAATGTGAATTTGACAAAGCAAACATTTCTGGAATTTTCCATGATTTAATAATTATTCAATCACAGGGCGAAATAGATTTGATGGGTGTTAAAAAAGAAGTGCTCATGCACAAATGCTTTAAAAACGTTATCATAATTGTTATGCCCAATATTTGTCCCGCATTTTATTCAAGGATTTAAAATTTATGTTTATAAATGCTTTCCAATACTGACGTTACAGTTACCAAAACCAAACTCACTATTATTACTGATTTATCATACGAAATACTAGGAAGCAGAATGTAGTTTTTACAGTAGAAATTTAAAATTTGTTAGTTGAATTTAAACTTTCGTTTTATTATTACTTCACTTCTTATTAACAGGTTTCTTCCTCAACACCCGAATTTTTACAATAGTAAGATGAAATTAGGGAAAAATAATTAAACCCATCCAATTTTTATATAGTAATTTTAACACAATGAAACACACAAGCAGTAATAATTGATTATAATAAGTAATAATTAATTAATGGATTAAGCACGCCGTTTCCTAATTATCCTTCGCGAATTTCAACCCTTCCAATCATACATTTCAAACTCAAAGGATTGGCGATCATATTTCTTCTCCCGATAACTTCCATTCCGATAATTCCTGTTGATTACCAAGGTGTTCAGGGATGGGAGCATATTCCAAATATTTGATCTATACAATCGATTTTCAATCCCATACACCACATCCGCACTTCCTGCACCTGTTGCTAATTCCACAAATTTAATGTCCAAATAGCTCAACGACGATAACTGGAACAGTGGCTCAAGCGGACCATCATAATTTACTAACTGGAGCCTCCTGAGTTTAGGAAGTTTGACTTGGTATTTGTTTAAAGGGTCCATTGTCAAACCCAACGCATTCCTATGGGTATACCCATAACCAACCACTGTGACATCCTCCAAAGAATTTTCAAATAGCTGCATCGCGGTGAAAACTAGCTGAAAATCAACTTCGTAAGGATATTCGTCATTGAACAGAGTGAATTCCACTTTCCTAAGAGAAGGAGGCTGTTGCAGAATGCCAAATCTTTCCAAGTCTTGCACTGTCAATTTTGCGTTTAAAACTTCCAAATTATGGAAATTATAAACAATGTCGTGAAGTTCTTCTCCGTTGTCATCAATCAACAATCTCTTGATTTTCTGAGATTCACAGCATAAATTCAAGATTTGGGTGCTCATACAAAAATATGTTCCTACTAGTTTCAGGGATTCTAGATGAACAAGTCGTGGAAATGTCTGGCCTGCAAGGAATGTGTAATCGAAATGACAATGAAAAGCACCACTAAGGTCTCCAAAAATATTCAGCCGTTTTAAATTGGGGAGTCGCGACAAGCAGTCTCGTAGGATTTCTCTCATGTTCAAGTTGAACAAGTCAAACTCGTCAAAATCCAAGTCCGCAAAATAAATGTGATGGCCAAAAGTATCCATGAGTTGAATCACGCTTTCTCTATAAAGCTGGCCATTGAAGTTTCTAAGGTGGCGGTAATCTTGTGGACACTCTAATACAATGTTTCTTCCAGGAAATGGGTTACCAGGATGACCTTCCATATCCCGCAAAAAGTCTTGAATTTGTTCACCAGAAGAAAAAGTAGTGAAAACCTCTCGAATCTGCTCCTCCTCTGGATCAGAATTGGAGCCAATGCGTAAGTTTTGTGGGTGAGCTTGATAAGCATCATCGAAACCCTTTTTCCAGGCACTGCAGACCTTGCGACACTTGAGCAAATCCTCGTTTTGTACTTTTCCCAAAAGCAGTGGGACAACCTGCCATGAGTTAATTAATTAATTAGAGTTTGAAAATTCTAATACTGTGCCAACTTTTGGACATGATTTATAAGGACAACCGATTAGCGCAAACTACCTCATGAAATAGAAAGAAAGTCCTCTTGTAAGACAGGAAAGCTCTCCATTCAGGACTGGTGCGGTAACAACTTAGCATATCAGAAGGATCCAAAGTTTCAAAAATTGTCAACCAAACCTAAGTATAAAGAAAGTACACGTACACAATCAACAATAAATGATAAAATGATTACCCTGTAACTTAGTTTGGCATAAAATAAAATAGCATAAAACGATAATTAGTACCTCTTCTGGGATATCACCCACTTCCAGTACCGGTGGAGGCATTTCGTTATTACCACCAATGACATTCACATCCACCTCATCGACGTTCACTTCACGTTCTCCTGGGACTTTTTCAGCTAGAGTAAGTTCAACCGCCATGTTCACCTCATCAATTTTCCCGTCTTCAACATCCGATTCCCATTCGGCTCCAAATTCCTCCAGCTCCAGCTGCGTAGGTGCCCACCCTCCATCTTTCTTTATCGACATCGTTTTTACTGATCACTGATGACTTGAACCTCAACTCTAATTAAACACTGATGACTGACTAATCTTATTACAATGTATCAGTTAAGTTAGCGTAGCTAATGTAAAACTGACAACGAACTCACATTCACTGCGTTAGTAATTGGGTGGACAATTATTAACAGCTACTGCACTACTACGCAATCAATGATCAAATTCGTAAAGGATAAAATGGACGTTGCAGCTGTGCTAGTATAAGTGGAGAAAAAATGGCAAAGTCGAATTGCGCGGCACAACATTTTTCTCTATGTTTCACAAGAGACTCCCTGCGTCTTAGAAAACAAACGTTTAGTTTCGTAGCTGTAGTTAATTATTTTTTACTATAAAAATTTTTCCTTTGAATGTTGGATTTTCAAGTCAATTTGATATAAAATCAGTAAACATACTTTATCAATTAAATTAATCCAATTATTTGACATTTGATTCTCCATTCGACCTATCAGTCATGTTATCATGTTTTTGGAAGCATTGGCATTGTGCCTGACAAATCCGACTACTGGCCTGGAGAGACGGTGAAAGGTGCAGCTCAAAGTAAAAGACGAGGCGATAAAATGACGGGGTGATTGAATACTTGGAAGAAGTATTATAATAAAAATTGTACTCGGATAATCTAATTTTGTTTAATTGAACTTTAGGCATTTTCCTTAAAGCTCGCAATCCTTCTGTTCCCAAATCAGGTTCGACAGACACGATGCCACCGGAATTACCGTAATACGGAAAACCATCTGGACCCCGGCTTTCTCCTTGGAAATGGGGAAAGTGAGAAAATTCTTCGAGGAGAGTCATTTCACTCATTCTCTTTCAAACTCCCATCCCGCCTTGTCTCCAGCTTTCCTCGTCCCGCATCATCGACTGGAAAAGTGGTCTACTACTTTGAGCTCCGTCTCAAAGAAACCGGACATACGGTGGATATGATTGTCTCGAAAATCCTCAAAATTCACACCAACCTCAACTTGAGCACCATCAAAGAAGCATGAAGCATCCGAAGCTGGAGTATGGGAAGTGACAAAAGTATTCAACACCCATTGTTGAGCAAGGAGCACTGGTCCCCCTAACAATGATCGTAAGGACAGCAAAACAAGGATTCCTTCCTGGAGAAGACATCCCATTTGAGATTGAGCTGCATATAACTCAGCCAAAAAGAATATTGATGACATTTCTAAAAGCTGATGGAAGTGACAACCTTTTATGCTGAGGATCATGATCATAAGTTGAGACAAAATCCTTGTAAGTCTGATTGTAAGATAACGAGAGATCAGCGCATTTCTAAATCGGAGGAAGTATGCTGGCACTACCAACTCAAGATCCCGGATGAAGGAAACGTGTTCCCGACCAAATTAGGGGGGTGTAGAGTTATAGATTTGGAATATTACTTGGTGGCCACCGCTCATGCTCATAGATCCAATGATTTGGTGGCGCATTGCAAAATTGTTATTGGAACTTGCCGCTCTCCACCGGTCAAGCCTAGTGCTCCAAACTATTGGGTGCTGTGATTGATGCAATGTCACATTCTACCCAGAATTTCGTATACATTTTGCCTATCCATATCTCATTAATGAGGGGTAACTCCTTTTGTCACAGTAAAAAATGATGCCAAATGCGACTCTTTTTCAGAGTCAACTTTACTGCACTTTCGCTGTCATGTAAATACATTGAAGCTATAATATGTATTTTTTTAATTTATATGTTCATTTACCTAGCTGTGTTTTGGGAAAATGTTATACTTGTCGTTATACTGTTCAAATGTTTGTAAATCGAATACATATTAGTTCAGTCCAAGTAAAAGTAAATAACTATTTCCATCATATCCCAAATTAAATCGCATTAGAAATCATAATTCTTCCTATTTCATTTTATTTTGATTACATTTTCTACAATAGGTTAGTTACTTAACACATAATATTATGGACCAGTAGGACAACACTAAGGGAAAATTAAATAACGCTACCCAATTTTAAATAACAATTTTGACTGAAATTAAATGTACTAACCAATACCAATAGTTACTTAAAATACAAGAGTCTTAATCCTAGAAGTCGTATTATTAGGAATTACTTAACATTCTGACGACGCGCTTTCGCATTACCGTCACTCTTCCAGGCATACATTTCATACTCAAAGGATTTGCGATCATATGTTTTCTTCAGATATCTTCCATTCCGATACATCCTACTGATTACCAATGTTTTCAGGCACGGAAGCATGTTCCAAATATTCGTTCCATACAATCGACGTTCAACATTGTACATCAAATACCTTTGACCCCTTAGTAGATCATCGAATTCAATTTCCAAATGACTCAATGATGATAGCATGAACAGTGGCTCAAGCGGGCCGTCATATTCTTTTAACCGTAGCTTCTTGAGTTTAGGAAGTTTGACTCTGTATTTGCTTGAAGGGTCCACTCTCAAACTAAACACATCCTGAAATCCTGTCCCAGATCCAACCACTTTGACATCCTCTACGGAACTTGAAAATATCTCAATCGCTTTGAAAATCCGTTGAAAATCAACTTCCTCGTAAGAAGAACAATTGCAAACATTGAATGACACTTTCCTAAGTGAAGGTAGCTGTTCCAGGTTACCGAATCCTTCTAAATCTTCAACAGTTAATTTTATATCAAGACGTTCCAGATTGGGAAAATTATAAACATGGCGAGATAAAGAGAGATTTCTCTCAACATCATGAATCAACAATCTCTTGATGCTCTGGGCGACACAGCATGAACCCAAAATTTCGGAGGTTGAATCATAGTATCCCCCTAGTCCAGTTAGTGCCAAAGATTCCAAATGAGGAAGACGTGGTAAGGATTTGTCTGGACAATAGCTCCAACCTCCACCAAAACCGACGTACCGAACACGTAATCCTTTCAGATTTGGCAGACTTAACAAACACTCTCGAAACAGTTCTTCTTTGTTTAAACCAATAGACTCAAAATGGCGATAGTTCAAATCAAAGTCAGCAAAATAAAGGTGATGGCCAAAACTATCCATGAGTTGTCTCAGGCTCCTTTTGTAAAGCTGACCATAATTGAAATCCATATGGAACTCTTGAGGAGGTTGAATGCACTCTAATTGGATACTTCTTCCTGGAAATGGGTTGTCAGGATGACTTTCCATATCGCTCAAAAATTCTTGAATCCTCTCGGCGTTGGCAAATGTAGTGACGACCTCTGGAATTCGCCCACGCTGCCCTAAAGTAGCATCGTCGTCGGGCTGAATGCATAAATTTTGTGGGTGATTTTGATAAGCATCATCCAGTCCTCTTTTCCAGGCACTGCAGACATTGCGACACTTTAGCAAATCCTCCAGTGGCAATTCTTCCAAAAGTAGCGGAGCAACCTGTAAGTTATTTAGAGGATTCTAATAGTACTGCCTGGCCCTTGAACTTGATTTAAGCAAAACTGACACCGATAGTATTTTTAGAAGGAGAAGAAAACTACCTCAAGAAACAGAAAGGAAGTCCTCTTGTGAGACAACCACGCTTTCCATTCAGGACTGGTGCGGGAACAGCTCAGCGTATCTGAGTTACCCAACGTTTGAAAAATGTCCAACCAAATCTAAGTGATACAAAAGAAAAAAAACAAAAAGATTACACTGTAACTTAGTTTTTAGCATAAAACAAAATAGCGATATCGAATGGTTTGTACGTTGTAGTACCTCTTCTGGAATTTGATCCACCGCTGTCGGAGGCACTTCCTTTACACCACCAATAATACCAACCTCGTCAACATTCACTTCACGTTCTCCTGGGACTTTTTCAGCAGTAGCTGGACCAAGTTCTACCGCCATGTCACCTTCGCACAGCATGTTCACCTCATGAATTTTCCTGTCTTCAACATCCGGTTCTCGTTCCGGCACATGTCCCTCCAACCGTAAATGTGTTGACGACCCTTCTTTCGTTGCCGACATCTTTCAGCTGGTGATTTACCAAAACAAACTCCAACCACTGATTAATCCAGTCACAATTTAGCGGACAACCTTCCCCCACCCAGCACAGCTATAATGTAAATCTGACAGAAATTTATTCCTTTTATAATGCGGTAGAATATACACCAAAATGTATTCTTTAAACGCAACTAACAACTACTGTTTGAGTTTTGTGCTGCAAATGAGTGCTACCACTGCACTATCTATCATTCAATGAAAAACAAATACAAGTACGTGCATGATGCCTTGTGAAATATCGAGAAAATGGTTGTGCCGCGCAATTCAACCATACCAGGTTTTCCCTATTGAATCATAAAGCAGAACAAACAACACACACGCATGTCCATCACCATCAATCAACGTTGGATTAAACCATAGTTGGGCAGGCTACAGTGGGCCAGTAGCCTTTTTCGGTGGGTACTGGCCCACTGGCCCACTAGACACAGTAGCCAGTGGGCCAGTAGCCAAGTGGGCCAATGATTTTGAGTAGCCAGTGGGCCAGTAGCCAAGTGGGCCAATTATTTTGAGTAGCCAAGTTCCCAATGACTATATTTGAAATTTTTAATGTTCCATTACTAATAGATCATTAGAAGTTGCACAGTCAAAAGACGCAGTGGTAGTTGCGTAAACACAAAACACGTTGAGAATACTTCTGCCAGTGGTAAAACCTATGAGTTGGGAGTGCTTTTAATGAGCATTATCAGGGATGAAATAATTACATGTGATTCAATTACATTTTTTAATTGATAATTGAGATTAAGAACCCAAAAAGTAATTAAATACCGTATTGATTGATAAGGAGGTTCTTAGAAATGTATTTAAATACATTAAAGTAATTACATTATTAACATTTCCGGGGATTGAACTCAAAATAGAACTAAAAATGAAAAGTCAACATTGAAGATTTCACACAGCCATTGAAAAATTGAAATGGTTATTCTGGTATGCTGGTGAGTGACTGTAATTGCTTCTGTTGTCTTTTTAGAAGCATTTTCCGCAGTTATAACTTATAACAATTGATTTCCAATTTTTGTTTTTGCTAAATAGGATTTTAGTAAACCTGGTAAAAAACGAGTGTAACGAACTAGCAATTTAGGGTTTATAAAAGAAAACTGGTGACATTTGACCCTACACATAACATCCAAGATAAGCGTGCATATCATGGATTATCTCCTCTCATGATTAGCGGTCGAACGGTATACCTTACGCTTGAAAAAATGAGAGGTATGACCTTCCCCCCCCCCATGGGTAACTCCGATTTGGCCTATGATTGCACTCGATTCCTAGTTTTTCCTAAGCTATCGATTGGTAAAATCAGAATTAAAAAAATTCAAAGCGTTCTCGAGTTATAGTGCGCCCGAACAGACCGACATACAGACTAGACCTTTCAATAAACTAGCAATAAGTTGCTAGTTAATAATCAAATATGTTTAGTATTTAACATGTGGAGATGTTAGTAATTCAAATTACTGTAATATAATTTGTTATTTTGGTATTCTTGGACTTACAAAGTAATTTGTAATTTGACACCCGAAATTTCAAATGTAATTTGTCATAAAATTACATTCTTCAAAATCTGTTTAAAAAGTACAAAATTGCTCAAAAACCACCCATTAAACCATGTAAAATTAAATTTTTAGAGTAAATCGGTATGTTTATGCTAAATTTCGGACAAAATGACTGTTTTGTGAACCATTTTAAAAACTAGTTTTGACATTATGAACAAAAAATGGAATTTTTACTGTTTTTGCATGGGTTGAAATTTGTAATTTTTAAAGTACTTTGTAATTTTTAAAATCATTTTAAGGAAAGTAATTTGTAATATGTATGTAATTTTGACGCTCAAATTAAATGAAAGTAATTTGTAATTTTGGCCCTCAAATTAAATGAAAGTAATTTGTAATTTTTGTCGGGAACTAATTTACATGATTTTTTAAATGTATGCCTTGTGATCAATATTAACTGCCTGTGTGAAGAAATTTCGAAAATATATTTAAAAACAGTTGAAGCGAAATTTCAAAGCTTTAACTGCCAATTTAGCTTTTTAAATTTCTTTTTAGAAGATTACGATCTTCAGGTAATATGTAATTGAAAAAATATTTCCGATTTTGAAATCATTGAAATTTTGAAATCAAAAATCGAATGTCTTAAAATCATTAAAAATTCGCATGGGGAATAAAGTGAATAGGCGCCATGCAATATTTCAGGTCAATGTACGTAAGAGTAACTCGCATTGTGTTTCGAATTTCGGGTAACCCCAGCTCAAGTGTCTCAACATAACTCTTAAATTGTATACCGAAATACGTAACGAATATAAAAACTTTGAGTGCCCAGTAGCCAAGTGGGCCAATGACTTAGAGTGGCCAGTGGGCCAGTAGCCAAGTGGGCCAATGACTTAGAGTAGCCAGTGGGCCAGTAGCCAAGTGGGCCAATGACTTAGAGTAGCCAGTGGGCCAGTAGCCAAGTGGGCCAATGATTTTGAGTAGCCAGTGGGCCAGTAGCCAAGTGGGCCAATTTTTTCGAGTAGCCAGTGGGCCAGTAGCCAAGTGGGCCAATTTTTTCGAGTAGCCAGTGGGCCAGTAGCCACAGGCTACTTAGCCTGCCCAACTATGGATTAAACACGTTTTTTTCTGTCGATTGTCTACGGAATATATTAAACTATAAACGAAGTCGATTTCTGTCAGTTGTCAGCTTTTTATTCAGGCTGTGCTGAGTGGAAGGTTCTAAACTACGCCAACTGGTGACAGGATTAGTCAGTTTTTTAGAGTTTGTTAATAGTTGAAAGGTTAGTCATCAATTCAAAAATGTTGACAATGGAGGATGGAGCATCAACACCTCCACGGCTGGAGGGAGTTGGGACAGAACTGGAATCGGAAATCGTTTGCGCAAGTGACTTGGCGGTTGTTGAACATGCTTTATCTGAGATGGTCACGAAAGAGATAAGAATACAATTAATATGATCAATGATATTTTACATTGTTGATGATAGTCAGTCACCCGTTATTGATAATTGGTAATTATGTCATGCACGACAATCATAAGTAGGATTGCAACTGGTTTTCTTTTGTCTTAAAAATACATAGATCGGATACAATGAAGAAGTGATTCAGCAGATGGTACCTCAAAAAATGGACATTCTCAGCCTAGACGACAAGAATGACGAATCACCTTCACATTTGAGCGAAGGAGATAAACTTCCAGTGAAAGGTGACACCAGTCGGTAAAGATTTTATTTATTTAATTACAATTTATGGAGGATTATCCAGCCACCTTTACCTACGGCAATCTTACGTTAACGGTTGTGTTTTATCAATAATCAACATATTATTCTTTGTTTTTTCTTATAGGATGGTAGAAACTATGTGACAACCATAATTTCCAGACAAAAAAAAAATATAGATAAAATAAAATAAAAGCAAAATAAAATACGATGATGAAAGGTAACAGGCACTACTACCTACTGATGGCTATCCTAGTACCTAGGCCGCTTGTCCGCACTACCTACGTATCGCCAGGACATCCTTAAAAAAAAATATATAATAAAAATATGTTTGCAATCAGGTACCTATGTATCTAAATCTAAGTACCTACGTGTACTGATGATCTGATCAGTCACACCGTGAGCGTTCAGACTCACTGGTGGGAAAATAAATGTCACATACTCTTCTCACCCTTTTCGGTTAATATTTTAACATAGTATATAAACAGTCAAAAGACTGAAAATGAGTTAGTTCGCTTCCGAGGAGCCGAGTCCAACCTTTTGCATCCAGATCTCTTCCAAATAAATAAATTCTGAAGTTGAATTTCGAAAAAGACATTGTTAACTTTCCAGTATTAATCTGTTGCCCCGCTGGGTCATTTAAGTTAAGTTCTTCTTACTAGTGTAATACATCAAAATTCAAAAGTCTTCTAAATAAATCAATTCGGCCTAGATTGGCACCCCAACACAGTTATCGTCCTCAACAATAACATTATTTCATTCAGTTCATATCCGTGGAGTTATACAAGCCTTCATACATCTCCGTGCATCTAAGTGGGAACGAAGGCACTCGGCTTTCGTAAGCAGCGGTCCAACTCACCCCTAGTTCTCTGAAGGTGAACTAGCCTGGCAAGTCCCCTAAAAGACACCGGATCTGTATCTACAGGTAACTATGTATTTTCGTTATAACTATCTAATTAAAATACAGACGCATCCAAAATGGGCACGTCACAACTAAGAAAGGTTTTCTAGACGTCGTTCCAGTTGCGGCAGAACTTGAAGTGAACGTTGATGAGCTGGATTTGGATGTCATTATGACTACCACTGCCGGTATTCCGGAAGAGGTGATAACCATTCAATATCGCTATTTTATACTAAAAGCTGTATATTGGCTAATATTTGAATTGTTCGTGTATGTTATTAATAGATTTGGATGACCATTTTTGAAATGTTGGATCCCTCTGATATGCTGAGTTGTTACCGCACTACTCCCCAATGGCAAGAGTGGCTGTCTGACAAGAGTACGTCCTTTCTGTTTCTTGAGGTAGTTTTCGCTAAAAATATTATCGGTTCAGATTTGCTTAAATCAAGTTCAAGGGTCAGGCAGTATTATTAGAATCCTGTAAATAACTTACAGGTTGCTCCGCTACTTTTGGAAGAATTGACACGGGAAGATATGCTAAACTGTCGCAATGTCTGCAGTGCCTGGAAAAAGGGATTTGATGATGCTTATCAAAGTCAGCCACAAAATTTTTGCATTGAGTATGACGATGAGGCGTCAGAGGAGCGGATTCCAAAGGTCGTTACTACTTTTTCGTCTAACGAGAGCGTTCAAGAATTTTTGAGGAACATGGAGGGCCATTTGGATAATCCATTTCCTGGAAGAAGTATCGCATTAAAGTGTCCCGAGCCCCAACGTCAAGATCTCCCCAGGAACTTCAATTATGGTCAGCTTTACAAAGCAAGTATCAGTCGACTCATGAACACTTTTGGACATCACGTTTATTTTGCTGCCTTCAATTCGTACTCTTTTCGTTTTGAGACCTTTGGTTTGAACAGGGAAGAAATCTTTCGAGATTGTTTGTTAAGTCTGCCGAATTTGAAACGGTTGCATGTTCGCTACGACGGTTTTAGTGGGACTTGCAACTTTTTCTCAATCAATCCCTTACCACGTCTTCTTCTTTTGGAATCCTTGTCACTAGTTGGATTCGGAGGAAGTGAAATAAACTCCGAAATTATGGGTTCATGCTGTATCTCTCAGAACCTCAAGAGATTGTTGATTCATGATAGCGAGGTAGAGGAAGTTCACTCGAACTATGTTTATAATTTTCCCAATCTTGAAATTCTTGATGTAAAATTAGCTGTTGAAGATTTAGAAAGATTTGGTAACCAGGAACAACTACCTTCACTTAGGAAAGTCAAACTCAATGTTTTCAATTATGATAATCCTCCCAAATTTGATTTTCAACGGGTTTTCACTGCGATCGAGCTATTTTCGAATTCCGTAGAAGATGTCGAAGTGGTTACATTTGGGTCAGGATTTAGGGAAGTCTTGAGTTTGAGAAGCGACCCATCAAGCAAATACAGAGTCAAACTTCCTAAACTCAAGAAGCTACGGTTAGAATACTATGACGGGCCGCTTGAGCCACTGTTCATGTTATCATCATTGAGTCATTTGGAAATCGAATTCGATCAACCAGTAGCAAGGAAAAAAAGTGCGGATGTGGTGTTCCAGCTTGAAAATCAGCTTTTTAAAAGGAACATTTGGAGCACGCTTCCGTGCCTCAAGACGTTGGTAATCGGTAGGAAATATCGAGATGGAAGATATCTGCAGAAAACGTATGATCGCAAATCCTTTGAGACTGAAATGTATGAGTGGAAGCGTAATGTGAAATGGCGTTGAAATAATATTAAGTATTTGCTATGATTTCCGCGATCCTAAATTACATGTAATTATGATCAATTGTTGCCATATTTATTTTAAACTATAATTATTCAAAACTCGGGTAGCGTAAATCAATTTTCTGTATAATAGCTTTTTTATGACCGAAAATATTGTGAAATTAATTAAGAGCGTAGTCCGAATATTATATAATTGCTAATACTATGATTTTACTTTAATTCTTTGATATTGTATTGCATTTAATTGAAGCTAAAATTATCGTTTAAAAATTGAGTAACATTATTCAGCGGTCTAATTTAAATTGTAAAATATCAATGTTACGCAACGAATCTGTTAAGGGAATAAATTTGCGGTTATATTGATGAAAACTCTTTATTAGAATTCTCATATTTCTATGAACTAATGTGTGCATAATTTTTACAAACACTCAAATAGAAACAACAAGCATAATTATTTAAAGTCAACCGATCAAAAGTAAATTTACAATTTGTCCCAAACAAAAATTAAGCATAACAACCGGTGTAATCTTTTGGACATGATTTCCTTTCCCAATATTAACTTTTAGCAGAGAAAACGATCGACAATAGCTGGAAAGAATCCGTGACTTTATCTTGTTATTCAGCTCAAGTTGTAACTTCCGTCTTAAGAATTCATGCAAAAGGAAAGACTGATTGTTGAGCTAAGAAAAAGTTCCAAAGACTACTAAAATCACTAGCAAAGCAAGTAGTACAATAAATGAGAAGAAAAGGAGGTGAGGAATAGTAATTCCAGAACCATGGGATATTAGCGCATAGATACTCACACTAAAAACAATTAGCACCATCGTCATCAACGCAGGAACATAAGTTTCTTCTTGAACACTGTTGAACAGTCGATTAAGTATTTGCAGTCGTCTATAAATTCGGAGCAATGAAAAATTCTCAGCAGTGGAGGATATTATCGTCCTACGAAACCATTTTTTATATTCCTTTAAACAACAACTTTGGAGGAAAGCCAGCTCAAAAGCTTGAAATATAAAACAGACAATAATATAATATAAAAACTCCAAATGTAGATTAAAAATCACAAATTAATTTAATTTTATATTTCATTAAAATTTAGCACAAAAAATCGAGAAAAGGCGTGTTTGCTATAGTAATATTTTTCAATCTATTAGGGATACAATGTACAATTTAATTTTGATGTAAAACATGCTTAATAATAGAATAAATAGATTGCTTTCCGACTCTAAATGGAAGTTCAAAGCTTCGAAGCGTCTAGATTTTTTAGGAAGTAAAAGCCTATTTTATTGCCAAACCTAACAGCGTTTTTTCTTTCTCTCAAATTGACGGAAAGTTCTTCTTAAACCTCTGACTCTTTCTGCTGTCGAAAAAATATTCAGAAAAAGATTTCAGTTTCAAATCAATCTAAAACAATACGTTATCCGAAATCCAAAATGGTATCCGACACTTACATTTTTACTTTGAAACTCCAGAAATTTTTGTATTCTTGGATGTATCCTTTTCAGTGGAACTCAGACAACACGGTAATAGTTTTGCAAAGACCGGGCTACAAGTTAATTCCATGGTTTTTGGCAATGCTGGGAACTTTCATGACGGGCATAGCTTGTGCCTCTGCTTCAATAATGTACACATGGATCTCTCCTAAAACGGAATTTCTTAGGGTTAATCCCATGATGTTGGTTATATCAACTGTGCTCATAATTTTTCATTGTGGCGTTTCCTTTCTGGAAGAATATTCAACCTACCGTTTACTCTTTCAACAGTTGGAGCATGAATTGTTGCAAGGTTAGTAAAATTAATGTTGAAATCTTTTATTCTATTTGGCTTATTACGTAGCTGAAGCGGAGCATTCAGCGAAGTAATGGTTTGCGGTAAGTTCGTCTGTCTGTCTGTCTGTCCGTGCGCACTCTCCTGGTCACATACATTGACCGATTTGGACCAAATTTGGTCCACAGGTAGTACTACTCAAGAGGACCTCTGGGAATACTTTTCAGACAAATCGGTCAAACGGTTCGAAAGTTATAGGCGCTAGAGTTCAAGAACTCATCGATTTGGCTGAAAAGTATACGTATACGAAAGCATAGCAAAGCATCCTTGTTCATGTTCTTGTGTATAAATTCGGAATCATGTGCTTGTGCATAAATGCAGAATCCGGAATTGTATTGTACAAGTAATGCTTTCACTATACGTTGGGAGAGGATCGCGGAGGTGGGTTTGGAGAGAGAGGTGGTGGAGGAGATTTGGTGGACTTGGGAGGAGGGAGGTTGGAGGTGATCACTCAACGCCTGTTTCAGCTACGTCTCTGGCCTGCTTACTAGCAGTTTATTATGTACCTTTAGGTATATATTGAAAAGACTCGGGGTGTCGTCTGTCTGTCTGTCCACACGATAACTCAAAAACGGTTTCATTTTTTTGAATTCTGTTTTCACTAATCGAAATCTTAGGTCAAAAGTAAGGTCGAGTTCGAAGATGGGTCCAATCGGTTCAGGGGAACTCCTGGGTCACAGGTCAGGTCAATGTTATTGAATAGTAAGGTATAGGTTGTGATACATCAAAATGAAGGTACTGGTGATAGTAGATCAGTGATACTGTTTTTGAAAGTTTTGGATAACCCCAACGTGACCTATGACCATGATAAGGTCAAATATTTTTTACATAGCAAGGTATGGGTTGTGATACATCAAAATGAAGATACTGGTGAGACTAGATCAGTGATACTATTTTCGAAAGATTTTGGTAACCCCAACGTGACCTATGACCATGATGAGGTCAAATATTTTTTACATAGCAAGGTATGGGTTGTGATGCATCAAAATGAAGCTACTGGAAAGAACAGTTCATAAATGGGGCTCCCAAATTCTTAGGTGACCCCAGTGTGACCTTTGACCGTATTAAAGTAAAAATAAAATTCTGGAGGTGGGATCACTCAGGAGGTGTATCAAAGTGTTTAAATGCGTATCAGTGCATTTTAAAGGTACATCATTACATCTCGAATTGTCGGGTTTATTTTACTAGAAAATATATTTCGTCAATTTAATTTTTATAGAATATGGAATTCCTATGGAAGCAATTCTTTATGGCTTCAAGATTTCAATTGCCACCCTCTCCCTTTGTAATGCTGATTTGTGCGTTTATTGCCGACTTTGATGCGTTATATTTTTTCATAAATTATGAAATTCTTTCTGATCCAGTTTATAGGAAAAGAAATTTTGACCTATATTCCTCGAGCTTTTTTTCTTTGCCCATCATTTTTCGAAGGGGCAAGATTTGTGTTGCTGACATTATCTTGCGGTTTAATAGTAACTGACACCTTGTCGATGATACGATTTTAGAAAAAGAATTCGGGAACAAGCCAACTTTGTCAGAGTGTACAACTACACCAGCATTTTATACAAAATGGGTGAGCCTCTTATTCAGTGCGTGATTTACTGGATGATCACGATTGCATTTTGGATGGCTGTAGCTTTTTCTTGGATGGTGGTGAGAGGGTTTGGGAAAGTGCCTTCACCAATGTATGAATTTTGCTTGGTAAAAGCTGTGCTTATAATTGCAGCATACCTCATTGTCCGACCTTGTCTTTTGTTAGGCTCATTGCTCACTTGTTAATGTTTTATTTACAAAATCTCCTTCAACTACCAAGGCAAGTGAAAGGGATCCCGGAACTAGAGAATTTTGTTGACTCCTTGACTCTTTCTTGAATCTTTCAAACCAAACCAAGCCAAGACAGATTCATATAAATACGGTCATCATCTCTTGGGAAATCATCATCTGCCTTCTCACATTCATCCAGTTAACAACTCCTTCAACAGAGTCTCAAATCTCAAACTTTTCAACATGAACGCTGTAAGAAGCTTTTCTTTACAGAAATTAATTTTTTTCCAGAAATTTTCTACAATGATTCCTAATGAGCTGATTTTCTTTCAATTTACAGTTCGTTGCTGTCCTTGCCCTCGTCGCTGTAGCTGCTGGAGCTCCCAGTGCCGGGTATGGCTCAAGCGGTGGATATTCCTCAGGTGGTGGATATGGTGGACAAACCATCCAAATGCAGCCCGCTGGAAGCCCCCCAGTAAAGACTGTTCCTAACAATTCCTACAACAGTGCTCCAGTCACTTACACCGCTCCCGGACAAACCTATCAGGCTGCGCCCGTCACTTATGCCGCACCCATGCTCACCTTCACCCCACCAAACATCAACTACAACGGACAATCTGTCACCTGTAAGAAACCCTTTTGAATTTTGAAGAAAAAAAATTGCTAATAATTTAAATTTGCATTTTCAGAACAAAAACTGATGATGATGATAATTTTTCATTTGTTATAGATGCCACCTCCGGATCTGATGGATACAGTGGTGGTTCCAGCAACGGTGGTGGATATGGAGGCTCCAGCTACTCTGCCCCTGCTCAGGTTCAAAGCTACACTCCATCCTCATCTGGATATTCCTCAGGATCTTCTTACTCTGCCCCAGCCCAGTCTTCATACTCTGCCCCTGCTCAGATGCAAAGCTATGCCCCAACCCAATCTTCTTATTCTGCCTCATCTGGATATTAAATAAGGAGACAAAATGATGGTGATTACGGCCATCCTAGAACCTTTCTTTTTAGAGTTCAACCTGTGATATGAGATGAATCTAGAATTTGATATTTTTTATGAAAGATTTGGTATGATTTTTGTACAACGTGTAAATAAAATGTTAATTTGACAACGCAAACATTACTGGATTTTTCATGATTTAATAATTATTCATTCTCGGTGCGAAATAGATTTGATAAGCGTTAGAAACAGACTGTACATAGAAAAACATATACAGAACCAACTCTATTCTCAAATGACTAATTATTTTTATTTTTAAAAAAAAAAATCATCTTCGATTCGAGCTAGATTCGATCCATTTTTTCAGAGCAAATAGTACGTCATAAATTATGAACACAGACGGGGTAGAACTGTGTTTCATTATCCCAAGGGGAAATATCGTGCTTTCACACTCCCAAATTTATGCTTGAGTATGTGGTTCATAGCGGCTACAGTTCTCAATGAAATTGGATGAAAGTTTTTTTAATGGATCCCTCATGAAATTTTGGTAACGAGTCACTCATTAGTTTTTCAACAATACGCCTACTAGTGGCAGTCTAACAAAGGATAAAGGGGGGTTCACAAGATACCGACATATCTGTAAAAAGTAATTTGCTTATCAATTAGTGAGAGGGGATATATTTTATTTTTATACGATTTGTTAATTTGTTTACCCAGATCACTATTTTACAGTGTCCTGTTTTATGGGAAAAAAGTAAAACTGCAATGCTGTATGTAGTGTGTGAACCAGCCCAAGAAGTTTAATTGCCCACTTAACTAGTCCAGCAATTAAGTGTCGTATCAAGGCCTGGAACAACTTTAGCGAATCTCGTTCCAACGCAATATGTATCTTTAAAAAGCGTAGAACACAATGTATATCTTGAAAATTTCGCTAAAGTTGTCTCATGCTAAATTAATTACAGTTACATTTAACATGTAAAAATTTAAAAAATTAAAATTTCGAAAAATAATTTTTTGGCATCGCTTCTGCTATATGTGAGCATTCAGTTTGGATAAGGGTTCTACAACCTATATTGCATAGTTTTGGCAGAAAATCGCTAATTATTCTACTTCAATTAAGTTTACCTATGCTGTAAAACCTTTGATAAAAGGTCAATTCCAGAAAAAAAACGAGATTTACCATTTCTCAAGAAGCCGATTTTAATGGTGCATACAAAAGATGCAAATTCAAAAGTTGAAAATATGGACATGTCACTTTGATCTGATTTGAGCCCCCGTCTTTTACTTTGAGCTGCACCTGCACCCTACCTTTCACCGTCTCTCCAGGCCAGTAGTCGGATTTGTAAGGCACAATGCCAATGCTTCCAAAAACATATGACTGATAGGTCGAATGGAGAATCAAATGTCAAATAATTGGATTAATTTAATTGATAAAGTATGTTTACTGATTTTATATCAAATTGACTTGAAAATCCAACAATCAAAGGAAAAAAAAAATATAGTAAAAAAAAATTAACTACAACTACGAAACTAAACGTTTGCGTTTGTTTTCTAAGACGAAGAGCAGTCTCTTGTGAAACATAGAGAAAAATGTTGTGCCGCGCAATTCAACTTTGCCTTTCTTTCATTTTTTCTCCACTTGTACTAGCACAGCTGCAACGTCCATTTTATCCTTTACAAATTTGATCATTGATTGCGTAGTAGTGCAGTAGCTGTTAATAATTGTCCACCCAATTACTAACGCAGTGAATGTGAGTTCGTTGTCAGTTTTACATTAGCTACGCTAACTTAACTGATACATTGTAATAAGATTAGTCAGTCATCAGTGTTTAATTAGAGTTGAGGTTCAAGTCATCAGTGATCAGTAAAAACGATGTCGATAAAGAAAGATGGAGGGTGGGCACCTACGCAGCTGGAGCTGGAGGAACTTGGAGCCGAATGGGAATCGGATGTTGAAGACGGGAAAATTGATGAGGTGAACATGGCGGTTGAACTTACTCTAGCTGAAAGAGTCCCAGGAGAACGTGAAGTGAACGTCGTTGAGGTGGATGTGGATGTCATTGGTGGTGATAACGAAATGCCTCCACCGGTACTGGAAGTGGATGATATCCCAGAAGAGGTACTAATTATCGTTTTATGCTATTTTATTTTATGCCAAACTAAGTTACAGGGTAATCATTTTATCATTAATTGTTGATTGTGTACGTGTACTTTGTTTATACTTAGGTTTGGTTGACAATTTTTGAAACTTTGGATCCTTCTGATATGCTAAGTTGTTACCGTACCAGTCCTGAATGGAGAGCTTTCCTGTCTTACAAGAGGACTTCCTTTCTATTTCATGAGGTAGTTTGCGCTAATGGGTTGTCCTTACAAATCATGTCCAAAAGTTGGCGCAGTATTGGAATTTTCAAACTCTAATTAATTAATTACCTCATGGCAGGTTGTCCCACTGCTTTTGGGAAAAGTGCAAAACGAGTATTTGCTCAAGTGTCGCAAGGTCTGCAGTGCCTGGAAAAGAGGTTTCGATGATGCTTATCAAGCTCACCCACAAAACTTACGCATTGGCTCCAATTCTGATCCAGAGGAGGACCAGATTCGAGAGGTTTTCACTACTTTTTCTTCTGGTGAACAAATTCAACAGTTTTTGAGTGATATGGAGGGTCATCCTGGTAACCCATTTCCTGGAAGAAATATCGTATTAGAGTGTCCACAAGATCACCGCCACCTTAGAAACTTCAATGGCCAGCTTTATAGAGAAAGCGTGATTCAACTCATGGATAATTTTGGCCATCACATTTATTTTGCGGACTTGGATTTTGACGAGTTTGACTTGTTCAACTTGAACATGAGAGAAATCCTACGAGACTGCTTGTCGCGACTCCCCAATTTAAAACGGCTGAATATTTTTGGAGACCTTAGTGGTGCTTTTCATTGTCATTTCGATTACACATTCCTTGCAGGCCAGACATTTCCACGACTTGTTCATCTAGAATCCCTGAAACTAGTAGGAACATATTTTTGTATGAACACCCAAATCTTGAATTTATGCTGTGAACCTCAGAAAATCAAGAGATTGTTGATTGATGACAACGGAGAAGAACTTCACGACATTGTTTATAATTTCCATAATCTGGAAGTTTTAAACGCAAAATTGGCAGTGGAAGACTTGGAAAGATTTGGCATTCTGCAACAGCCTCCTTCTCTTAGGAAAGTGGAATTCACTCTGTTCAATGACGAATATCCTTACGAAGTTGATTTTCAACGAGTTTTCACCGCAATGCAGCTATTTGAAAATTCCTTGGAGGATGTCACAGTACTTGGTTATGGGTATGGGTGTAGGAATGCGTTGGGTTTGACAATGGACCCTTCAAACAAATACCAAGTCAAACTTCCTAAACTCAGGAGGCTCCAGCTAGAAAATTATGATGGTCCGCTCGAGCCACTGTTCCAGTTATCATCGTTGAGCTATTTGGAAATTGAATTTGTGAAATTAGCAGAAGGAGCGGGAAGTGCGGACGTGGTGTACGGGATTGAAAAACGATTGTATAGAACGAATATTTGGAATATGCTCCCGTCCCTGAAGACCTTGGTAATCAACAGGAATTATCGGAATGGAAGTTATCGGGAGAAGACGTATGATCGCCAATCCTTTGAGTTTGAAATGTATGATTGGAAGGGTTGAAATTCGCGAAGGATAATTAGGAAACGGGGTGCTTAATCCATTAATTAATTACTACTTATTATAATCAATTGTTATTACTTGTATATTTCATTGTGTTAAAATTACTGTATAAAAATTGGATGGGTTTAATTATTTTTCCCTAATTTCATCTTACTGTTGTAAAAATTCGGGTGTTGAGGAAGAAACCTGTTAATAAGAAATGAAGTAATAATAAAACGAAAGTTTAAATTAAAGTAACAAATTTTAAAGTTCTATTGTAAAAACTACATTCTGCTTCCTAGTATTTCGTATGATAAATCAGTAATAATAGTGAGTTTGGTTTTGGTAACTCTAACGTCAGTATTGGAAAGCATTTTATAAACACAAATTTTAAATCCTTGAATAAAATGCGGGACAAATATTGTGCATAACAATTATGATAACGTTTTTAAAGCATTTGTGCATAAGCATTTTATTTTTAACACCCATCAAATCTATTTTGCCCTGTGAATGAATAATTATTAAATCATGGAAAATTCCGAAAATGTTTGCTTTGTCAAATTCACATTTTATTTACACGTTGTACAGAAATCATATCACAAGTCTTTTATAAAAATCTCTCATAAAAATATCAAATTCTACATTCATCACATATCACAAGCTGGACTTGACAAGATCAATTGCAGCTATTTTGCCGGAATCGCAATCAATCCTGTTTCTTATTTAATATCCAGATGAAGAAGAGTAAGAAGATTGGGTTGGGGCATAGCTTTGCACCTGAGCAGGGGCAGAGTATGAAGACTGGGCTGGGGCGGAGTAAGAAGATCCTGAGGAATATCCAGATGATGTTGGAGTATAGCTTTGAACCTGGGCAGGGGCAGAGTAGCTGGAGCCTCCATATCCACCACCGTTGCTGGAACCACCACTGTATCCATCAGATCCGGAGGTGGCATCTATAACAAATGAAAAATTATCATCATCATCAATTTTTGTTCTGAAAATGCAAATTTAAATTATTAGCAATTTTTTTCTTCAAAATTCAAAACGTTTTCTTACAGGTGACAGATTGTCCGTTGTAGTTGATGTTTGGTGGATTGAAGGTGATCATGGGGGCGGCATAAGTGACGGGCGCAGCCTGATAAGTTTGTCCGGGAGCGGTGTAAGTGACTGGAGCACTGTTGTAGGAATTGTTAGGAACAGTCTTTACTGGGGGGCTTCCAGCGGGCTGCATTTGGATGGTTTGTCCACCATATCCACCACCTGAGGAGTATCCACCGCTTGAGCCATATCCTGCACTGGGAGCTCCAGCAGCGACAGCGACGAAGGCAAGGACAGCAACGAACTGTAATAATAGAAAAAAATCAGCCCATTAAAAACTTATTGTAGAAAATTTCTGAAAAAAATATATTTCTGGAAAGAAAGGCTTCTTACAGCGTTCATGTTGAAATGTTTTGAAAGTAAAACTTTGAGATTTGAGACTGTTGCGATGTAGGAGTTGTTAACTGGATGAGTGAGAGAAGGCAGATGATGATTTCCCAAGAGATGATGACCGTATTTATATGAATCTGTCTTGGTTTGGTTTGGTTTGAAAGATTCAAGAAAAAGAGTCGACAAAATGCTCTAGTTCCGGGATCCCTTTCATTTACCTTGGTACTTGAAGGAGATTTTGTAAATAAAAACATAAACAAGGGAGCAATGAACACAACAAAAGACAAGGTCGGACAATGAGCCTCTGCTACCTTTTCTTTTATGTTGCTGCAAGAAAAAGGAAAGGATCTTTGTCGAGTTTTACACGCATAATATGTACATGTGAATGCAGTTGTGCATCAATAGATGTTTGTGTTGCAGCACCTTTTAACTTTTAACATTTATAAATATTTTTTGACCTTTGAATTGATCTGGGTTGGTTGAGTTTTGAAGGATTATATTAAAAGTGTTATAATTATAGTGAAGGTTATTATCATATTGCCCCAAAAGGTTGTGCATAATAAAACCTACCTATGTAATACTTGCATTATTTTCCAGCTTAAAAAATCATCAATGAAAATTGTAAAAAAAAAATTTCATTTTGAATCAATAGATCACAACATGCACAAATTTCATTGTGAACTGACGATATTGACGATACATACGTAACCATACTTTACAAAAAAAATCTCGAAGATCATAATCATAACGGCTTGTTCACATGAAAATTAGTAGTACCTTTAACTGGAAATTACATATTTTCCTTTTTGCATTATGAAAAAAAATTGGTAATATACATATGTTTGTGTAAAGCAGCTGTGAATTTATTCTTTCCCATTCCATAAAAACTGAGACCATTATACATGAATTAGTTTTCGATGTTTGCAAAACTTCATAAAAAATAGTTTAAAAAATACATCCATTGAAATAAGAGTTGGTTGAAGTTATAAACCATGTTTTATTCTGCTCACATAGTCATATTTGTGATTATATGAAGTCCATGAATGTAAATTAAGGTAAAAACTTGCAGCTCATAATGTGCGTGCTAATTAGAAAAAGTTTAGATACAATTTATTTAACGAATGATGCTGGTTAGCAATGATTTGAAGCCTTGCATTTTTATTTTACAAATCACAATGACATTCTACCGATGAAATACATATATATGTTAAATGCCAAACTAAGTTGATGTGATTCATTTGAAAAAATAGTTTTGCAAATCAAATTCAAGATATTCACAAATATTTGTATTTCAATATTAATGGGCTGCTAAAACGATCATTACCATTTAGGAATTGAAAGTTTTTTGCTCATACAATTTGAGCACAATTTAAAAGAAATGTTTCGCCCATTCTTCCAGACATGTTGTTTCATGAATTATGAAAAACCGTCTAATTTGTATGCAATATATTACAAACCGACGTAATAACTGAGAAACGAGAAAAGTATGTTTCATTATGAATTGTAGTAGACTTTTATTATCTAAAGCAAGCCAACGCATTGGATTTGACAAAATATAACTCTGGATTCATCAAAACCAATGACGATTGAAACTTGTATCACATTTAGACTTGATAAAATTTTGCTTCGCCCTCATCATCCAATTTTGTCGTACATAATATGTAGTTGCGTGTTGGGTCAATGTCGATACAAAAAATAGTCAACAGGATGTTTTTTATGGGTCAGGTGAAATCTGTTTAATAGCTGCTGCTACCACCAGAATATCCTCCGGAGCTGTATCCGTTGCTTTGATATCCCATAACAATGGGTTGAGCAGAGTATGAGCTGCCACCATATCCACCGCTGGAGCTTCCATAGTTGGAGGGAGTAGCGACGGCAACGGTCTGGGGTTGAGAGTAGGTGATTTGAGGTTGAGTGTAGGAGATCTGGGGTGGGTTGAAGGTTACAGCTGGGGCAAGGTAGGCAACGGGCTGGGAGCTGTAGCTCTGGTTGGGTCCAGAGTAGCTCTGGGAAGTAGCGGGTTGAGATGCGCTGTATGAGCTACCTCCATAACTTCCTCCAGATGAGCTTCCATATCCACCACCATTTGGTGCAGCAACAGCGGCAGCAGCCAAGAAGCAAAGGGCAACAAACTGTAAAGATAAAAACAGAATGATATTGAACCCTTGTCCAAATCCCGAACCGAAACTACTACTTCTTGGGGAGAAAAACCTTTCAAACAAATTTACCGAGTTCATGATGATGTTGATTTTTGAAGTGGAATCAAGTCAAAAAAGACGAGAGAGATTTTTTGATGGTGTGATACTGTTGGAAGATGAGGATTGAATGTGATGCTTTTCTCAGATTTCCTTCCAGTTTATATACTTCCTTCTTCAAAACTCAAGAATGTATTTCAAGATACATGTTGTGGATCCCTTTATTTGTCATTGAATAAAATCTCATTTGGTGTTTGTTTTGTACCCTTGAGGTCTACACATTCTTTGGGTTTTCAATTCGCTTTCGTGTAGTTTTAGATCTAGTTCCGGAGTTGGATGTAGACATCCACAATTCAAGCAAAGCAGATTGAGTTTCCACCCAAGTATCTGATACACAAAAGCTGCACACATAGGCCGAATAAAGCAGTGTAGAAAACAAAACTGATTATGTTTTTAATTTTCCCGGATTCTTTAAATTTGTTTAATATTTTGGTGGCTGTGATTAAACTAAATATGGTTATTACTAAAACTCCAATGTTTCGGCTTCCCTCGCAAACTTTACTTGTCCAAGGGGGATTTTTTTGGGGTAGCATATGAATCTTGAAGATTGGGGGTCAAAAAATTGGAAATCTCTTATTAAAGGAACTTTTTCATAGAATAATTTCGCGAAGCGAAGGTAATTCAAGTAGCCCCGAAGGAAACCTTCTACTTTCTGAGAATCCATCTTGTCTATTTTCTTTACTGTTTGGTTTGGGCTCAAAATATTTCTAGACTGACCCCGACTTTTCAGTTTTGAGACAGTATTATATGAACTCAGACAAATTGTTTTGGAGAGTTGAGTAACCCTGATTGACTTGATTGATGCCATGCCATAAAAATTTTTGAATAAAAAGCTGATTATTAAAAAAAAATCCACGTAAATTTTCATTCTAAATTGAGAAAAACTAATGTTTCAAAAATTTTGGTAGCTTGGTGAACAATGGTGAGACATATATCGTGCTTGTAGAATCAAAACACTACACTTGAAATCTATGTGCGCCCAGAAAACCGACACATGCAAAAATTTGATTTTTCAGGAACACGTATTAAAACACAAGGGTCGACTTTTGGATATGAATACAAAATCCACATTTATACCAATTAACTAATGTTAGTTTCGCTAAATTTCTAATTCATCGAATTGGTAATGAAAAACTGTCTAGTTGAACGTAAAATGGTGACTTATAATAGCAGAGCAATAGAAATATGCATAAAAATGTACTCAATTCTATACTTACTACCGTACATATATATACCTAACACTTTTATTCTTATAGCTTCTACATAGGTCAACCGATCAAGATGATTTTTTTATTTTATTGTGTTTTGTAAGGAATTTTTGGAGATTCAGGTGATACCACAGTCGCATTTAGCCCCAAATTGCATGTGTCGGTTTTCTGGGCGCACATAGATTTCAAGTGTCGTTTTTTTGATTCTACAAGCACGATATGTATCATTATTGCTAATTCAAAATAATTTTTGTAAACGCTTCCATTTACAAAAAAGAAAAATGAATTTCTTTCCATTTAAAGAAATGATTTAAAAGCTCGTGATTGACGTTAATCATAAAGAATTCTCCCAAGTCTAATCTCTCATAATTCTCTATCATATTGTCAGAGAATTGCCACATTTTTTATTATTTTTTTAGACGTTGGACAAAATTTTATCCTATGTATTTTTTATGGCATGTTTTTAGAATTTTGTATGCTAAACGTTGATCACCAGTCTTTACATCTTTTCCTAATTTTGCTTCACTACAGCCTTAACATTCATACAGTTTTTATGCAATTAATACTTATGCTAATGAATATTTGAATGTGAAGTGACATTTTCTTATAGCACATCAATTTTGAGTAAGTTATGATTATGATTTTTGAAAGCCTTACTAAAGAATCAAAGTATTACTTATCTTTGATGAAATGTAAAATAAACAAATGAAACTACAATTTGTATTTCATTATGAATGGAAATATAGGATTTTATTATCTAAAGCAAGCCAACGCATTGGAATTAACAAAATATAACTCTAGATTCATCAAAACCAATGACAATTGAAACTTGTATCACATTTAGACTTGATAAAATTTTGCTTCGCCCTCATCATCCAATTTTGTCGTACATAATATGTAGTTGCGTGTTGGGTCAATGTCGATATAAAAAATAGTCAACAGGATGTTTTTTATGGGTCAGGTGAAATCTGTTTAATAGCTGCTGCTACCACCAGAATATCCTCCGGAGCTGTATCCGTTGCTTTGGTATCCCATAACAATGGGTTGAGCAGAGTATGAGCTGCCACCATATCCACCGCTGGAGCTTCCATAGTTGGAGGGAGTAGCGACGGCAACGGTCTGGGGTTGAGAGTAGGTGATTTGAGGTTGAGTGTAGGAGATCTGGGGTGGGTTGAAGGTTACAGCTGGGGCAAGGTAGGCAACGGGCTGGGAGCTGTAGCTCTGGTTGGGTCCGGAGTAGCTCTGGGAAGTAGCGGGTTGAGATGCGCTGTATGAGCTACCTCCATAACTTCCTCCAGATGAGCTTCCATATCCACCACCGTTTGGTGCAGCAACAGCAGCAGCAGCCAAGAAGCAAAGGGCAACAAACTGTAAAGATAAAAACAGAATGATATTTAACCCTTGTCCAAATCCCGAACCGAAACTACTACTTTTTGAGGAGAAAAACCTTTCAAACAAATTTACCGAGTTCATGATGATGATGTTGATTTTTGAAGTGGAATCAAGTCAAAAAAGACGAGAGAGATTTTTTGATGGTTTGATACTGTTGGAAGATGAGGATTGAATGTGATACTTTTCTCAGGGTGTCGGCCGTTTTTATATCTCTAGACTTTTAAATCTCCACTTGAGAAATATTCCATAGCCTAAAATTACAATGTAATGTTGTTTGGATACTTGCATCCTTGAACATTAATCCTTTGGTTTGTTCTCACACCAAAACTCGCTCAAAATATGAAGGGCTCAATGCCCTTCTCTTTCACTCATCTTGACCTTCATTTTGATATGCATGCATACAACCATTTCTCTTCATAATACTGGAATGGATATAATGACCGTGTACTATAATAGTAAGGCATGAAAGTCAATCCCAGAATATATAATCATATATGAGTGAGTTTATGAGAATGAAACATCCGCTGAAATATTTTGCTTCGGACAGATATTGGGATTGTTTTTATTTTAAACTTGAAAAGTAATAAACACATTTTTCTTGATTGTTTTAATCTTTGTTATATGATACCTTCACCTTCAAAAATATTACTCGCAGATGCACATTTGCTTTCATCTACTATCCAAATTTGCTGCACCATTAGCGTCCGAATTCACATTTTTGGAACTCAAATTTACATCCTCAAATTAATAATATTGTTACATAATTATAGCGTAGAACTTGATTTAAAAAAATAGATTTTATGCATAATTAACACGATAGTTTTTAACTAATAACCACCACTTTTTATGAATTTTTAAGAGAAAATGTCACATTGAGAAAAATGAACTCATTGAAAATTCATAAGTAATGTTTTAGTTTTAAAATTTTTAACGGGGGTATAATTTGCATACTGATTACTGACTATTGACTGATCGTAAATCAGCTAAAATTAGATGAATCGGATAATCTGGATAGTTTAGTAGAAAAATGTAAGTAAATATTTATTAAAGATAGAGAGAAAATACTTATTGAATAGTAATATTATATAACTTATGTTGTTAATTGACCTGGTTCTGGTTAGATATATTGACTTGATATTGTAATATGGAATAACTTAAAATCAGTGATATTATACTGTAAAAGTGTTAGGGTAGAAAGAACAATCTTGTACTGATTGATACCTGTAAACACTGATATAAAATCTATCTATCTATTTATCGTAGGTGGGGACGAAATAGATAATAGAAAGCATATATTATGATGTCATCAGAAAATTATAGTTATCTATAGAGCAAGTAGTAGAGCTTGAATTTCTCAATTATTATCAATCAATAAATCTCTAATCTTTGAGTTGAAAGTGACAAGTTAAAAATTGTATGCATGATGTTAAAATCACTCAATTAAAACTTATGTTGTTCGTGTAATTTTGCAAAAGTTCTTTGAAGGGATAATGTAAACTTTTGACACTGTCTGTCATTTTTTTTGCATGTCATTCTCGCAGTTCTTCCGAATATTTATAACCGTTGGATGGTTCGCAAAGTCAAAATTAAGTAAAATTATTCAGTCAAATTATTTTGCATTCTCAATTTTCCATTTTATTTACATGGTATAAAAAATTATATCACAAGTGTTTTATAAAAATCTCTCATAAAAAATATCAAATTTTACATTCATCACATATCACAAGCTGGACTTGACAAGATCAAGTGCAGTTATTTTGCCGTAATCGCAATCAATCAGGTTTCTTATTTAATATCCAGATGAGTAAGACTGAGCTGGGGCAGAGTAAGAAGATCCTGAGGAATATCCAGATGAGGTTGGAGTGTAGCTTTGAACCTGAGCAGGGGCAGAGTAGCTGGAGCCTCCATATCCACCACCGTTGCTGGAACCACCACTGTATCCATCAGATCCGGAGGTGGCATCTATAACAAATGAAAAGTTATCATCATCATCAGTTTTTGTTCTGAAAATGCAAATTTAAATTATTAGCAATTTTTTTCTTCAAAATTCAAAAGGGTTTCTTACAGGTGACAGATTGTCCGTTGTAGTTGATGTTTGGTGGGGTGAAAGTGAGCATGGGGGCGGCATAAGTGACGGGCGCAGCCTGATAGGTTTGTCCGGGAGCGGTGTAAGTGACTGGAGCACTGTTGTATGAATTGTTAGGAACAGTCTTTACTGGGGGGCTTCCAGCAGGCTGCATTTGGATGGTTTGTCCACCATATCCACCACCTGAGGAATAACCACCGCTTGAGCCATATCCGGTACTGGGAGCTCCAGCAGCGACAGCCACGAGGGCAAGGACAGCAACGAACTGTAATAATAGAAAAAAATCAGCCCATTAGAAATTATTCTAGAAAATTTCTGAAAAAATTTGTATTTCTGAAAAAAAAAGCTTCTTACAGCGTTCATGTTGAAATGTTTTGAAAGTAAAACTTTGAGATTTGATCTGAGTGAGGAGATGTTAACTGGATGAGTGAGGAAAGGCAGATGATGATTTCCGAAGAGATGATGACCGTATTTATACGAAACTACTCCAGCTTGAAAGATTTAGTCAAGAATATTTTAAAGTTGCATTTCCCCAATCATTTGACTTTGTTGCTGAGTTGGATTTGTAAAGCAAAATGTGATGAAAAACCCATGAATGCTACAACATACAAAATTGGTATTAGTGAGCCTGGTTTGAGTTTCCTCTTGGTCCTTGTTTTTCTCACAAAAATCAAGATCATCATGAAAACATGCAAGCTGGACACAAGACAAGGCACTTGCATGCACTTGAAAATGTCCTTTCTCTTTTACATCTCAATTGTTATACATGCTCAAACAACCTTTTCTTATTATTACAAGCCAGTTTGATACACATTCACAAGGGCTTCGTCAGCCGAAAATAGATACAAAGCAAGAGCATGCTGTCGAAAAGACAGAGCTTTGTGTATAGCGCTTCCTTGTATACCTAAATTGGTGAAGGCCAGAAAGAAAGGACATTGAGCCCTTCATACTTTCAGGATATTATTGTTGTGAGATCAAGTCAGAAATGGTAGACTTCAAGGGTACAAAACAAACACCAAATGAGATTTTATTCAATGACAACCAAAGGGTTTTACAACATGTTTCTTGAAGAAGATTCTTGAGTTTTCTTGAGAGCAAGAAGGAAGTATATAAACTGGAAGGAAATCTGAGAAAAGCATCACATTCAATCCTCATCTTCCAACAGTATCAAACCATCAAAAACCTCTCTCTTGTCTTTTTGGACTTGATTCCACTTCAAAAATCAACATCATCATGAACTCGGTAAATTTGTTTGAAAGGTTTTTCTCCTCAAGGAGTAGCAGTTTCGGTTCGGGATTTGGACAAGAGTTAAATATCATTCTGTTTTTATCTTTACAGTTTGTTGCCCTTTGCTTCTTGGCTGCTGCTGCTGTTGCTGCACCAAACGGTGGTGGATATGGAAGCTCGTCTGGAGGAAGTTATGGAGGTAGCTCATACAGCGCATCTCAACCCGCTACTTCCCAGAGCTACTCTGGACCCAACCAGAGCTACAGCTCCCAGCCCGTTGCCTACCTTGCCCCAGCTGTAACCTTCAACCCACCCCAGATCTCCTACACTCAACCTCAAATCACCTACTCTCAACCCCAGACTGTTGCCGTCGCTACTCCCTCCAACTATGGAAGCTCCAGCGGTGGATATGGTGGCAGCTCATACTCTGCTCAACCCATTGTTATGGGATATCAAAGCAACGGATACAGCTCCGGAGGATATTCTGGTGGTAGCAGCAGCTATTAAACAGATTTCACCTGACCCATAAAAAACATCCTGTTGACTATTTTTTGTATCGACATTGACCCAACACGCAACTACATATTATGTACGACAAAATTGGATGATGAGGGCGAAGCAAAATTTTATCAAGTCTAAATGTGATACAAGTTTCAATCGTCATTGGTTTTGATGAATCTAGAGTTATATTTTGTTAATTCCAATGCGTTGGCTTGCTTTAGATAATAAAATCCTATATTTCCATTCATAATGAAATACAAATTGTAGTTTCATTTGTTTATTTTACATTTCATCAAAGATAAGTAATACTTTGATTCTTTAGTAAGGCTTTCAAAAATCATAATCATAACTTACTCAAAATTGATGTGCTATAAGAAAATGTCACTTCACATTCAAATATTCATTAGCATAAGTATTAATTGCATAAAAACTGTATGAATGTTAAGGCTGTAGTGAAGCAAAATTAGGAAAAGATGTAAAGACTGGTGATCAACGTTTAGCATACAAAATTCTAAAAACATGCCATAAAAAATACATAGGATAAAATTTTGTCCAGCGTTTAAAAAAATAATAAAAAATGTGGCAATTCTCTGACAATATGATAGAGAATTATGAGAGATTAGACTTGGGAGAATTCTTTATGATTAACGTCAATCACGAGCTTTTAAATCATTTCTTTAAATGGAAAGAAATTCATTTTTCTTTTTTGTAAATGGAGGCGTTTAAAAAAATTATTTTGAATTAGCAATAATGATACATATCGTGCTTGTAGAATCAAAAAACGACACTTGAAATCTATGTGCGCCCAGAAAACCGACACTTGATTTTTGATGTGCGCCCAGAAAACTGACACATGCAATTTTGGGGCTAAATGCGACTGTGGTATCACCTGAATCTCCAAAAATTCCTTAAAAAAATCAAAAAAATCATCTTGATCGGTTGACCTATGTAGAAGCTATAAGAATAAAAATGTTGGATATATATACGGTAGTAAGTATAGAATTGAGTACATTTTTATGCATATTTCTATTGCTCTGCTATTATAAGTCACCATTTTACGTTCAACTAGACAGTTTTTCATTACCAATTCGATGAATTAGAAATTTAGCGAAACTAACATTAGTTAATTGGTATAAATGTGGATTTTGTATTCATATCCAAAAGTCGACCCTTGTGTTTTAATACGTGTTCCTGAAAAATCAAATTTTTGCATGTGTCGGTTTTCTGGGCGCACATAGATTTCAAGTGTAGTGTTTTGATTCTACAAGCACGATATATGTCTCACCATTGTTCACCAAGCTACCAAAATTTTTGAAACATTAGTTTTTCTCAATTTAGAATGAAAATTTACGTGGATTTTTTTTTAATAATCAGCTTTTTATTCAAAAATTTTTATGGCATGGCATCAATCAAGTCAATCAGGGTTACTCAACTCTCCAAAATAATTTGTCTGAGTTCTTGATAGTGTCTCAAAACTAAAAAGTTGTTTTCGGTCACGAAATATTTTGAAACAAAGCAGACACTAAACAGTAAATCAAGAAAATATGAAACATGAATTCTTAAAAAGTAGAAGGTTTCCTTGGGGGCTACTTGAATTACCTTCGCTTCGCGAAATTATTCGATGAAAAAGTTCCTTTAATAAGAGGTATCCAACTTTTTGACCCCCAATCTTCAAGATTCATACGCTACCCCAAAAAAATCCCCCTTGGACAAGTAAAGTTTGCGAGGGAAGCCGAAACATTTGAGTTTTAGTAATAACCATATTTAGTTTAATCACAGCCACCAAAATATTAAACAAATTTAAAGAATCCGGGAAAATTAAAAACATAATCAGTTTTGTTTTCTACACTGCTTTATTCGGCCTATGTGTGCAGCTTTTGTGTATCAGATACTTGGGTGGAAACTCAATCTGCTTTGCTTGAATTGTGGATGTCTACATCCAACTCCGGAACTAGATCTAAAACTACACGAAAGCGAATTGAAAACCCAAAGAATGTGTAGACCTCAAGGGTACAAAACAAACACCAAATGAGATTTTATTCAATGACAACCAAAGGGTTTTACAACATGTTTCTTGAAGAAGATTCTTGAGTTTTGAAGAAGGAAGTATATAAACTGGAAGGAAATCTGAGAAAAGCATCACATTCAATCCTCATCTTCCAACAGTATCACTCCATCAAAAAATCTCTCTCGTCTTTTTTGACTTGATTCCACTTCAAAAATCAACATCATCATGAACTCGGTAAATTTGTTTGAAAGGTTTTTCTCCCCAAGAAGTAGTAGTTTCGGTTCGGGATTTGGACAAGGGTTCAATATCATTCTGTTTTTATCTTTACAGTTTGTTGCCCTTTGCTTCTTGGCTGCTGCCGCTGTTGCTGCACCAAATGGTGGTGGATATGGAGGCTCATCTGGAGGAAGTTATGGAGGTAGCTCATACAGCGCATCTCAACCCGCTACTTCCCAGAGCTACTCTGGACCCAACCAGAGCTACAGCTCTCAGCCCGTTGCCTACCTTGCCCCTGCTGTAACCTTCAACCCACCCCAGATCTCCTACACTCAACCTCAAATCACCTACTCTCAACCCCAGACTGTTGCCGTCGCTACTCCCTCCAACTATGGAAGCTCCAGCGGTGGATATGGTGGCAGCTCATACTCTGCTCAACCCATTGTTATGGGATATCAAAGCAACGGATACAGCTCCGGAGGATATTCTGGTGGTAGCAGCAGCTATTAAACAGATTTCACCTGACCCATAACAAAATTTTCTGTTGACTATTTTTTTATCGACATTGACCCAACACGCAACTACATTATTGTACGACAAAATTGGATGAAGATGGTGATGCAAAATTTTATCAAGTCTAAATGTGATACAAGTTTCAATGTTACTGGTTTTGATGAATCCAGAGTTATATTTTGTCAAATCCAATGCGTTGGCTTGCTTTAGATAATAAAAGTCTATATTTCCATTCATAATGAAATACGAATTTTAGTTTGATTTGTTTATTTTACATTTATTTCATCATAGCAAAGAATAATTTCATGGTTTAGTGAGGCTTTCAAAAATCATAATCATTACTTACACAAAACTGTTTTTACTTGCAAGAAAATCTCTCTTCACTTTCAAATATTAATAAGCTTAAAGTATTAATTGCATCAGAATTATATGAATGATAAGTGTTTAGTAGAAGGAATTAGGAAAGGTTGTAAAGGCTGGTGATGGAGGTTTGGCATACACAATTCTCAAAAAACAAGTCATTAAAAACACATAGGATAATATTTTGTCCAACGGTTAAAAAATTGCTGGAAAATTTGACAGTTTTCTCACAATATGTTGGAGAATTATGAGAGATTAGACTTGGGAGAATTGTTTGTGTTAAACGTCGGTCACCAGCTTTTAAATAATTTCTTCTAGTTTTCCTTCACTCTTTTTGACATGCTTGAATGCTTGTAAATCATAATAATGTTCCAGTTCCAGTAATAATTTTCTGGACAATCAAAACCTTTTATTTTGAATCAAAATTTGAAATTAATTTTCCAACAACTTAGTTTATACAAATTGACACAATTTTCTATGTAACCTGGTACTTTTCGATGCACATAAGGTTTTGGAGAGCTAAAATATTGTCTATTTTGAGTAAAATTATCAGTCTTTAAATTGAAGGAAACTAATTTTTCTTACTGGAAAATGGAAGCGTTTAAAAAAAGTGTTCTGAATTATCAATAATGATACATATGTATCACATATGGTTAGTCAAGCCTCCAAGTAATTGATGAAAAATAATTTTTTCACAATTTAAAATGAGAATTTAAATCGAAATAATTTGGGAATATGCACTTTTTATTCAAAATTGTTATGGTATAGCAACAATCAAGTCGACTAAATATACTAATGTGGGTTCCACAACTCTCCAAAACAATTTGTCTGAGTTCATATAATACTGTCTCAAAACTGAAAAATCGGGGTCAGTCTCAAAATATTTTGAGCCCAAACCAAACAGTAAAGAAAATAGACAAGATGGATTCTCAAAAAGTAGAAGGTTTCCTTCGGGGCTACTTGAATTACCTTCGCTTCGCGAAATTATTCTATGAAAAAGTTCCTTTAATAAGAGGCCTCCAACTTTTTGACCCCCAATCTTCACGGTTCATACGCTACCCCCAAAATCCCCCTTGGACAGTAAGAGCTTGTGAAGGAAGCCGAAACATTGGAGTTTTAGTAATAACCATATTTAGTTTCATCTCAGCGACCAAAATATTTAGCAAATTTAAAGAAACCGGTGAAATTCAACACATAATCAGTTTTGTTTTCTACACTGCTGTAATCGGCCTTTGTATGCAGCTTCTTGTTTCCATAGCAACCATTTGGTATGTAGCAGATACTTGGGCAGAAACTCAATCTGCCTTGCTTAAATTGTGGATGTCTACGCCCAACTCCGGAAGTAGTTCTAAAACTAGACGAAAATGGTCCTCCTTTTTCAACCTCTGTGAAGAACTGCTTGTTTACGGAGGTTTGCTGGCCATCATTTCATTTGCATGTATCAGCATACTTTTTGTCTTGGTTTGGGATGCGGAACCAATTGGCAAGATTTTGGAGTCGGTTTGCAAAATTTTCATGAAAATTACTTTAAATTATGTGCTAAAGAAAATAATTTCTGCCATACTTAGTTTTTACCTTTGTCTTACTTCCGCATTGACCGTTTATTTTGTTCTAGCGGATTGCATAAATTGGTTATTTCTTTTAAAATATTTTATGCCAAAACTTTTACCCAAGCAACAGCATCGTTCCATGAGAATCATGGAAACCATGATCAGTTTTGAAACATGCAGAAAGTTTTACCAACAGTTGCGCATTGTGATCTACTTGGGTAATCGTAATGTGTTTTTGCTTGTTCCTGGTTTAATTCTTATAGCCATTGTTTTGGCGGTGATTTTGATATTTGTTGTAGTGAGAATGCTCGGTAAAATTCACATTGCTATTTATGCATTTGCTGTTTTCGAGTTGGTAATAGTTTTTGTTGCCATAGGATTAGTTCACATGTTAACTATTTATGTGTCTGACATGTCCACACAGTTTAAGGAAAAATGGAGTTGGAAAATGTTTAAAAAAATAGAGAGAATACAGCTAAGAGCTTGTCCATATATTGGTACTGCTGTGGGACCCTTTTTCGTTTATAAAAGGAAAACATTTTGTGATATATTGCAATGTATTTTGGACTATAGTATGACACTCATTCTCACAATACGCTAGAAATTTTATTTCTGGATTTGTCCTGAAGAAGGCGTCAAATAAAACGCAGAAAGCTCGACAGTAAATATTATCAAAATGACCTCTCAAACCGTTGATTTTCAATACAGAAATTTTATTGTTGTCATGGGGAACTAAATACTATATAATGCCAATATTTTGTTTTAGATTACAACTAACATACAACAATTCATTTTGTTTTTACAACATGTGACATAGCACATTAGTTACAATATATACTAATATTATTATTAGCACATTAGTTTTATTATCTATCTATTATACTATCTACAAATTGTTTAATTAATTTGTCTAATATCAGCACGTCAAAACTGCAAAAACCATAATGAAAAATAAAACAAGAAATGTCCCTCACGTTTCAACCAAGAGTACGAAGTCACAATGCAATAATTAATCTTAAACACTGTAAGTTAGATAAATGAGATCAATGTATGTATAGAATGATGAATGAATGTTCAATTATAGTTTTAGCAATGAAAATAAAATTCGATATAATATATATTCAGAACATTTAATTTATTTTTCCATCTCGTAATCATATTCACATTTGCATTGGTATTATATTTAGCTTAATTTATTTTGGCAAACCACCAACATTGTTGCCTGGCTTATGTATATATAAACTTTGTTGAAAAACTATGCAAAATAATATTATGCACCGGGATCAACTCATCCCCACATTGCCACCATTTGTATATGGTCTGTTCCAAGTGCCCTAATTAAAATATATAAAAGCAGCTGAACGTAGCTGAACAGTATTAACCACTACTATCTGATATAAGGGAGGAATTCCCCTTTGCATTTATTTATTCATTAAATCCAATTTGTTGTTTAGTGACTGATTAATATATTTGTATGGATTCACACTTGTGTATATACGCAGCGGTAACAATGATTTATATTGACAGTGATGAATCCAACTAATAATTTTCTTGGTTAAAGTTAAACACTCAAGTTTACAATATATTTTTCTATTATTAAAAATCAACAATGAGTATAGCATCAGTGATGCGCTGGGTAAGTAGGAATATTTGATCCGTAAGAAAATTTTCGTCCACTAAAAAAATGGACCAAATTTCGTTTTGATAGGCATTATCGCTTTGGCTCTCAAATATGCAACCTTCTTCGTGATTGTTTTGTACGCAAAGTATTCTTTTCTTGATTTTTTCACTTTTTCTTTCACCAGTTTCTCACCAACGCTTTTAGCCACAAAAGTAATCCATAGCAATATAATTAGGTATCCCATAATTATTGTCAAGGTAAGTGCCACAATTAACTCATATATTGGGGATGGCACTTTCCCAAACCCTCTCACAACGATCCAGGCTAGTGCTACAATAACCCAAAATAAAATTGTGAGCCACCAGTAAATCAAACAGTTAATCACAGGCTCCCCCATTTTGCGTAAAAGGCTGGTGTAGGTGTATACCTTTATTAAGGTGGTTTGTTGCTGAATTCGTGTTTCTAAAATTTGTTTTATCATAGAAGTGGTGTCAGTTGAAATGATACCGCTTGTACCGGTAAACAAAAGGAACCGTGCCCCTACGAAAAATGCAGGGCAAAGAAAAAGTACTCGAGCAACGTAGGCCAAAAGAATTTCATTTCTTTCCCTATCAATTGGATCAGAAAGGATTTCATACTCTAGGAAAAAATATGAGGCATCAAAATCAGTGAGGAGTGCACAAATTATCATTACAATGGAAAAGCTGCCACTTAATAGCGTGGAGCCGAGCAGAAGCACTTCGGAACTGGTCATCTCATTATTTTGTGCTGGCATTTCATATTCTGCGAGAAAAAATTACAAAAAAAATGTATTCAGTTAAAATAACTGGAAGCAAATTTAGTAATCCAATTGTTTAGAGTTACTAACCTTGCAACAAATCATGCTCCAACCGAACAAGTCTATTGAATGCGTAGATAGTGAGTTGACTGTTCTTCCAGAAAATAAACTGCTAGCAGCAGGCCAGAGACGTAGCTGAGGCGTTGAGTGATCTCCTCCAAACCCCCTCATCCCATGTCCACCAAATCTCCTCCACCACCTCTCACTCTCTCTCTCTCTCTCTCTCTCTCTCTAAACCCACCTTCGCGATCCTCTCCCAACGTATAGTGAAAGCATTCATTCCATGGTTTATGCACAACCACCTGATTCCGAATTTATACACAAGAACATCCATGCGGATACTATGCAATTCTTACGTATACGTATACGTTTCAGCCAAATCGATGAGTTTCTGAACTCTAACGCCTATAATTTTGAACCGTTTGACCGATTTGGCTGAAAAGTATTCCCAGAGGTCCTCTTGAGTAGTGCTACCTGTGTATTAAATTTCGTCCAAATCGGTCAATGTATGTGACCAGGAGAGTGCGCACGGACAGACAGACGGACAGACAGTTTTAGTAAAACCATTACTAATAAATGTTATGATGAAAATGAAAATTACGACTGCAATCGCAACAAGATTTAACATGAGATTCACTCTGAGAAATTCCTTTTTAGGGGAGATCCACGTGTACATTATTGAAACGTAGATACAAGTTACACCCGCTATGAAAGTTCCCAGCATTGCCAAACACCATGGAATCAACTTGTAGCGTGACCTTTGCAAAATTATTTCCGTGTAGTTTAAGTTCCATTTAAGGGGAAACGGATACATCCAATAATGAAAGATTTTCTGAAGATTTAAAGCAAAAATATGAACGTCTGTAAACATTTTGGCCCTCTATTTAGATTGATTGGAAATTGAAGTCTTGAATATTTCGTTGTACCACAGTTAGACTCAGCGTTTCAAAACCAACTGTATGGTCTGTAAAATCCAGACCAAAAATAAAATTGAACTTTTTCGGGCGGGGCTGTAGCATTAAAACCCGAAGGTTCTTTAATCGATTAAAAGTTACAAGTACTGTGCATTATATTAATAATCATGTTTGACATAAAAATTCTTATTGTTTTTTGTTTTCTGAAATAGGCTATTAACAAAACACGGCTTTCGTAATATATTTTTTTGTTCGATGGAGTTTTAATTTAAAATTAAATTAAATCCAGACTTTACTTAACATATACAATGACTGTTATGTTACCATCCAATGAAACCTCAAATAGTTTAGTTGCACAAAAGATTAACTTCACGGTTCAAAATGAACTGCCATTCAATTTTCAGTGTTCGCCATGGCAATAATTGACATGACTACTTGGTCGACATTGTTGTCATTTGAATGACAAAATAGAGAATTATTGACGGCAAGAGGCAGAACCCTGCCAATTCTGAATTGATAGTGGTTTCCACATTCACACATATGAAGGGTAATGTTCCATTAGTATAATACTAGAAACTGTCATTTTGTAATAATGCGGTAAAATTTTCTGAGGCATGTTTCGAACAATAACAATAACACCTTACACTACCGACATTAGAATTATTTGTGCATACATATGTGTCAATTATACAATTAGTATTGGTAGATATAATCATATGGTTTTATAAACATAAAGGAAAGCAATAAAATTATTATCATGTCATTTCATATTGTTTAGCATCTGTTCTATGCATTCAATTAAAATATCTTCATGGTTTTTGGTGTGAGTACAATATTCGTTTGTTTGGTAATTAAATATAATTTTAGTCTACATAGGAATAATCGTGGTATTTAGTGTTGGTATTTTGTTACATTTAAGCCATTTTAAGCAGCATAGTTTTATCAGTTGAAGTCAGAAGGACGATCAATAGTATTTCATTACTTTTTATGTCTTCACTCGTTCAGATAAGTAACATTCGTAAGTCTGCAAAACCAACCTAAGAAATGAAGATTAATTAAGCAATCTATGAGATAGCTTTTCAAGTTTTGCATAAATCTTGGAATCCTCAATATTAAATTGAAAGTACTTTTAACTAGTAAATTGCTTGCATACAATAGGAAATAAGAGCAACAAGTTTCCCTAAATAATATTTGTAGCCCAAGCCACAATTACATAGTTTTGCCATGACAAACTCAATTGTGATAACGAGAATTGCGATTACGTAACCCGATAGCAGTACAAGAAATATCACAGCCACGTTGCCTTCCATCGCGGCCCTTTGCGGCTCAAGTACCAGTCTGCTGTTTTCAGTAGCTAGTTTTGTTGTCGACATGACAAAGTCGATCATATGTTGCAATATTCCTGAGGAATGCATTACCCGAAATCCGTCAGTGACAAATGGTGGTACATGGCCAACTGGATGAATGAGAAAGTAACGCTGATAAAAATTCTCTTTGCCAACATAGACTAGTCCTTCATACGTCCTTTGTTATTTTCGAGCCAATCCGTTAGCTACAAATCGTGGTAGTATGAACGCAGTTTTGTTGCATACCTCAAGCATTTTATAGACAGTTACTTTTTGCCACTCATTCAGATTCCTTTCAAAATCCACATGGAAACTGTCAAAATCTGTGAATTTAAGTTTTCCGTAAAGATTTTTGGGTACAAATTTTTGTACCAGATATTGCACATGTTTTTCTAGCCCAGGAACTAGCTTCACATTCTTTACTAACGTGTTATATATTCCTTCGGTTTTATTTGGATTGAAAATAGCTTCTTCAAATTCCTTTTCATGTTTTTGATTCTGTTGTAATAAAGTCCTGACTTCAGACGAAACCCAAATCAAATGCCAACTGGATAAGATGAGTTGGAGCGTGTCATAAAAAACAATTGACGTGAATTGTGTGTAGTTCATTTCTTGTTGAAAATGATCTAAAAACCTTATATTGTAATCAAGTGAACTTCTGTCATATTGTCCACGGCTAAAGAGGTTGAAGTTATCTGAGACAAGCTGGGAAACGTTTTCGTACGGAATGGGCATTCGTGGTGCAATCATGTTGTACACATTTGAGTTTTTGTATGCATTGCTTAGAACAATACTAGCCAACAATAAACCCGCAATGCTAGTTCCTACTGCCAAACCGGATGCAAACGGATCTCCTTGTTCCACAAGAGATTTGAAAACTTGTTTCAAAATTGAAAATAAATTTTCAAAACTCAAATCTTTCGTTTCGCACCTCTCATTTTTGAACGAAAAAAAGCTGAAACAAGCGTAAGGGCACAAGGGCTTTGCAGTAACAAGCTGGTTAGTAGGCAGCTAATTTTCCATTCCAATCGTACGTACTCACATAATCCTACTAATATAATACACTCAGCAAAGTTTCCAATCGGACAAGTTCTGATATTTTGTTCCGTTGATAATAACTCGCTTATAGTGGCTCCAAAATATGTTTAAAATGTGTCATTAGAAAGAGAATTTTCCGGTTATCATGTAGCACAATTTATTTTACCTCAAATCCTTCGCTGGTTTGTAAAATATTTGAAAACAACCCTTCAAGTGGCAATTAAGGCAAAGAATCTAATCGGACAAAATAAAGATTTTTTAAAAATCACCGGTGTAGTTTTTCAAAAATGGAATTAGGAGCGATCAGGACCTCTATTTGGAGCAATGACACCTTCGAGGTGACGTGGGAGGGAATTCACGAGATTTTGAGTGACATCCGGGGTCACACTTTCCCAGGTTTCCCGAGCTTTCTCTTTCAGGGCATGAATGTTAAAAAAAGATGTCTCACGAAGTCTACACTGGATCTCGTCTCAAAGATTTTGAAAAGGGTTCATTTCTGGTGATATTGTTGGCAATTCCAACACTTTAAGTTTATTTTTCACGGAAAAATCCTTCTTTTTGCTGGAAGCATGCTTGGGGCCATTGCCTTGCATAAATGTAAACTTCCTCCCACGTTAAAATTTCTTAGCAGTTTGTGTCCAATTATGACTTAAAATGTTGACATTAAGGCCAGCATCCATTTTAGAGTCAATTAACTCTAAGTTTGGAAGTCCCTTTCCAGCAATAGACCCCCGTACCATGATACTGCATCTGACATGCTTCACCGTTGGAATCAGGTACCGTGTTTGGAGCGATTTCTTGGGCATTCTTCATACCAATGTTGTCTGGGACTCGATGGTATAGCGATGAGTCCAAAATAAACATTTTTGAGTCTAATGGATCACCCAAGGTATGGAAAGACACAAGTAATCGCTCCAAACAAGGTACCTAATTCCAACGGTGGAGCATGTGGGATACAGTATCATGGTACGGGGGTCTATGGTTTGAAAATGAGTTGGAATCCAGTGTAGACTTCGTGAGACATCTTTTTTTAACATTCATGCCCTGAAAGAGAAAGCTCGGGAAACCTGGGAAAGTGTGACCCCGGATGTCACTCAAAATCTCGTGAATTCCCTCCCACGTCACCTCGAAGGTGTCATTGCTCCAAATAGAGGTCCTGATCGCTCCTAATTCCATTTTTGAAAAACTACACCGATGATTTTTAAAAAATCTTTATTTTGTCCGATTAGATTCTTTGCCTTAATTGCCACTTGAAGGGTTGTTTTCAAATATTTTACAAACCAGCGAAGGATTTGAGGTAAAATAAATTGTGCTACATGATAACCGGAAAATTCTCTTTCCAATGACACATTTTAAACATATTTTGGAGCCACTATAAGCGCGATATTATCAACGGAACAAAAAATTAAAACTTGTCCGATTGGAAACTTTGCCGAGTGTATGTCCAAGTCAATTTATCTAATGCCTGTTTGTAGTAAAAAACTAAAATGGAAATGATTGAATTTTATATAAGAAATGATAGTAATTGACTAAAATATATGTTTACTAAAGGAGGTGGAAAGAATATGGATGCTTACCCTCATCAAGGGAGAAATTATCCAAAAATAAACATATTACGGTCGATCATTTCCTGGAAAACTTCCACTTGCTGCTTTTAGATGAACACTCAAATGTGAAAAAATGGTAAGATTCTATAAAGCATTTATTTGCTCACGAATTCCTTGAATTCCTGCGCTCAGTTTCTTGTATTTATATTACAGCCCATTTGCTATCGCACGTGCCACTGCTTCCACACAAAAAAAAACATTTTTCACGAATGTTAGAGTATTTTATAACCCTTCTGTTTATTACAAAAGATACGTATGTACTTTTCTTTACACTTTCCCCTTCATCATCCTCAATATTATCTTCATGTACATGCTGAGCCGAACGAACAAAGCCTCGGTTTTACCATATTATTTAGGTTTCATGCTATTTATATGGTTGCAGCATGCATTCTTTGCCTTTGATGAAATTCCATGATTCTTTATTGATTTCCGTTCCAGTCATATTTTCGAATTTGTGCCTGGTGGCACCACTGCAATGGGATTTTATTCTGTTGGAAAAACTTTTTATTTCAATTTTTTTGCATCATCTCTTTTTTAAACGATGAAATATTGAAAGGCAATGCTTCTCTACGTACTCAAAATTTAACGCGAAAAATGTCATCATAGGTAAGGAAATCTAAGCGGTATCCACATTGTTTCCATACCAGAGCCATAGCCGCACGAAAATACCACAACTAGCCACAACCACACGCAACTCTTCTGCACGGTTTCACTCCACCCCTAAAAGAGGACGCAGAATTCCCTTCCCCAGATGAAAGTGATCTGCTTACTCTCTTGAGTCTCGCTTCAGTCTTGTTTTCTCTCTCGGTTCGTCAACACCTCGCACACGGTGTCTCTGGTCTTTGGTTTGTGTTGGGAATTAGTTGCCGTCTTTTCACGGTGCTGTTGCAAGTGCAGCAAAATCCCCCTTTAGAATTTAACAAAAAAAGTTGTAAAATATTATAAATATTTTTACGGCAAACTACCGGGTAGAATTTTATATTTTCATATAAGGTATACATAAGGTTTGCTACGCTACATGGTATATATAAAAAACTTGCTCATTCCAATTTCATTCCAGTCTCGCTTTCTCCTTTGTCACGACAACATCGTACCCTGTCTCTACATTTACCAAACTTTGAGTTGTGATCTCAGAAAGTTATTAAATTTTGTGCACGTGTTTACCAATATTGGGAGTAAAGGGAAGCCGACATTTCACCGGTTTATATGCTGTTGTTTTTGACATGTAACAAAAGAGTGCTGTATTAGAGATAATGAGCATGACGTTGGAAAAAACTAATAATATTTCATTTTGACTTTCATCACAAGAAAACCATCACCTTTCCAACTGTCTTTTCATTGTATCATCTGGATAATATTTTTCGGAGACAAGAACGCAGCTGAATCCAACCTTATTCATTCGTTGTTTCAGTTTTTTACTGCCAAGAATTTTCATTAAAATCCTCATGTTTTGGGTTTTTGTGAGTACGTGTAATCCAATTTTCTTGAGAACCGGGAAGAATGAGAATGAATTATTCAGACTTTTAGGTTCTGTGCTGCATAAAAATGAAAGTTTTATCATGAGTGCAAGTATGAAATCGACACCTGGGATGTGTGGTGTCGCCTTGCTTCGAGGGAAACTTTGTTGAATGGAGTGAAAAGAATGTAAAATAATATATTGTGTGCCGGTATAAACTCGTCATCACCCGGCTTACAACCAAGTGAAACTTTTCGTGCAATTTATCAAGCAAAGGGAATTTTTTGTTGCTTACACATATGAAAACTTTGACATTGTATGCAAGTGCAATAATACTGAAAGTTGGATAAAAATTATTCAGTGAAAGTTTGAAATGTTTTTAAAGAAGACTGCAATAAAAGAGTATGTCTTATATTGTGAGAATTTAATTTCAAATTTATGCAGCACAACCAAATTTCAAATAACATGCAAGCAAAAAAGTGGTGAAAGCCTGTGATCTTTATTCATGCAACTTTGATGATGTGTAAACCCAATTGAATTGTTGCTGTTTTGTGTTGAAAATGCAAAATTGTGCCAGTGTAAGTTTGTGCCATTTTACAAACATCATCAATTGTGCAAAAAAAAATAACGGAAATATTATTATCTTCATTTGGTGACTTATTTATTAAAATTTAGGATGTGGGGTTGGAAAAATCGTAAGTTTCAAATCACCCCAAACTTATTCTAAAAGTATTGTTGCTGGAAATCCATTTAAAGCTACTTTTCATTCTTGTTATAAATTCCATCCGTCAAACTTTCGGCAAAGGTCGTTTCTTTCATCTAGAATATAATTCTAAAAATTTGTGATTGATAAATATTTCTTTGCTTCCTTCAACAACAGAAAACCAAATTTCGACCCAAAAAGTTGTGTGTGTAGTCATTTCTGGTTTTTGGGATCAACAGATTAAAAACTGAAAATGCGTTTGAAAGGATATTTCAAATGAAAGGAAGGTTTTGCTTCTTCCCAAAATAAATTCTTCTTCCCCTCGCGTGAATGTCACTTCTAATAACTGTCCAATCTTATTACATTCTTTAACCCTTTATTTTCCCAAAAAGCAACCACAAGGGAGAAATAACATTAGATTCAAACCTACAGTTTGCGAACTTTCTTGTTACCCATAGCGTGAGTAGCATCTGCAATCAAGAGAAAAATACATTAGCAGCAGTTCACCTTTCTGCCCTTTCTTAAAAACACATGTTGTTCCATTTAGACTTCGAAATCCATCTTCAAGAAGAAAAAACTACACACTATATATATCACTCTCTACTCTCAAGGTTTTTCATACTAAAAATGAAAGTCCCTTTTGTTATTAGATTCGTTAATAAAAGAAACTAAGCAACAATGAAGAAGAAAGTATTGTAGTCTGTCATGTTTATTTTTACGGCCCACCAGTGTCCAGAATTGTATGCGAGTGAGTCTGTTGTTACGACCCGTCATAAAAAAGTGAAATAAAATTTTATTTTTTCGTGTTTTTTACAATACAGAGGTTATGCTCAAGTATCATTATGAAAAGGCAGACTGCAATAAATCCAAGCATTTTCTGAAAAACTCAAGCCTGTTTTCATTTTCTTCCTGACTTGGATGCGATTTACGATCATAAAGATCCCCTCAGTTTTCAACAGCTCAGTCGATTTATCATGCTTGATATTGATGTTAAAAATCAAAGGGAAATTGCATGGTATTTTAATCATACGTACACATGACAGCAGTCAACTTTGCATAGCCATCAAAAGTCTGCATTGATAATAGTTTCATGTAAAGTATCTCATGCGCGGGGAGGTGAAAGCCCTCACTCTCACCTCTTATTTCCATGAGACTTTCTCTCTTTCAAAGTAGGTTATCATTGACAACCAAGAAAAAAAAAGGAACGAGCATCAAGTAAACAAACTGGTGCTATAGAGACATATTTGCTTGGTACTCAACCATTTTCCAATTTTCTCTTGAATAAAATCGCGATCATGATCATTCACCATGCGATTTTGTCATGAATGAATCATCATTTTGTGCTTCATCATCATCATTTTGCATGAAAAAAAGGTTGAGTATCGCACCAATGGTAGATTTTCTATGAAATTTTTGTATAAATATATATGTTTCAGATACACATATCGAGGGTGAAGCGTCACAAACCGACAAGTGAAATCTATGTGCTGGTATCAACCCGACACTTGATTTTGATGTGCCAGTATCAAACCGACACATGAATTTTTGGGGCCATTTGAGATATGCATACCATCGGATAGGCAATTTTTTCCTCTTTCCGATGGTATGCATATCTCAAATGGCCCCAAAAATTCATGTGTCGGTTTGATACTGGCACATCAAAATCAAGTGTCGGGTTGATACCAGCACATAGATTTCACTTGTCGGTTTGTGACGCTTCACCCTCGATATGTAAAAAGCAAGGCATATCATCAGAAACAAAATGCGAATTTAAACAAAAGCAGCAACCAGAGCTACGAAATCTTATCTAGTCTGGATACAAGAACATATCAGTTTACGATGACTATCGAATTGGAAATATTCTATTTGATCTTGAACCTGATTTTGTGCCCGAGTAAGCCTTAGTTTTACATTTATCATTCTCATAATTTGGGAAATTGTCCACAAAAAGGGATAGTAACTTTATTTTTTTGGTTGTTTTTGGAAACGTTTTACCCTTTCAGACTTCGGAGGAACAACACATATCGTGTTGAGCGGTCCAGAATTGAAAAGTATGCCGGCTCCAATGACACATTTTTCTAATACAGTTGGATTGACGTTGACATGTGTTGGACAAGGTCCACCACCCTTGACTATCTCGTGGTTAAGTGGGAATGGCGAAGAGCTTTCGCCGATAGCAGGAATAAGGCATGTTGTCACTCAACCAATTTTCAAACTTCTAAAAGGAAACCTATTAGAGATTTTGTTGTCCATTTTAATTTGTAGAGAGCAGCTTCAAAATGGGTCGCTCTACTTCAGTTCTTTCAAACCAGAGGATTATATTCCAACAGTTCATAATGGGGAATATCGTTGTTCCGTGAGGAATCTAGTGGGGACATTCCTCAGCCCTGTGTTTAGTGTTCGTGCAAGTATGTATCCATAAAAGCCTTGCTATATTTTCCCTTATTTGATTGTACTTTACAACTTGTGAAATTCATTTGGGGAATTTGAGACTTGATTTGACTTTGGAAACAACTTGATCCCATGTCAACATCTCTTCAATTCCTTCTATATTTTAATATCTTTTGCAGTTTGAACTTTCAGTTTGACAAAAAGCTTTTAAAATAAATCCCATTTGAACACAAGTTTTTTCCCCTCGAACTATCACTTTCGTTGTAGTTTATTCTGTATCGTTTTGGTACTCTGTTTACAGTTGTAGATCATCCGTTTGAAGTGATGATTTTAGCAAGAAAAGGCTCCAGTGATTTGATTATTGAAGGAAGCCCAACTCTTTTGTCCTGTGATGTTTCGCCTTCTTTTTACTCACAGTTTGTGCGGGTCATTGCCTGGAAAAGCATTGACCAGTTTGGTCATGAGGCCGCAATTACGGAGAATGATAGACGGTATTACTTGGTTTTAAAAAATATATTTTCTTGCATTTTTTTCAGCTAGTTTACCTAACGATGCATCTTTGGCATTTGCTTTAACAAATTTAGTTACAAAATCATATCGGATGGCTCTCTTCTAATTTTCAACACAAAGTATCAGCAAATTTTTGCTTGCATTGGACAAAGTGTTCTTAATAAAAAGATTCAATCTAGTTCAGCATATCTTCTAAAATCTCGAGGTAAAAGAAATTTGATCAATTTCTAGTTAAAATAGGAAAATCATTGCAACAATAAAGTATTTGATTCTTTCTACTATTGAATATGTATCCAGTAGGCGATGGATTAGTGCCAAACTCAAAACCTGAGATTATAAGAAAACAATCTTTCCCAAAGGAAGGTGTAAATATTATAGGAGAAAAGACTGAAGAAACGACAGGCTTGATTTGCTTAGTTTCTGACAACCCACCTCATAATTTTAGGTAAAATTCTTTTCCATAATTTTCTCCAATATCATCATCCCAAATTCTTATTGATCGTGGTGCTAATAAACTTTGTGGTTTTGTGAATGGCTCAGATGGGAGAAATATCATAAAGGAAAGTTTTTACCTGTCACATCCCTTTTGGGTAGTTTTGATATTGAACAAGGTCCACTTTTACGGCTCACCAGTGTTAATCCGTCTCTTCATAATGGGACATATCGCTGTGAGGTCAGCAATTCATTCGGAACTTTCACAAGTGATTATCACCTACTCCTCCAGAGCAATCCCATTTTGATTATATTGAACTTAGCTGTAAAATTCAGACGAATTCATCCATTGGGGCCAACAATTTTGACCAATGCAAGTTTTAGGTAGTATAAAAATGGAAAACCAGTAAAAATAAATAGTGCCCACAAAAACAAGCAAAAATTACAGATATTCAATACTAAACTTGAGGATCAAGGAGTTTACCAATGTTTTGTTGACCTAGTAAATTCAAGCGGAGTTTAAGAAACAGCTTACGCATCCACCACCTTAATTTTTAAAAGTTCGTAAAACTTATTTTCTTACAAGTTTATGTAATTATTTACAAAAATTCCGTCCAAATCATTTAACTTATTGGTCCGTAGCATCCGCACCGGAACTTATTCACACATTTATTTCTCAAACTATCCAACCCGGTCTATTTGTTTCTCTCAAGTGTTCCGCAATTGGGAACCCAATTCCCAGAATCACTTGGTTCATTGACGGTACCCTGATTTCATTAATAGACAATCATGAGCAGAGATACTGGTTACAGGAGCAACATAGCCGTATATCAGTAGGCTCCTATCAACAATCGAATTTCGAAACCGTGAGTCATCTCAACATTTCAAGAATTCAAGCAGAGAATAGCGGCGTTTACAAATGCGAAGCAACCAACGTGGTTGGAATGTCGCTTCATTCAGCACGTTTGAATATTTATGGTAGGAAAATGAAATCACGGGGCTTTCAGCCGTAAGCAATTTCTTCTTGCCTAACCTTTGTCATGTTAATTCAATTGCTAACCTTTTTTACTTTCAGGCATGATTTTTGTAAAGGAAATGGGTGCCTTAACTTTAGTAGATGGTAAAACGGCTTTGATTCCATGTCATTACGGAGGCTATCCAGTGGATAAAGTCAGTTGGCAGACAAACTCTCAAGATTTTGAGACAACGTCAGGAGAAAGTGGGTTTAATAGAAATGGTGGGAAAGGAACATCTGGTGCTGAAAGTAGGTTTACCATTTTTGCCAACGGCACACTTAAAATTGAGAAAGTGAATAGAAGCATGGACAAAGGACAATACACTTGTGTAGTTTCAAATAGAAAGCGAGAAATTGCCTCGGGATCCGTGAATATCAACGTGATGCGTAAGTAAAAGACGATTTGCGAAATTCTTTCTAAAAAAAGAACTGCATAAAAACACTTTTATTTTGCTCCTGATTTCTTGAGCACGATAAAAACATTTGAGCAATCGGGTTTTTAATAATTTTGTAATTAAATAAAACAGGGCCGCCGGTAATTTCCCATTTTAGGTTTGACAATGGCCTACGGGAAGAACAGAGAACGTCTTTATCTTGCAACGTTTTATCAGGAGACCTTCCAATTGACATAGTTTGGTTGAAAGACACCGAACCCATTCCAAGTTGGTTAAATGTAACGGAAAAAAGGGTAAAATTTATAAGTGTCTTGCTTTTCGAAGAGCTTACACGTGCATACAGTGGCGAGTACACTTGTTTTGTCTCCAATGCAGCATCCAACGTTTCCCATTCAGCAACATTGAGTGTACAAGGTAGTTTTTAATAAAAAAAAGTAAGTACACATCATATATTATTATTAAATAATGATGACCATTGTCATTGTTGTACGGGATTCATAGTTCCACCAAAGTGGTTGAATATGCCTGAAGACGCCAAGGTCGTCCTTGGTTCTGAACATTTGCTTTATTGCGCCGCTGACGGTGTTCCTACACCAATCATCTCATGGTATGGTGGTAAGCATATAAACATTTTCCTAGAATTTTTCTTGCCTTTGATTATACAGTTTGTTTGCTTTGATATTACTCCTTGGGATATCAAAAGGCTCTCCGTTTTTAAACTTGGCATATACGTAACCTAAACTCAAAATTGCAACAGCAAAAAATGCAAAAACCCCTTCTTTACTTGAAGTTTGTGACAGTTCGTTAACCCACTTTTTATTATCTCTTCCGTTTTTATTATAAAAATCTTGAAACTTTGTGTAGAATCTGGTGTTGGTGGTATAAAATATGCAATTAAGACAAACGACAAGTTCCAACTAATGGAAAATGGGGGTCTAAGGATTTCTCAAGTGGAAGAGGCAGATGCTTCAAATTACGTTTGTGAGGCTAGAAATGGAGTAGGCAACGGGATATCCAAATCGATACGCCTTTATGTCATCAGTGAGTACCAACCAAACTTTTATCACAAAATAAAAGGAAAGGATGCTAAACTCATTAAAATTACTTTTCTCCCAGTTCCTGCCAAAGTTTCAGCACGGATGACATCAGTCGTGGTTGCTGAAGGGTTGGCAGCATTGCTTAAGTGTGAGATATGAGGAGACCCACCAATTCAAGTGAGCTGAAAAAAGGATACCCTTCTAATAGAATCTGAGCAGCAGAGTCTATCAGGATCATCATCAACAGCATCGTCTTCACGTCTCGTTCAACATCAAACGATTGTTGATAAGAATTCAAGCGTATTTTCTGCAGAGTTGCGAATTTATCCAAGTGAGCCAACAGATTCTGCCTTTTATTTGGGCATTGCGTCTAATCAGTTTGGACACGATGAGGCCAAAATCAATCTGGAAGTGAAAGGTATACAACTCTCAGATAGCCCCTAAACCCTTTAGTTATAACCCCTTTTCTTTCCTTGTTTGACATTTGTGTTGACTATCTATCTAAACAGCAAGGCCAAATCCACCAGAGAATTTCATGGTGGCGGAAATTGGCTCTCGCTTTATCCGTTTGCAGTGGTCTGTGGTTTCCTCAAGTCGTGATGATGTTCCGGTCACTCATTTTATCCTCCAGTCGAAAAAATCTTCTTGGAACAGCAGTCAAGTACCCAATTTGAGTGTGCACAGCCCAATTACTTATGCCATTATTGAATCCTTGAATCCAGTGACAAATTATGATGTTCGCTTATTTTCTGCTAATGATTTTGGACGAGGGTTTCCAACAGAGACATTAACAATATTGACCCTTTCGGAAGCTCCATCAGGGGCTCCTACAAATGTTTCCGGGATTCCATTAGGACCAAAAGTGGTGTTAGTAAAATGGGAGCCACCAGATGCTTCGTTGCAGCACGGAGAAATTTTAGGTTAACAGGTTATTGCTAGCATGATAGGAATACGAGATTCAAGTAAAAGAATGAACGAAACTGTTATTGTGGATCAAAAATGGGAGCTACAAACTGAGCTGAAAGATCTTGCTCCAAATTCGCAATACAAGATTTCCTTAAAAGCATACAACAATGCTGGAATTGGATCTGGTTCCTCACCTCTCTTCATTCAGACACCAGAAGGAGGTTGCTTTATCAAACTAAAAAGCAATTCATTTTCCATCGTTAATATTTGAACCATCATTTTTTTCTTTCAATTTTTTCTCAGCTCCAGATTCCCCACCAATTCATTTAGAGTGCGAAGCCCTTTCTCCTAAAAGCTTGCAGGTCCATTGGGAACCCCCACCATTTCATTTATCAAACGGTCAAATACAAGGATACAAAATTATTTATCTTCCACTCGAACAAGAAAAAATGGGTAGGCAATTGCATTATAGAAAAGCACTTCATTTAGAAGATTATTTATTGCACGAAATGGTTTTTAGGAGAAAAAGGAGAAGTAAAGAAAACGAGTAATAAGGAAACCACTTTGCATGGACTGCGAAGCTACACAAGCTACTCGGTCAAATCACTTGCTTTTACTCATGGGGGAGAAAGCAACATGTCTCAGCCTGTTATTTGTAGAACAGAAGAAGATGGTAAGTAACTATGCATTTGCTTTCTGCTCCTCTTTCCAGAAAACTTTCTGTTTTTTACTACATAAAAAATATGTGATGGCATTATTCCAGTGCCAGAGGAACCTGCAGATATAAAAATATTAGCATTAAGTGGCACATCAGCCCTCGTCAGTTGGCTTCCTCCACATCACTCCAACGGAGTAATTACAAAATACACCGTATTTTGGAAATCCGAGGAATCTCATCAAGTGAAAGAAAAAGAGGCTATCATTTCAACGGCTTCTTTTACCGAAGAAGTTGAGCTTTTTTATGATTTACGTAGATTGAAATAATTTCATAAGTATTCTGTGTGGGTGAAAGCTTCAACGGCCGTTGGAACTGAAAAAGCATCTCGTGTAGAAATGTTGGAGCTGAGCTCAACTATACCTGCTCAAATAGCATCCTTTTCTGCTGTCAAAAAACCGCAGTTGGGTCAATCTCTCCTGCTGCCATGCAAGACCATAGGAATCCCATCCCCGAGAGTTGTGTGGTTTAGAAATAATCTTCTTTTGCCTTCTCACATTCCCTCGAGAAATGGATCCTTGTTTATAAGTAGAGTCAAGGTAAGAAAAGAAGTTGAAGCACATGTAAGCTTTTTTCCTAAGTTCGGCTTTACTTTCATGCGCTTTCTTTTTGCAGGATGAAGATGAAGGACTGTTCACATGCAGAGCTGAAAATGAGCATGGTTCAGTTGAAATAAAGCATCGAGTTTCTATTAGTAGGCCACCTTCCTCAATTCTCATCTATATTAGCTACGTTACAGATTCTTCCATTCAAATTTATTGGGATTCTCTAGTTAAGGCTGAGCCTCCTTTAACAGCATACTTTTTGCAATATCAGAAGCAAAAGAAGCCTGTCAGTTCAGAGGAGTGGATTTCTATTCGACTTGGTCCAAGACTGACTTCTTATTCTTTAGAAAACCTTCTGTGTGGCACCCAATATCGTTGTAGGATTTACGGAGAAAATTCAGTTGGGAATGGAGCACCTAGTGAGATAGTCAAAACAAAAACAAACGGGAGTCCTCCCGAGCTGCCAAAACTCATAGAGATTCTGGATAGCAATGGCACGATGATTAGAATCGATTTAACGAGGTGGTCAGATGGTGGCTGTCCCATAACACATTTTATCATTGATTATAGAAAGGTTCATGCTTCAAATTCCGCAACTTGGTTGCGTGTTCACAAAAGGGATAATTCAACAAGAGTGTTTGTAATTCAAACTCAGCTGTATTCCAAATATGAAATTAGAATTAAAGTAGAAAATGATGCTGGTTTTGTTACAAAAGTATTCAGTGTGGAATCACATTCTGGTAAGTCGAAAATATTCAAGCGAGCATTTAAATCAACGGGAAAAAGATGAAATGTGGGAAATAAGGTTATTCAGCTTAATGGGCTTTAACTTAAATGTATTCTTTTGTGGTGGCAGAATTTTTCACAAACTATGCAAAAGCTTTGGAACAATCTGAAAAGGAAGTGGGAGTGAATGAGAGCTACGTGCCATTCTACGCAGCCCCGCATGTTTTGGTGCCCATTGTTTCCGCTGTCATTTGCACTTTGGCTGCTACCATTTGCCTTCTCATGCTCATCAAAAGAAGGTAAGCACACTTCAAACTTGGTATGCTAAAAGCGCTAGTGCAAACCTTTTTTTACTTTCATTCTTTCTGCTTTCTAATTCTTTCAAGAAGAAATCAGTCGCAATCCGAATGGAAATTTAAGCCGAGCACAAGCCAGCAAACTTGGTTAAGTACTTCTGTGGATGGTTTAGGTAAATGTGTTGATGCTGCAGAAAGTGTTTCAAGTTGCCCCGAAACCATCTCAATCTACACAACTATCAACTCAACAAAACCAATTCCAATGACAATCCGGGATTCAACTGTCCGTTTTCATTCATTTGGTCAACAAGACAATTATGAGGCCCCTCCTGGTGAGACCAAAGCAAGGGTTTCAAAGAGAAAGCGGAGAAAATCCGTGGCTTCTTCTCCTGTCGATGAAATGTGCTTGCAGCAAGGTACGTGCTACTATATTTTTTCTTTCTTCTTTATAATCGTGTACATTTCTTCATATTTCGCTTTTTCTTTTTATCAGTTTCATGTCAAATGGAGATTGAACCCCCAACCGAGATTCCCTCAATATCCAATCGTCAACAGCAGCAGGAGATAACGTTTCACCAACACAATCATCTAGTTTCTCATAAACATAATCCTCATTCTGCTTTGGGCCCATATAATAATGATAAACAAGTTATGCCCACACGGCATGCCACTTCTCCATCTACTGCAGAATATATTGATGAGGATGGACTGTACCATGGCTATTCTTGCCCTTACCAATTCATTACAACTTCTTCTGATAACAACTCGGGAGCTACAAACACTCTGAAGAAATAGCTTTCCACTTCGTCGTCGGCAGTATCCGGAGAAAAGTTAAAAAGAAGTAGAGATACCTCTTCTGACCTTTTTTAATGGAAAGTAGAAATAAAACGATTCACGGTGAAGCTTTCCTTGTAACGTTATCAAATACTTTGCTTTACTAAAATAAACTTTTTACCTGAACACGTTTTTATATAATTGTTAAATGAATATAATAATTTCACATATACATTAAAAGATTGATGAAAATACATATTTTATATCAAAGGCACATATTTTGTGACATAATTAATTGGATGATGCAAAAAAATGTCTGCACTGATTAAATTTCGTTTCAATAAACATTGGTGGATAAATATCGAGGTAACAAACAAGCGTAATTCAAAACAAAGTTTCTGGACATTTTTTATGAGTGTGCATATGTATAGCGTACACAACCTAAATTTTAATTCCTGATTTGGAAATGGAAAGTGTTCATGTTGATCATCCAATTTGTCCTTGTCCTTCAAATACCAACAACCTCTGCCTAAACTAAACACAAATTCCATCTGTTTCCTTTTACTTGATTGACAGGAACTGATGATGATCGTGTATAACATGGAGCTTACTGTGGAGCTTATGTATAGCTCTTCCAATATCACAAACAATTTTGGGAAAAATCAAAAAAATACTAGTTACCAAATATTTCATGTTTACATTTACCAGAGTCATCAATTTCATCTGTGTCCGGCAGTCAACCTATTAATATTCTGGTTCGATGAATAATTTATTCTGAGTAAGAGTTATCCAGTCAATCATCTTAACCTGGAGGATAAAGTGTAGATGCATCATTTTTCAATAAAGCAGTAGATATATCGGTGAGCAAACTCCACGTTTTGGTTGTTGTTTTGGGGTAAGCTGGGGTTTTTAAACTTACGGCCATCATCATAAGCCTTTTCAAATTCAAATGGAAATAATCCTAAAGTAGGTTGGTTTCTTAACAATGTTTCCAATGAAACATAAGGCATCATTGAGTTGATGCGTAGTATGATATGTCGCCATTGGTTGTGAAAGTAAAGGGCTTTCACCTCTGATTTCCTGAGCACATTGAACATTCTGAAGCAGTTGTGGTAGTCATATAACACACTCTTGGTGAGTTCAAAATACATGAGAAGACACGCTATAATATTTGATTCCGCAATCGATTCCATATTTGGACCACGTTTTCTACCTTCACATGAGAGAGCTTTATTGCCACCCAAGCAAAATCCAGAGAATAGGTTCGCAGTTCTGGTGAGCAAACGTGTTTACTCTGTACTCAACTATTTTCCAATTTTCTCCTGGATGAAATCATGATCATCACATTTTTTCGAGAGAATCTCTTCTGAATTCATGAAGTGTTTCATCATCACATAGTATCAATAAAAACTGCTTGTATAGCCAGTTTGCTTTCAAGCTTGCTATCAGAACCATAGATAAATACCTATGGCATGTCATAAAAAGTGGATGATATGAAATGATTGTATTGCGTTGTAGTTCCCCGTATCATGCATTATTCTGCTTTAATCAGACCTAGAGTTGCTCCTTTCTTTAATATTAAACATCAATAAATTGATGCTGGCGTGCTTTGGACGTTCACCCATTCTATCTTGTGATTTTCTCTACTTTCTCCCTGTAGTTTGTAAGGACTATTATTTCCGTGAAAAGTAGCATCAATCTAATATGACAATACAGTTTTTAAATCTAATTATTATTATTATTACAAAACAAATAAGGCAAAACTATGTAGAAGAACCTGTTCACGTTACAATAGCGTTAACTGAAATTCAGCTACGTAATAATATACAGCATCTTTGTGTTTTCTGTCATTCAATCTTCACCGTAAAGAGAATTGCCCTGTCTAAAGTTTTGCTTTCTCTTCCATTTCTTTCATGTCCAACTTTCTTTCTACACATTAACTCATGTAACTTCATTTGCTTCCTCAAAACTTTCTAGTGCTTAAGCACGTGCCGTCACGGTGAGCATTCAAAAAAGTTGTAGTTTTTGCACGTGTTTGGACCGTAATTAACTGCATTAGCACATCAACACGTCAACATGTTTTGAGTGAATGCGTCAACTTATGCGGTAAGAACCCACATAACATTTAATCAAAACATGCGAACAAATGTAGTCTGTGCAGATCTCTGCTCGTGGGTTTATGCTTAAGCGAAATATTTCAGGAACATTCTTCGAAAGTCAAAGTTTTGAAGGAAATTCGAATTAGGAAGCTGTCTAGGATTCTCAGTTGTGTTCGTCATTCTATTGTCCCAAATACTTTCCCAACGAAGTTCCAATGCCCTGGAACGCGAATTTGCTGTTTTTTCAAATGCTGAATAAAGACTGGACGCATCACGCAATGAAGCTATTTTGTACACTTTACTCCATTTTGTAAGCCACGTAATTTCAACTTTGAAGAAATATGCGCGTAAAGACTTTTCCTCAGTGCGTAAACCGAATCGACTGCGATAGTTAGAGACATTCTTTTCAATTTGGGATTCCCAATTGTAATAATAAATTCACTTTCTTGAGGGAATGAAGAAAAGGGCGTGTGTGGGACATAAATTACTGAATACTGACTTAGTTTTAATTTGGTGGCTTCTATGAAAGATTTAATACATTGCGCGCAGATTTTTAGAAAAGGGTCGTTCATCCTCTTTTGTATATTCCAATCAATATTTTCTTTCTCAAACGTAGTGTCGGGATTAAATACTTAGAGACACATTTTTGAATAATCGAGAGAAAAATATTATACCTTTTTTATTTGAATTCCATCCGTTCTTTCTGGTACGAGTGGATGGTTGATTATTTTAAACAAAGAGAGAGTTTTATTCCTGTAAGCTAACTTTTCAATGAGGAACACATTGCACTGAAATTTAGTTTGTGAAGTGGATTGCTAATGACCCTATCGTTTAGCCAATTTTTTCTCACTTCAGTTGAAAATGGAAGGAATTTTGTTAAAAAGGGAAATTCCAGATGGCATCTGTGAATTCCGTTAAAACATCATCCAGAAATTCCAGAGTACGTAGGATTCTTCTTTAATACTTAACTCGTTTAAATAAATAGGATAATTCCGAAGATGAGAAAATAAACTGCGTAATATAAAAACTTTTCAACTCACAAAGAATCAACAATGACACTTCACTTGATCCGAATAACCATTAAATAGTGTTTGGTGGTTCCTTAAGAAATTGCAGTTTTTTCCCTCGTCCTTTGATTTCATGTAAATTCATGTCATTCACCTTTCCGTTCAGTTCTCAGATAAATTTAGATGTTTTTTCTACTTATGTGTTTTCTCCTGATTATGTTAATGAGGATAATCCTCGCCAGATGTATGTTAATAACTGGATCTCCTGATTTCTCTACGATTCAATGTCCTCCTTCAGAGGTCATTTCTCTTTCTTCTCATTCTATTTTTACAACAATCCAGACATCATGTCTCCTGTATATTGACAATGTCCAGAATGAAAAAGTATAAAAAGCAGACCTCATTAAACATTCGTGGCCCATTTTGCTGCTAAAAATTAACTACATAACACGATCTCTTATCTACGTGTCTTTAATCATTTGTCTCAATTCACCCACCTTTGCTTATGTGTTATTACTCTTTGCAGCACTCAATACAACATAGTAGCATTGTATTGAAAATCAACGGTTATAGTAGCATTGCTTCTCGTTTTTTACTCACTCAAATTATCATCATCACACATAGCATTTGTCTCTACAAAGAGCATTTTATAGTCCAATATTTCGTAGTTTGTTCAAATAATAACCTAAAAATAGATATAGGGGAAAAATAATATTCTCACCAGAGGGTAGATAGCTGAGGGGAACTAATGCAATTACAAAATTAATTTGAAATGGCTCAATTTCAATGGATCTAAAGTAGTAAAGTGTTTCTAATTATCCTTAGTTGTGATAGTGAAATCATTTAATTTTAGACATGGGAACTCAAGGAAAACAGGTATTTGGGTTTTGTCTTTTATTTCATGGATTTTTTTGCATAACAAATCTATTGTAAGGCTTCTTGCACATTGTGCACCTGGAAGATTTATGGTTTCCTAAAAAAATTAATTTCATGACCAGAACATTATTTTAAGCTCTAAATTCACCCACATGCAAAAACATGCAGACATTTTAAAGGCATAATACGTTATAAATTTTTATAGATGCTGTAGAGCAAATGCAAGCAAGAAATATGAACCAACCCAGAGACAATCGAGAGTTCATTGAGAGAGCTGGCCTAGAAGGCCCATCTGCGTCGTCATCAGTGTATCTTTTCATCAGCATTATCTGAAGATGCGCTTACGGCCATATAAAATTTCATTCATATCTGATATTATGCCCAAGAGGATCAATATATAAAAAAAGATGGGTATCTCAAGTGTCGTTAGGTTTCACCATAGCGTGCTTTCTCCACATTAATTTTAGTTGTTCTCTTTTATGAAGCTACTCCATGTTTAAAAATGGCAAAGGAGTGAGATGGTTATGTCGTAAAACAAATGTTGATGAAAGTAGGGTTTAATTTAAACTAGATTTCGTATGTTTAAAAATATAGTATTTTAAATTCAAAATAAGTAAGATACATGAAAAATGCCGAAAAGTTACCTGCTAAAATTCAGCAGTCGAGTCTGAACAAAAGTCCTTTAGCAACCCAAAAAAAATGTGTGCTGACATTATCCTGAAAGTTAACATAACTCAAGAGAGGTCTAATATGCATGCGCACGTTTCCCTCCAAAACAAAATAGTTCAGGTGTTCCTACATAAAAATACACGGTCAGCATTCCTTCTTTCACCAAAATGGAAAATGCAATGACAAGATGCAATTTGTAAAATGGTATCAGGGTTGGATAAAAACATGGAGAAAAGCTTTTCTCCATATTTCCATGTAAAAAATAATAAAAACATGGAAAAAACATGGAAATACTTGTATACATGGAAAAACTCCGTTCGCATGTTTTAGACACTCTACAATGGATATAATACTTTTAAAATGCACATTTATACTCGGGGTAGCAAGACTGAACTCCTTTTCAGTGATTTTTAAGATACTCCATCATAACTTTTAGCAGTTTCCAATCGAATTTATTTTCAAAGATAGGGTGATTAAATTATACTAACGATAACTATAAGTTTCAGCGAGTATTGACGCAGTATTATGTATATTCTCAACTATAGAAAATATGAAAGAACACAACGCTCGACAAAATAAGTGAAGTCGTATCTCACCAGAGTGTTATTTCTGAGTTTTTGATTAGTCCAGCAGCATTTATCCATTTTTCCATGTAAAAACATTTATCCATGGAGAAAAGAATTTTCTTTTCTCCATGTAAATACATGTTTTCTCCATGTTGTTTTTCCATAATATGTTTTTACATGTTCCTACCCTGAATGGTATCATAAACTTTTTTTAAGGGATCTTTTCTTCAACAGCAAGGGGAATACTCCAATTCAACACGAAATAAATAAATCATCTTGTTTGCCCCCAATAATATGATGGAAGAAGCTACAGGATCAACTTTCTTTCTCACTCTAATTCATTACATGCATTCATGCAAGCAAACAAATAACGTTCCTCAAACGCATTCCATTTTATGTTGTTCATCATCACCATCCCAATGGAATTACCATCCATCCCTGCTTGCACTCTAAATGTTCTTGCAAAGGATGAAGGGAAAGCAAGATGAATAAACTGCTTTTAAGCAGGCCTAGAAATGTAACTGAATAGCATAAACGGGAAAATATGAATACTGGGAGGTGAATAGGAATTCTTGGCGATAAATAGAAATACTAGGAGATGAATAGAAATATGCTCAACAAAAACAAAAAACAAATAGCTAATTTGCAACAACGATGCGGTGTAGAGTAATAGGAACACCACTCCGCATGAATGTTAAAGTTTAAATTGAAATAGCGAATAAAACTGGAAATACGCAAAAACATTACGAAAACCAATAGGAACACTAAAACATTATATAAACGGGATATCGTAATAACATTAAAACCGTCCATCTCTTAAATTAATTACTCCAATACAATACAATTTTCAAAAAGAATACAGAATAAGAGCATACTTTATCAGATTCTTAAATCAAAATGGCAAGTAGTACCAAGTTCGAAACGGTTGTATCAGCTCAAACTAGCGATTGTGAAACCGATGAGATTGATGCGGTGAATTGTACTTGTGAAAACTGCATCACAAGTAAAACTCAAAGCACAACGGAGCTTAGTGTCGATCCAATTAAGTATTCTGTCAAATTTCCGAAACTAAATTATGAAAATCCACAAAAGGAAAATGAGCCACCAGTCTCATTCGCTGGTCTTGCCAAACAGGTTTCGGAACAGATCTCAGTGATTCGGATGATCCAAATGAGATTAACCTTCAAAATGTCGACTTTCCATCCATTTCACGAATTTTCACCTATCTGTCTGCAAATGGGGATGAGGAAATGAAACAAGTACTTCCAGAGCTGTGTAGAATTGCATTACACATAATGACATTCATTCGTTTGCATATGACCATGACATTCACGCAGCAATATCCTTTTCTTCTCAAACTTACAGATTTATTACTTTTGGTTTGTAAGGTTAATCCCGGAGCATTGTCCAAGAGTGCAATGCTACGGCATAATATAGTGAAAAAGTAAATATATGTATTTAGCCATTTGCATTTAAAGCAATGGTAATCCTAATCCTAAGTTATGCAAACATAATTCTTGGTTGACTGAACGCATGTGTGGACTTGCGCAGCAACCAACTCAAATCTCAACTCAACTTTAATGTAGGTCAACTCAACTTCCAACTCAACGCGTTAGTATTTAAGGAACGTTGTACACACATACATTAGCTTATTCTCTTTTGAGCGGTCACGTTGGTTGGACTACCGACGCTTCACACTGGACAGTGTGCAAATATTATTCCCTTGCAACCTGGACTGGTTGGACCTAATCCTGGACAGGATATGGTTGGATTCGCGTTAAGGATGATTGTATAAATGTTATCTTATGATATAAGACTTAATAAGATATGACACTATTCTTTAGTAACAAACTAAACTAACGTGCTTTCGCATTACAGTTATTATTACTGCTGAGAACCTCACGCATCCTATTGCTCTATAAATTCTTGTGTTGATATTGGTAGCACATAGTCATATTCCTTTCTATATTCAAGCTCACCAAGACACGTCACAGGTTGACTTGGATAAGCAAACTCAGGATGTTCAAATGCGTCAAGACTTCATTCGAGAAGCCTGCATGCTGTTTGTAATGTGTTGGCACGGGAAGATGAATGGATTTAATGGTACAGAATGGTATTGCTTTCAAAGTCGTCGATTTATGAGCCAAATAATGACGTTTAAAAGTTTGGTCAACGAGGCAAAGCATGTCATCTTCAAGGACCAGTTTTGGCCTGATATTAGACCAGTTGCAATCCTTGAAGGCTTGTGTAAGGAGTATCTCTATTGTGGAGAAACATTGTCAACATTCCTTTGTAATCTAACCGGGAACCAAGGGATGCCCGAAGAGCTGGACGGAAAGTCCAAATGCATCAGCATTATAAAAGAAAAGTTCTATGGCTATTGCCGAAATATTGATTCGAATGCAAGTGGTTTGGGAGGCCTTCTCATGCACCTTTTGGTGAACTTGTGCAGGCTTTCCGGATTTTCTAAGTATGTAATTTTTAATTTGAGCTACTAGTACTTGAGAAAAAAATTGAAGCATTTTGTAATTTGATGAAACTTTATTTTATGTGATTTTCCTAAATTCATGATTACAGCTAATCATGCATATTTATGCACCCAGTATTGCTAAATGTATTAAACCAGTCCTGAAACATCCGGCGCTGTAGTAAAGGCAGTTTGGCCATTCCTAAAACACTTGACTATGACTGATGGTTCGATTAAGTTTGTACATTAGCTTTATTTGGGAAATTGTAAAAACTTGATGATAGGACAATGTCTTTTTTGTACTCTTCAACGAAACGTGAGTAGCAGAAAATAATGTTTTGCAATTTTTTATACTTAAGCCGGCAGAAACGCTCCTTTGGAGAATCTCAATGTAATTCTAAGGCCAATTTTGTATCCCAGCTGGTCCGGAGGAAATTGATGAGAAAGCAACAAAAAAGCTACCCCCAGAAGTCCAGTATCTTACTGAAAGTAAAACCAGGGCTGAGAGTATGAGGATTCGTGACTGTATCTTGAATATCCTTTTCACGGTACGAATTAATTTTTTTGGGTTGCATGCACCTCCATAAGATTCTTAACCATTACTGACAATGCTTAATTTTATAGTTATCGAAGCTAATTCAAATGTAAATAGAAGAATTTATGTTAACTAAAAATTAATACAGAGTTGTTTTGTTACAAGTAAAAATCTCGCTCCGCTATTCGATGAGCTTCTTAATTTATTTAAACAAATTATGTCGTGGTACGACAGGTCTCATAAATAACCTCATATTTATTTTGTATACATAGTAATTTTTCCATTACGTTCTGAAAATTATCTTTCAGCGAGCTACCGAAATATTTGTAAGTCATGCGGCAGAGTTTTTAGCATATTTGATTTGATATGGCTGTGAAGTTAAAACCATCCTCTATCGTGTACTGGAAAGGTATTTCCTCTTAAGCATTGAGTGCTTTTAGCAAGCGCTCAGCGACACAGTCAAATGCAGATACAGCTGGATAGCTAAGAAACAAAAGTAATCACATAAACACGCAAGCACCCCTTGCATTCTCTGCCCCACATTAAGTTTTTGATCTACAATTAAATCAGTTTGAAATCATCTTTTTTGTGCAATGCATTCGGAAAGTTTGAGCAGTATTGTTTCTATTGATTTTACACGCCATTAACCCTTATCTCATAGTATATTTACTTACTCCCTTCAACAAAATTGAAGTATTTGTTTGACAACGTAATCTTGCGTTAAATCTACAATCAGGAAGCCGGGAGATTTTCTTTTGATTATAACACCAACCAAGTTTTAAACTTGGACAAAATGAACGCCGAAGCTCCTGAGCCCGACGACCCAGCCCAACATACCAACTCTAACTTGTCGGAGACAATTTCAATTGAATCCTCAGATGAAGATGATGATGTTGAAAACACCAATAATTCCGAACCAGCAGATGAATCAAGCATAAATCAATTTGACGGCGATGGAAAAATGAGTGAAACAGAAAAGGATGGAGATGCGGAACAACCTGAAAATGATAACTACTCAGATGTTTACACAGACAACGAGGAATCATGTGATGATGAGATGGATGAAAGCGAGATTGATTCAATGCTCGAACAGGGTATGTAATTGGATTTGCATTAGTACATTACGATACAATATTACTCAGTATCTAAAGGTGACGGTAAAGGTATACGCGCTGTAACTTAAAGACAATTTCAATAATTTTCTTGCTTAAGGTTTGCCAAAAAGTAAGCGTCTTGGTAAAGGCCAAGTTTCCGATGAAAATGCAAAGCCAAATGTTGGTGGTACAAAGCCCACCGAAGGGAATAGTGAACTCATTATTAAGAAAATTGTTGTTCTTGAAGGTAAAGTAGCGGAGTTTTAATTCCATATTTGTATATAAACACGCCCAGCAATTGTTTTATTTTTCTTTAACTGCAGAAAAGGGTGGAAACACATTTGAGGTGTTACCAGGTGGTTGGATTCAAGTTCAACATAGTAGCGGAATGCCACTTTATCTTCACAGAAAAACTCGTGTTTGTACTCTCTCAAAGCCATACTTCTTAGGCCCTGCATCAGTTCGGGTATTGTTTCATCATATATTAAGAAACCTGCAGTTCTGAAACATTCTATTTTAACATCTAAAACTACTTTTTGTAGCGACACTTGATACCACTCAGTGGGATACCTTGTCTCTCTTATCGACGAGAACTGGAAAAGGAACAAGTAGATAAAGAAATGTTGGAAAAGTTGTCGATGGATTTTGAAGGGAATCAACAGGATGGAAATCCCTCTGACAAGTCAGAAGGCACGAATATAAATGGCAACCAATCCCAGCCTAACCATGTGGACATGGAGAACAAATGTCCTGCAGAGATCATTGCAGAAAAAGTGAAACTATTCAAAAGGAAACTTGATTTAGAAAAAGAAACTATGGAAAAGGGCAAACGAGAAAAAATGGATGACTCGAGCACTCCTTCAGAAAATATGGACATTGATGACATTGGTGTGGCTTCTGAAACCCCTGAAGTTACACCTGGTTTAAGCGTAGATATTGAGGCTACTAAAAATTCCACTACCACCACCAGTAACGATCCTGTAACTCCAGAAAACTCCAAATCGAAAAATGCAAATAATGCCCTTAAAGTGAAAGATGTTTATTCCAAGGCATTAACAATTCCTGCTCTGGCAAAACATGCTAGAAGTAAACAAATGGAGAAGAATGCTCAACAAGCACGAGCTTTAATACAACTTGCAAAAGTGGAAACAGCTCGTGAAAATGCGTCATTGTACTCTGTTACTGCATTGGATCTACGAGAATATTGCAAACCACTTTTCAAATTTATTGAAATTGAATGCAAGAGGTTTAAGTAAGTGATACGCCGACGCCATTTTATATGTTTATTGCATTAAAATAGCATAAAAACTAATTTGATATCTTTGTCACACCGTAGAACATGGAGTGCGAGAAGGCGTCATACAAAGGAGCAAAAGCGAAGGCAACTTGAGAGACCCACACTACCAGATAACACTCAAGTTATCAAATTCTTTGATTTACACGCTTCCAAAGGTAAGCGGTTTAATAAACTTCATAAAAATCTGCTTGATTAATTACTCAAGTACCGGAACATTTCAAAATAAGCATTTTTTTTCTTTCAGCGGATGGCGATGAACAAATGAGGAAAAAATTCAACGACTACGTTTTTAACCCTAATGGTAAAAGCGCGGTGTGTATTTTACATGAGTTTGTGCAACATGCCCTCCGAAAACAGCCAACGTATTCTTTCCAAGAGTTGGAAAATGCTGCTACTCCTTATTCCGCTACCGTTATGATTAATGAAATTCCATACGGCCGTGGGTACGGATCCAGCAAAAAGAATGCAAAGGCAGAAGCTGCTAAAGCTACTTTGGAAATTATGATTCCTCAAATGAAAGGACAGTTAAATGAAAACAAGGGTGACACAAGCAATGACTTTGATATCACAGAGGTACGTATGTTAAATGATGGTTATTTTTGGCTAATGATGTTCAATAAGTTTCTATAGGTATAAGCATTCAGTGTTTGTTTAACGACTTATCAATCAAATTTCCAGTATTTTCAACAAGTTGAAATGAATGATGTAAGGATTCCAAAAATGTGTACTAGCGTTAGCGAGCCTTCACCATACACTTTGTTGCTGACTTGTCTTCAGCGGTAAGTTAATTTTTTTAATATAAAACTTTTTTTTTTATAAAAGTACAATGAATTGATACAAAAACAGTTATAATTTGTATTTATTAAACTTTGTAGAAATTTTGGTCAAAGTGGAAGTAGCAGTGTCAAATTTGAGATGATTCCTGCATCCCCATCTAAAGGGAATCCCCCAAATCAATTTCGCATGATGGCTGGAAATGATGATGTTGTCGTAACTGCGTCTAACAAACGTGAAGGGAAGCAATTGGCTTCTCAGCTTTTATTATCGGTATACATTATTTCTATTTTTTTTTATGCCTGCCATTATTCTAGATGGAAATTGGTTCGTACATCATTATCCAAAAGTAATATATATAAATCGTTGCGATCTGATTACTAATAGAAAATTCATCCCCTCATCACCAACTTTGGTGCATTCATCAAAATGTATGGAAACGGCTCAATCAAAAGTGTCAAGGAAAAGAAACAAGAGGAGCAGCAAATCACCACGTTGCAGAGCAAAACATCTGCAAACTCTCCAAATTGGGCTATTTTGAATAAATTACGACAAAAAATGATTAAGTTAGCCAAACTAGAGGATAAATGCAAGGGTCTTAGTGGTAGTCCAAATAAGTCAGATAACAATCTTATTTCTGAACCAGCAGCCCCTGCTTGTGAGGTAGAAACTGTTTGAACAAGCGTTTCATCAGCTAGATTGCATAAAATTGATGACTTATTTAGGTATTTATTATTCGTAGCGATAGTACAGAGTTTCTGAACTGGTCGTGTAGCTCAAATTTTTAATTAGAAATGAAGAGGACCGTCATTACCATTATACTATATACTCACTATAATTGTATGCCTTATAAGTCCTACTCACTTTTTATCGATGGTTTCTTAATTTAAGTAAATTATTTTTTGTGCTGCAATTTTTGTAAATTCTAGTTCCTCTGTAAACTTAGGATTTGAAACCAAAGAAATAAATTGCTAGTAAGCAGGCCAGAGACGTAGCTGAAGAAGGCGTTGAGTGATCACCTCCAAACCCGCTTCCCCCATGTCCACCAAATCTCCTCCACCACCTCTCTCTCTCTAAACCCACCCCCGCGATCCTCTCCCAACGTAGTAAAAGCATTACTTGTAGAATATCATTTCGGATTTCTTTTTTCATTCATTCATTCACCAAAACTTTGGTGCATGTAGAGATGAAAGATGAATCAACTTGAAATATTCATGGTGTTGGAAACCCCTTTTGCAATATCATCAATTTTATAGCATACTTTGGTACGTGTGTGTTCTTCCCATAATCTTTCATTTTCATGGTCTAAGACAACCTTGGTTTCACAAGTACCATTAGATTTTTATGCTTGCTTATTCTCTCTCTCTTCCTTTAATGCTGCTTTTAATCTTTTATGAATCTTGCAGATTTTTCGATAAGGAAAAAAAGCTGATTTTGAATGCTAGACTGTTATACATATACACTAATTTCGTGTGTAAGTATTTCCTGGTTTATAGTTGTTTTTATAAAACTTGTCCTTGCTTTGTAATCGAATTTAAACGCATACCTTCTCGTTGACGGGAGTTGGGAACATTTGCTTTTCTCATTGTGATTTCATCAATTACTTGTATTCAAAGTAGAGAAGGAAATACGTACATAATTCCATAAGCCGAATTCCTAGGGAATGCATAAAACATTTTGTGATGTCGTTGGTGCACCCATAATGGGATTCCCATTCTCTCAATTCGTGTTTGCTTCAGCTTTCCGTTAAATTCCAACCTGAAAGTTAACTTAGCTAGACGCAGACTGCATACTTTCTAAGAATTACATAAATTCCCTTTTCTACTCAATAATTCGTATTTATAGAACATAACCACGTGTGGGGAAGATTCTGCTTCGTTCTTTTTTAATACTTGCTTTATAATTGCTATAAAGCATACATTGTTGAATGATATGGTTACTATGTAGTTGCCCCAACCATTTTTTGAATACCAAAAATATTGTCTGGATTATTACTAGCAAAAATTTTTAGTAATTTCCCTTTGTTAGCCAAAATGTCCGATCAAAACGGGTCTATTTTAACGATGAAAAGGATAATCGCATGTGAAAGTTTTGACGAAATTACTTCCTACATACTAAAATATCACATTGCAAAGCAAGTGATTATGGTGTTGGTAAGACACAAAAATAAGTTTTCGATTACTTCAGAATTGTCCGAAAGCAACCGGTCACGTACAAACTTTCTTCTCATGGCATTTTTCTCACCTGAAAGAGCCAGAAGACAATAAATTTTTAGGTGCTGGTTATGAAGTGATTCCAGTGATGGTAAAAGTTTCTCAAATTGCTAATACCTTAAACTTGGCAAGAAGACAATAGCAGTTAAGTTAGTCTGAACAAATTAAGTTAGCTGCCAAATCGTATAGTTTAATTCTCACTAGGTTTTATAAGATATTTTGGTTACTGAAAAGGTAATTTTGGATAAACTTCATCTCATTATAGCAATAAAGCCGATCTTTTTACCAAACCGACTTGTTTAACTTTCTTCAACGAGAACTAAGCGTTACTGCTAACGATGTGCTATAAATGAGGAGAAAGTTTTATACGCGGAGTTTAGCTTGATTTCCTTTTTATACGAAAAACTAGAAAAGAATGTCACCAAGACAACAATATGAAGCCACGACGCTTTAGTTGTCAACTTCTACCATATCAACGTTGAAGTAAATTAGATTTATTTGAAGTGTTGTTTTGTTGAGAAGATGGGAAATGTACATACAAAGCCGTCAAGCGAAAGCAAACAAAGCTGAAGAGTAAGTTCGAGTGGGTGAATCTAGTTTATTTTGACAGGAGACTTTCCTCATTTATGACTTCTCTAGAACACTTGTAACCATTTGAATTCCGAAACATTCTCAACAACACTTATTGCGTACAACCGTATTGGTATAGAATTGAAAATTGAAAGCTCATGTTCATGTTAAAAATGAAATTTGCAATTCTTAGAAGATTCCTGTCGAATTTCACTTGAATTCACAGTTTACATATTTGTATTTTATGAAAAAATGTATTAAAAATAGTAAACCAGTTGGAAGACCATTACGATTGATCAAATCCAAACACGAGCCACGAATATATGTCTGGAAATTAATGCAGAGCAAAATTCATGATTGTAAAACACGATGGTATCATGGAATATTTGTGTTTGCACAAACGAGAGAGATTGGCAACTATTCGGATGCCGTGCAAATAAACAGCTCTCGTTTATTTGCGTAGAATTCATGCTCCGGTTTAGTTGGCTTGCCAATGAAATTTCTGCTGAAACCAGAGAAGAATGGTCGGATACAAAGTGAACTTAGTTTTTTATTTCAATTCTTCATGTAAGCAAAAGCCCTCACTTTCAGTATGACAGAGATCATGCCCCAGCATTAAACAACCATTAATCCTAAGTTTTATTTTGACATTTCTCTTTTTAAAATAACTCCAACAGAATAAAACTAGAAATAAAAAATATAAAACGGGATACAACTGAAGATATGTAATTAACAAAACCCTCGATATGTTAAAGCAAAACCGTCATTTCTGATAAATTAATAAAGTGTGCACCAACAATTTTCACACAATAGGACAGCAGTGAAGTCGTTGGCTGCCAAAATCAGGACCATTCGTCGCCTTAAAGGAAAAATAAGAAATTGTGTGAAATAAACCAGAACGTGAAAGTTATGGAATAGAGTTCTCTGACACGGAAGTCTTATAAAAAAGGAAGCCAGTGAAATCTCCTAAAAAACTTATGAAGTAAAATGAATAAGGGAGTTAATGAGAAATCATTTGAGTTGCCAGCAAAATGTTTACATGTCTCGAGAAAAGGTAATCCTAAAGAAACGACAAACAACTTTTCTTAATAAAAGAAGACGAATTTGTTCTTATTCATTTTACTCCCACCACATAAAGTTAAGACGAACAATGAAATCAGTTACGAAAGCTCCAGGAAAGATATTTTCTCCAATTCTGTAATTTATTCATAAAATGGAAAACTTTGTTTAATTCTAAGTTTTCAGATATGTATTTCAACTTGAAATAACGTTGTGTTTTGGTTGTGCCACTATTATCTAATTAAAATTCCAAATATAAGGATGAAAGTGGATGAAATTATTAGAACCTAAAGGATTCCTCAATGAAATATATTGTCCTACATTTCCTAACGTAAATTTTAAATGAAAAATATTTTTCAATGAAATGTCAATAAATGAAAAAAAAAACATAAAATAAACTGCTAGTAAGCAGGCCAGAGACGTAGCTGAAGAGGGCGTTAAGTGATCATCTCCAAACCCCCTCCACCAAATCTCTTCACCAAATGAGCCATGTTTCGATTTGAGCAGTTCAAACTGGGCTTCCGAAGTGATTGTTGCTCCATTCCAAGTCCTTGAAAATATTCCCTGCTTTCATACCAATTCTGAAAAAAAGAAGAATAGCGATTATGTTTTGTATTTTTTAAATATAAATCGGATCGATTGATTGTATTAAGAGGTTGTTAAAATATATATTCATTGTATATTATTACCCTGAGTGTCTGGTCAGCATAATATGTTTTCCCATCGACGCTTCCCAGGTTAACTAGATTTATGGTTCCAACGCCTGAGTAAAAGGAAAACAAGGTTAGGTTAGGTTAAGCATACATGAAGTCACATATGCATACATGAAGTTTTAACCCAGGATTATCGATTTTTTGTTTAGATTTAATTGAATCTTCCATTTAAAATTTGTGGACTAGAATTAAAGTTTTAGAACTTATTCCTTACATGGATAATGTGGAAGCATGCTTTCTCTCCACATTCAACGACTTTGAAAAACTTTCACCAGCATATTAACAATGTTGGGACAAGTATCCCTCAGCTTGCAACTTAGTTTCAAGAATAAGTCAGCTATTATGGAAACAACAACTCCTATGGATGTAATGAGAATGTAAACCAAAATCGGTACTCTGCAAAGGTTTGTATACGTTTGCAATGGTTGCTGACAAGCTTAGCAAGGAAAATGCAGCCGTTACCTTGATTCTGGCTCATTCTCTTAATGCTCCGCATTGAAGCAAAGAACTGTTGGTTTTATTAACAAGTTAGTAAAACTACATTCTACTTGTAATATTGCTTATGTTTTGTGTTTGCATTATGCATTATAGGAACAAAAAAGAACGGACTTTCGTGGATGCAGTGAAAGCTCATGCTGACGTTGATTTGTTGACTGAATTATATTTCTGGGAATAAGATGGGAGCGTCACACTTTGAAATTAATTACTTTAACGTATCGGCGACGCTTAATGAATTGTTGGCACGAAATTATTATGTGTACATTTTATAATACTTACTTTTATTTTTGTTCGAAATTGATTGATTTATGACCTTTTAATAATAGGTAAAACACGATTTTATGCAATAAAAAACGTAGTATTAATATGGATAAACAAAATGAGCTTATTTAGTTTATATTAACAGTAATTATAGTAAACTAATCAACAAATATACTACGGTATTTCCTTTTTTAAGCACTATTTTATTATTATCATGACCTTAAATTAAACCATTCATCAGTCAGTATGTTTTATATTTTTGATGATGTGGGATTATTAATATGATTGATTAGTAAGATAATAAAGGAAAATTCGTATTAGTGTCCATGTCCTTCCTTATCAATTTAACCATCTTCCAATTTTTCGGAATTACACATGACCATCACAAACAGGGAAAGTTCAGATAAAAAACTAAGTTCATATATGCTTAGCGTATATTTTGAACTGTATGTATACCCTTTAAAATCACGAAAAGAAGGTGTATAATGCGTTGTCAGTTCGTCTGTTATACAATGATAATGCATTATAGATGCACAACTTAAAAGTACCCGGTACTAAATTAGACAAAATCCAGATTGACCTTGACATTTCAACCCCCATGATAAGAGCCAACGCAACGTTTTTGTTCTGTTTCCTGACCTTACATAACCAACAGCGAGGGAAGTTATACGGATTCATACCTAAAACTTTCTTCCACTTTTAATTTAACTATTACCAGAAGTGTAATCTTATACGTTTTCAGTTTGGATTGCATAGCCTCTCATTAAGCAATGGGCTGAACTTTGGAAATCCTCAACCTGACCTGACCTGGAAGATGTTTTTCAAGGACAAATATTCACTATAAAAGCGAGAATTTTGAGAGACTGAAGTCACTCTGTGGTTGGACTTTCTCCGATCTACTTCACTAAGACTAACTAAGTTGTTTTTATTGACTCTTGGTTGTTGAGAAAATTATTGTTCCCAAAACTGCACATTATTTTCAAGTTTCCATTCCAGTCTTTCTGAAGAAATTTTCTGTCTAAAGTTCCCAAGTTATATTAGGTGAATTTGAAAATGGACATTTCATTCTATGAAGACTTGGTCGGGAAATGGTTCCCATCTCTAGCATCTTCTATATCAAGTGGACTAGGAGATTCCCCGGAAAGTTTCTCAAGTGGCAATTTGTTTCCAAAGCATTTGGTAAGAAACATTTCGTCTTACTTCCGGTTTGGAAACTTAATTCCTTAATTTAGGAAACTTTTAAATTTAATTGTTTTTTTTTGTTTTATTTTCAGAAACTATACACTGCAAATTTTGCTGTGGAAACTTTCAGAAACGATAGGCCAACAAGTTTCCAAAAGGTTTCTTCAGGAGTTTTTGATGTTTTGGAGAAGCAAGTTCCGGACATTCTTCCTTGGAATTCCAGGATGGAGGACCGAATGACTTTGTTCTACCTTCCTTTGGCGTCTGCAGATACTCACCTACAAAATATTTTTGTTAAACACTGTGTAAGTTACCTTTCGTTTACTTTATAGCTAACATTTCAAATCGCAATGATTTCTAATTTTGGTGTTGTTTCAAAACAAAATTTTCTGGGTCTTGGTCCATCCGTCCTGAAGGAAGTGGAGCACCCCATTGCTTCTTCCACTGAGGAATTGGACTGGAACTGGAATCCATTTATGAGCCGAATCAATCTTTCCGTGCAAGTTCAACAACAACTCAAGTCTGATGAGCCAACCCGAGATTACTTCCGCTTTTCGCCAACGCCGCACATTGCCGAGAAGCCATTCATCAGCCTCTTTTGCCACCGTTCGTACAACTTGATGAAAAGTGTTGTGTATTTCACAATCCAAGTACATAACCTACCTAGAGAGATGCAGCTAAGTGCCGACATGTTCGCAGCCCTGGTTGCCACCACTGAAGGAAAGTGCGAGTCTTGTTTTGTGCACGACGTGGACAACTTCATGGTCAACTTTTTCAACGGATCCTTCTGGGCCGAGAATGATGGAGACTACATGGTGATGGTGATGATTCTCATTCCAAAGGAGTTCTGGAGTGAAGTAAACAACAACGCTTCGGAGGATCAGGGATTCGTCTCAGGCACGTTGGACATCCCAGTTTCCAGAAATTACGCTGTGGATTGCCGGAAGGAGTGTCTAATCATTGAATGTGAGTACAAGACAAAGACTTCACCTCAACCCCTTCAACATAGACCATGGACAGCTAGAAATCTCCAGCAGCGGAACGGATGCAAACTTTGGGGTCTCACTGCTGACCAACAGAATAACAATGTAAGTCAGAAATTGATAGTTAGAAAACAATAGCAATTTATCAATTTCAATGCTTTTTACAGCTAATTTCATCGTGTTTCTTTATCTCTTCCAGCTTTTCTACACTGATCGAGTTGCCAATGAAGTCATTTGCGTGCATCCGGCAGGTCACACCTTGTTCAGGTTTGGTCAACACGGTCCTACAGAAGCTCAACTCTATCGTCCCACTGGAATTGCTCATGATGATGATGTAAACAAACGACTCATCATTGCTGATAAGGACAATCATCGCATCTGCTTCTTCACCATGGATGGACAGTACATTTCCAGCTTTGGTAGCAAGGGGTATAAAAATGGTACGTGTTGATATCATAGCTTTTTTTGTAAGAAAGACAGGTGAAAATATTGAATGTAAATTGTATTTAATTTTGGGGTCTTGTATTTTTTTTGTTCCAGGCCAACTTCACTATCCCTGGGATGTAGCCGTTTCTCCAGACGGGCAACACGTCGTTGTATCAGATTCCCAGAACAAGAGGGTCCAGTTATTCGACCGGTTTGGCAATTTCCTGAACAAATACTCCGTTTTCGAGACCAATCCGTTTGAATACAAAAACGAGTTGACTTATCCAAGAGGAATTACTTTCGATGAAACAGGTATTTAATTAATGAATTGTGCTGCTCCTTATACATTTTAACTTAATACATTCTTTTAACAAGCATGTTTTTTTTGTTTATCCCTTGTTTTTTTAGGACAGAATATTTACGTAGCTGATTTCAACTGTCATAACGTGGTCCGCATCCCAATAGACTTCTCACACCATCACAAAATGATTCCAGAGGGAAAGCTACGTCGGCCGCAGGGAATTGCTGTGGACTGGTGTGGAAACTTGCTCATTGCTGAATCTTACAAGAATTGCATTCGTCACGTGTCGCCCCAGAGTGATCTCATTTCCAACATTTCACGGGTTCTGGACCAAGCTTTGGAGTTTCCAGTGAATGTCGCTACTCTGGCCGGAGGCTTTGTTGGTGTGCTGTGCTCAACTGGAAAGATCTACATATTTTAAGGATTTGTTAAGGTGTAATGTCGAGCTGGTGCTTCTTATACTGAGTCAGTAATAAGCAATTAATCTTAAATTAGTAAACATGTTAAAAAGCTTACAGGGAATAGGTTTTTATGTCTGTAGTAGAATACAAACATTGTTAAGTAGATTTCCTCATGTTCCGAGTTTTGTAACTTTGTAATTCAAGAGTTTAAAGTTTATGAAGGTAACTTCCATTATGAAGTTAAGGGGTTTTTCTTGATTGACATTATTCGAAAATAAAAACCATGAACTTATCCTCAAAATAATACTTATTATATTGATTTTATCAACATTGACATTGGGTAGGGTGACATTTTTAAGCTTCTTGGCATATCATTCATAATGTACAAAATTGTAGTACATTTCTCTACATCAGGAGGGTTTTCTCGGAAGCACAAACTCATCCTGTGATTGTTGCTCCTTGGCCTCTTGGTCATTAATTTTTTTCAAATGAGTGCCACAGTGTGGAAGATGCAAAGGCCTTGATCATTGTTGTACAACATTTGAGAACCTTCCAAAAAAGTCAGGATGATATGCCACTCATTGAGTCTATGACCACCTTTTAGATGGTCGGCATTCGACGTCGCATAAAAATGTTTCTTACGAACGCTTGTCGCTAATGATATCCATTACTCAAAGTACAGTCTGAAGCCACATCATTCATCATCATGATCGTTGACGTCAATCGTAATACTCAGGCACAATCTGCAGGAGGTGGTGATCAGATTGAGAACGAAAAACTTTGTTATATATGCACTAAACATATTTTTAAGGTTACAACTGACAATGCAGGTAAATTGATGCTAGCTGATAAGTTTAATGTTGGGAAATAAAACATGAGCAAAAGACACTGATAGATCTCGGTTTGGGAAGCGATTTATTATCCAGAAATGAATATTTCTTCTTCATTTGTGCTTGCTTTGCATGGAATTCATCCTGTATCACATTTTAGACTTCATCTGAAAATCTACATACCACCATCCAATAATTTACGCTTCGTGTATGCAGCTTTTATCAAAATTTAGCAAAACTACACTGGGTGTAGAACGCTATGCGTTTTCTTGATCTAACGAACGTTGCCGTCAGATCATGACCGTCAAATACTAAACCTACGTTTTCCACGACGCGACGTGGATTGACACGTTACGGTACGTGTCTAACGGGCCCGCAGGCCGAGAGAGTACGACTTGAATCACATATATATACCTCTACAAATTCGCGTATAAAATACTTAACTGACTACTATCTTTACAACAGTAGCACGATTTTATTTGATATAGTTTTGAAAATTATTATTCTAAACAAAACAAAAGACTACTTCATAATCTATCAATTCATGCATTTATGTCATCATAAATTTAGGTTTAATCGAGTATTTTTTACAACTAATCGTTCTATTACTTATACTATCACAATAATATGCAATACGAAGTAACCGTATCTATTTATATATTGAACAAAGTAATTTAAATCGATAAAAAATTTGATGTATTTAACACCCTGTAATAATTTTATACATCCAATTTAATACTATTCAGTATATATTGCTTTTTTCTTATGTTTCCTTCCTACACACTCTTGATCGTGAAGTTTCTTACATCTTTTATTTACACCTCGACAAGTTGGAAGTTCCCGTTTCACATAGAGGAAATTACTTTGTTTCGCCCACAAAAAATTATTCGGATCTAAATTTAAGATTATCAAGTTCAAGATCTGTAAACTCCCTCAACATTCTTCGGGCAGGATCTCCAATTCTAGCGTGGAAAGGGTACTCCGACAAACACAAGTTTTCGGAAAATTGGTCAGAAGGGATAAAGTTCAAACTTCCTTTTTTGATGATGTCACAACATTCCTTGGCGTCTAAAATCAGTAATTTCTTGGCGTTGTCAAGTATTTCGAGAGCCATTGATTTCACTCGCTGCTGAAACTTTTTTTCTTGGAGCCATTTGGATTGGCATTTCTGCCAGGAGACTATCATATTTAAATACTTTTGTTGTAAATTTACCCTCATAGTCTTGCTCAATGTTAACTGATTTTTCCATTTTAATTTAACAACAGCTACAGATTCCGTTGAAGAATTATTTTCAACACTCCACTTCTTTATGTATTCATTGCTGGTGATAACATCGCAATCCAATGGGGGAATTCAACTTCGCTGAAACATTCTGATGTGTACAGAAAATAGTTTTGTTGAGAAACGGGTGGTGATTGTGATTAGAACCGAGAGAGAGAGGTGCATTCTGAAAATGCTTGATGTTGTTATGTACCTTTAGGTATATATTGAAAACACTCAGGATATCGTCTGTCTGTATGTACGATAACTCAAAAACGGTTTCACTTTTTTGAATTCGGTTTTCACTAATCGATATCTTAGGTCAAACGAAAGATCGACTTCGAAGATGGGTCAAATCGCTTCAGGGGAACTCCTGGGTCACAGGTCAGGTCAATGTTATTGAATAGTAAGGTGTAGGTTGTGATGCATCAAAATGAAGGTAATGGTGAGAGTAGATCAGTGATACAATTTTCGAAAGTTTTTGATAACCCCAGCGTGACCTGTGACCCTGATAAGATTAAAATATAGCAAGGTGCGGGTTGTGATGTATCAAAATGAAGCTACTGCTGAGACTAGATCAGTGATACTATTTTTGAAATCTTTTGATAACCCCAACGTGACCTATGACCAGGATAAGGTCAAATATTTTTTGTAATAGTAAGGTATAGATTATGATGCATCAAAATGAAGCTACTGGACAGAACAGTTCATTAATGGGGCTCCCAAATTCCCAGTGTGACCCTTGACCTTATTAAAATAAAATGAATTCTAGAGGAGGGGGAATCGGGAAATTTTAAAGGTACATCATTACATCTCGATCTGTCGGGTTTATTTGAAAACTTTTTAGTTAGCCAATGTAAAAAACTGATTTCCTTCTGAAAATTGTTCAATTGCTCAAATGAAGAGTGGCATGTTGATGGGCCCAAATTCGGCTTGCTTTGTTCTTGTTCATCACGTTCTGCATGTTGTAAATCTGCTTTTTAATTAACGACTCTACTAATAATATTATTTTGATTTCCATGAAACTTTTGTACTATGTCCATTCTGAATAAACTGCTAGTAAGCAGGCCAGAGACGTAGCTGAAGAAGGCGTTGAGTGATCTCCTCCAAACCCCCTCCTCCCATGTCCACAAAATCTCCTCCACCACCTCTCTCTCTCTCTCTCTCTAAACCCACCTCCTCGATCCTCTCTCAACGTATAGTGAAAGCATTACTTGTGCAATACCATTCCGGATTTCAAGTATGCACAATCTTTATGCTTTATGTACATTCATGCACTATGCATTTGCTATGCTTTGCAATGCTAAGCATGCCTTTATGCATACGTTTAAGCCAAATCGATGAGTTCCTGAACTCTAACGCCTATAACTTTCGAACCGTTTGACCGATTTGGCTGAAAAATATTCCCAGAGGTCCTCTTGAGTAGTGCTACCTGTGTACAAAATTTGGTCCAAATCTGTCAATGTATGTGACCAGGAGACTGACACAGACAGACAGACAGACAGACAGACAGACAGACAGACGAACTTAGTAAAGCCATTACTTCGCTGAATGCTCTTGCTTCAGCTACGTAATAAGAGGCAATGATACATATAATGGCATTAGTAGGCTTTAGTTTGGCGTTAATATAAAAATGTGATAAATAATTCACGGCTTTTGCTTAATCTTTTTGTTTTCGACGGAGGAAAGAGACCCACATGTGGCTTATGACGAAATATGATGACGATGACAGAGACGGTTAGGATTTTCTCATTAAAACTGAAGCTCTTACCGCCTTATTAATGATATGTTGATCCCCGATGAGAAATGCTTGGTACATTCTACAAAATAACTGTTTCCAAAGCATTCCTACGTTTTCTAAAATACACGATCAGGACAGTCACAATATTTAGGATGGATGGATTCAGGGCACACAAAAAGAAAGTGAGACGTAAATGTTGTTGATAACCTTCGAGCTTCTGAGCACATATAAATCGTGTCTGTTGGCAAAAAGTGGCTATTGCAAACGTGACATGCACAGTGGTGTTGGATGATAAAGCATGGCTTTAGGGTTGAGATACAAGGTGTGAAGAATGATATTATGTAGCTTTTGAAATGAAAATAGGGGATACGAAGCCCTTCAACATTTATCAGGTTTAGTGAGCAGTGGCGCGTGTAATGATGTGTTGGATATCTGAAGAATATAATACTGAGCAGAGCAATTCGGTTAGAAGAAGTTTAGTGAAGGTGAAAATTCCGCAAACTTTTTCCAAAGAACGTATGTGAAAACATTTATAGTATATCTTGTTCATCTTGAATTTTCCTGAGCGGCAGTAAAAGCACGGTTCAGGTATGCTGCCAAATTTCGTTCTTTGATAGCTATTTTGAGTGATTTCAAATGAAGTTTGCCTTCTGGTTCTGGTACATTAAAATATAAACGAGCAGCCAATCAGTTTAATGGCAAGTCATCCAATATTTTTATAAAAAAAATTAAATTTCAACAAACCGAAAGATTCCAGCTAAACAGCTAATAGTGTAATTAAATGTATAAGATGTAATAATACGTAAACATTTGGTGGTAAATGATGCTATTGCTATATTCATATTGCTGAGATGGAATTCCACAAAGGTAGATCAATGCTACTGAGAGATAGAAATGTATCAAGATCCCATCACAAAAAATGGATAATATGCAACACGCGGAATACCAATCGTGAGTAAACATTTCTTTCAGGAAAAAACATAAATGTTACTATATGCTAGTTGCGAGCACAAGCGGCAACGTATTTTATGGCTTCAATTTGGATTGTGTCCCTTGAGGCTGTAGCAAATTTGCTTTCCACCTTTCCCAAACAGAAGCATATAAAGAGATGATCTAAATAATATTGGGGATTTCAATTTTGTTCTCGGTTCAATAAAGTGATAGTGAACGTAGATATGCAGATGCAATTTGTGTTTTTGTTGATATTGAAATGACAAGGACAGATTGGATGATCAACATTCAAAATGAATATTTCTCCACATGGTATTGAAAATTAACTTCTCAAAAATTTCTCAAAGCATAACACTGAAGGTAAGCAAGCTAAGAAGTCCTATGTGTTATAATGTTTTCACTTCTAATTTCGGCTTTTTGACACCTCAAAGCTTGGAAGAAAAGAAGTTCACCCAGTCCCTTTTCCAAGTAGTAAAATTTTATAAGATTAAGACTGATTGTAAGTAAGAAAAAGAGTGAAAGCGAGCAAGCAAAAAGCTAATGGCCCTTTAGACACCAATCGTTTTATCATATCGACTCCCTAAGGCACTGTTAACCAAATATGAAATATTATGTCAGGTACGTAGGTAGGTAGATGGTAGACTAAAATCCGGAAAGCCATAAAAATTAGGATTTTATGGGAGGTCTACTAAACTTGCGATTTTTATAAACCTCAGCTTGTCTATTAATTTTACTAATTTAAATTTATAGTACATATGGGAATAAATCTAATGTAGTTTTTGAGGAAGTCGATTTAGTTTCTTGTCGAGCAAAATCCACATAACCGATTTTTTTCTCAAGAAAAAGAAGAACGAACTTGTTTTGGAATGTGTGAGCCGACGTCGTAAAAAAGAAACGGGGGTTGTGGTTGTTGTGTGCCAAAAAGATATCAAAATTATTTTAGGGTTTTGTACCGATGCAATATGTGGCAAACTTTTTGTCAAATGGATAGCTAATAAAATCAAATTATGAGCAGTGTAAAAAATGATATGTAAGTCTAGTGAAAAAATACACAGCATGTTTATACGTATGTGCGTAAGAAACCGTAAATTTATGGGACATGAATTTAAAGTGAACTACTATTTATCGCAAAATAACAGACACGTATTCGCATTTACATATCAACTTAAGAAAGAACGTGAGGTGAATTTACCCATTGAAAAAATAGATGAGGTTCGCTGACCACTGTCCTACAATGTTTATAAGTAAGGGGCAAATTTCATATTCTTTCTTGGCACAAGAAGAAAAAATCAAATTGCTACCTTCTACTGGTTTTAAAATTTCAAGTTTTGAATCTTTTCCAAGATAGGTTATAATTTTTTAGGGAATAAATTTATGTCTCAAATTCTTCAGAGGTCCTTTATGTGTCGGTTTTTATTGAAATTCTCGCCGAGACAAAAGAAGACTAAAGTTTACAGCAAATCTAAGTTTGCAATATGGTGGAGATGTTCAACTAAACAATAATGATATTAGTGCTACAAGGAACAAGGTCATTGCTTTAGGAACTTACGTGGGAAAACTCGTTCATTGGATGTGTACTCGTGTAATATAGTGCTACGCAACACAAATAGAATAAAGATTTTTCATGTAGCATTTTTTTGGAATTACTATGCTGAGTATTGGAGTATTCTCTTCCGCCTCTGTATTTCTTGACGTACGCTTTGAAAGAAAAATAATCTCAAAGGACGGATCCATGTGTAGACGTCATGTGACAGAAATAGTAGGATAGTCGTTACAGAGAAAGGGACTACAATAGTCACAATGTCAATGATTAAATTGGAAAGAAATGAAAATTTCATCTGTTCCTAATCCAATTGAACGGGGGAATAGACAGTGAAAAGATTGACGTTGACAGTTGACCGTATTCCTATACATATTTTTAGCAACAGCTTTTTTCCAAGAAAGAGAAAATGAACCAAATCTTGCAACATTTTGTGGTTTACCATAACAATTGTTTTCTGATATCTGAAGGAAGTGTAACATAATTTGATTTTCTGAGCAACATACCACCATCATCACCATTTTACCAAAAAATGTGCCTTTCTTTTTCAAAAAGGCTAATGTGCCAACCATTCCGCAATAATCGAATATTCCGTGAAGAACAGACGTATACTATTTATTTTCTGAGGAAGTTGCGATATTTTAGCTGGGGCTATCTGTAACATGACGGAACTAAATTTACTTGGTCCCATGCATATGAAATGAGCTGAATTTTTTTTTATTTATTTCAACAATTCTTTCGAGAGAACTTAACACCATGCAGTTTTCTGAAATAATGAATTTATGTTCCGTTTTTTTATCAAAAGGGGTTTGTAGTCACAACTAAACACAGAGCAGATGGGAGAATTGATTAATTAAATTTATATGTAACGAATGTGCTTCTTCTGCAACATCATAAAGCACTCGGGAAATATATACACATGATAAATATTCAAGTCAGCTTTCAGTAATTTATGCATGCCATGTATTTCTTAAAGATACGCTTCTGCCTGCATGATGCATACACTTGAAAGGGAAAGTTGGTACGTGCTTTCAATATACGATATCCCAGCATGAAAGAGAAAACCTGCCATTACAAACTTGCCAATTCACTTAAAAACCACCATATGCTACAAAGGATAATCAAATTTTAGGTATTAGGAAATGATGTAAACGAATAGGAAATTTAATACTGTTTCGGAACTTTTTCAGATGTCCCTATGCAATATAGCTTAGCACAGCTTAAAAGATTCCAAGAGTGGGAGAAAGTTAACGTAATGAGTAAACGACAGGTGAGAATGCTCGTCGAATATATGAACGAAAACATCATCCTTTTCGACAGAGATGCAAAGTTTGTTATAAAAGAGAAAAGTGTTTTGTTATCATCATACCAAAATCAGGAGAGTTTTCATAATTGTCATGTTCACCAAATCATTTGAAATGAACAGTCTGTGGAGTCCTTAATTTTCTTTAGGATTTCCTTTGTTAATTTAAGAGTAGATTGACGTAGTTCGGGGTAACTTGAACTATTTTCTCCAACTAAATCTTAAATATATCTTATAACGTGCGAGAAGAAAGGAATGCGTAGTGAAAACCAAATACAAATTTGTATCTGCTTCAATATGTTTCTAAAAATGGAGAAAACGTGCAATTCAAGGAACTGGTTTTTGTGAAATGATGATATGGCACTATTCACGGATTCAATAGAAAATTGGATGGCAAATGATCATGAACGTGACTACATGCAGACGAAAATTGAAAAAAAAATGGTTGAGGACCGGAAGCAAACACGTCGATGGACCAAGTTTGTTTACGTTAGATCCATTCTCCATTTTTGCTTGGTTGTGAATACAAGCTGTTATTACGTAGCTGAAGTGAGAGCATTCAGCGAAGTAATTGTTTTACTAAAACTGTCTGTCCGTCTGTCTGTGCGCACTCTCCTGGTCACATACATTGACCGATTTGGCTCAAAATTGGTACACAGGTAGTACTACTCAAGAGGACCTCTGGGAATAGACAAATCGGTCAAACGGTTCGAAAGTTATAGGCGCTAGAGTTCAGGAACTCATCGATTAGGCTGAAACGTACATCATCCGTGTGGATGAGCTTGTGCATGAAGCCAGAATCCGGAATGGAATTCTACAAGTAATGCTTTTACTACGCTGGTGGAGGATCACAGAGGTGGGTATAGAGAGAGAGAGAGGTGGTGGAGGAGATTTGGTGGACATGAGGGGAGGTGGTTTGGAGGAGATCACTCAACGCCCTTTTCAGCTACGTCTCTGGCCTGCTTACTAGCAGTTTATTTTGAAAGTACTATTTGCAAACTGGTATCCAGAATTCATCTAGGTTTATGACTACTAAAACCCATTCAAAATGTTCCAACGACGCATGAGAACGAAAGGTGAAAGCCCTTGCTATCAAAAGCTACATGCAAAGTTGATATTGCTGCTTCCATTTTAGTATTACAAGAATCGCAAGGAATATCTCAAGATATTTCGTTGAATTTAAGCATCAACATTACATGTATACATGTACATGATTGGGTATTGGGAATCTGGGTGATCTCTAATGTGTCATCAAAGTTTTCATCAAAGACGTGCTATCATTTTCTAACTGTAGACATTATTAAGGACTCTTTTCTCAAACTGGAGACAGCTGTGGAAATTCACTAAAGAAGTTGTTACGACGCAAATGCTTACATACATACGATGATGTAGGCGTGGCCAGTCTCAAAAGTTTTTAATGGGGATGCTCAGGTGGGAGCCTGCTTAATGGCTTCCATCAATGGAGATTTAAAATAATTTTATGATGAAGACATTTAAATGTTTTCATGAGGGATTTGTTTCTAAGCTGAGATTGAAGCATAGTTTAGAAAAAACATTGCTTTTCTTTCATCTTCCCTTTAGGTTTGATGCGCATTTTATTTATATATACCTAAACTAAAAAAACGTATTGTCAGTAAATCAGTAACCAAACAAAATTCACACGATCAGTGATACTAACGGTTGTTGGATGCTCACAGTATTGGCAGCGACATGGAGCACTAATGACACTATCGTTTAGCTGTCTCTTCATCCAAAATACATTGAATCTTTACTAAACTTGACCAATCTTTCCTCTGCTTTGCATCTCGATATAAAGCGTCAAAGAAAGGATTTCTGGAGGATTTATGTTGTGAATTTATTCCGTACGTTTTAAGGGAATCGATTAAAATATAACTCTTCATTAGTGAGTACTAGTTACTACTCTATTATATATTTTTCCTTGGCATAATAATATGGTACCTATTTTCTGTTGTCTTTCCTGGAAAAGAACAGTAAGTTAGAATCTTATGGTGGAATTCATTGACTGTCTTTTTTATTACGTAGCTGAGTATTCAGCGAATTAATAGTTTTACTAAAACTGTCTGTCTGTCTGTGCGAACTCTCCTGGTCACATACATTGACCGATTTGGCTCAAATTTGGTACACAGGTAGCACTACTCAAGAGGACCTCTGGGAATACTTTTCAGCCAAATCGGTCAAACGGTTCAGGCGTTAGAGTTATAGGCGTTAGAGTTCAGAAACTCATCGATTTGGCTGAAACGTATACGTATACGTAAGAATTGCATAGTATCCGTATGGATGTTCTTGTGTATAAATTCGGAATCAGGTGGTTGTACATAAACCATGGAATAAATGCTTCACTATACGTTGGGAGAGGATCGCGAAGGTGGGTTTAGAGAGAGAGAGAGAGTGAGAGGTGGTGGAGGAGATTTGGTGGACATGATGAGGGGGTTTGGAGGTGCTCACCCAACGCCTCAGCTACGTCTCTGGCCTGCTTACTAGCAGTTTATTGAAAGTCGGTAGCAAAAACCTTCACTTGGCAGCAATCCATAGAAAAGGCGGAAAATAAGATAGAGAAAAGTGAAAGGAAACGGAGAAAAGGCGGATCAATTTCCGCTCTCATTTTTCACAAATCTCAGCATCTAGTTTCCATTCAGTCTCAGAATGCGTGTTTTAACGGGAGAAAGGGAAATTAGAGAGTGGAAAAGCGGCAGTCAGATGTGCAAATAAAATTAATGGTAAGATATAGACTTTTACTTGAAAATAAATAGGTATATGTATATATTATGTAGACAGCAGTCGATTTTAATGGAGTGGGACAATGAATGGTTGACAAGAAGTATTGAAAATGTGAAAATCCAATTAACAAAAGCAAAGGAATGCAAATTAGCCCCATTTGGACATCTCTACTTCTCCCACTTACAGATCAACCTTGACCTCATGTTATTGTCACCATGACCAAACAAATCACAATCGTTTTAAATTTTTACAAGAAACATTACCATATTTTCCCATTTCAAAAAATTTACATCCGTTTCTCACTTTGTATTTCAACATTTGCTCCTGATGACGATGCCAGCTAGACATCGAAAGCTTGAGAATATAATAAATCGTGAATTTATTCTTTTAAAGATCATCCATGCATTCCGCAGAACCTCCTTATAAGAAGTATTCAAATGGTTTTTAAATAAACTACTCTACATTCTTCAATTGTGACATACATTTACTTTCCATTCTGTAAGGAAAAATGTAAGCATAAAATAATTTACTCGTGAACATGACAATTTTTTATGGAAATGTTTAATCGATTCATTCTCTGGTTTTTTTACTCTTCTCCCCATATTTCTCTTTTGAATATTTGTAAAAAGTTTAGAGTAAGTCCTATTTGGGTGCTTTTTCGTATGAAACAAAAATGGAATAGTATTCTATTTTCTTTGCAGGGCATTCAACATTTAGAAAGATTTATTGCTCTCAGATAATAGAATACTTCACTTTAGGTTATTTTCTTCTACGAACCCTGAAAATTGAATTTGCATTTACTTTTATGCAGTCGTGAATTTAGTTCATGCCATAAAAAACTTATGACAGTGGTCAGGCAACTTAAAAATTTTTTCAAAGAATAACTTTATTGCAGTTTTTTTGTTGCATAAAAGTTTTTCTCTTTCTTTACTTTCCTTTCCAGAGTTTGTGAATAGGAGTAAAATATGTCTGTTGTTTCGCGATAAAAGTCAGCCCCACCCGCATGACATGACATTTGGTTCTTTCAGAGCTGGTAGTTCGTGCTTCTCGTTCTGTTAGGAGTGAAAGTGGGCAAGTGGAACTTTAGCTGGAAGCTAATTTTCAATTTCACACAGAGAGACATTCATGTTCTTCTCCAATCTTCCAATTTGTTCTTGTTATTCCAGTATCAACGGCAACATAAAGAATTGCATATCTAGTACACGTTCACTCTCACTTTATTGACCTGTTTATGTTAGTGTTGCTGGATGTTAACGAAAAATTGAAAGGTAAATACATGTAATAAAAAAGTAGATCAACGACCAAATGTTAGGATCATCCCATTATATTTATATACGTTTATGAAAAGTGGATGGGAAATTGGGTATTGCCTCCGGGGAATCCATTCCAATTGGAACCATAAAAACGTATTGCTGCTGGAATTGGAGCTGTCACTGCACTGCACGCATGTACTGGCAATATATTTATCTTTTTTATGGAGGAGAAAATGTTTCTGTTTACCTATTACATGAGTAATAGGTAATCTTCTCCTGAACGAAATGTTTATCCAAGGGGGTAACCTGATTTGGATATCCAATTTCCTGTGATGTTGGATGTGGACTAGATCTCTCAATTTACCTTTTATAAAAATGCACATCATAAATTGATACATATTATGTACCTCAAGTAAGTGGTGTGAAAAACTTTTATGGAATGTCATTTGGGCAATGGAAATAGCAGCATTATTACGGGTCGTTCTCTCAACGCGTACCTACTTTAAAACAGACGATTTGCGAACGATGTTTTGCTTATGCTAACGCCAACATAATGAATGCGACCTTAGAGTTTCGTGTTGTCAAGAAGTATTCCTTTTATAGTGTTTTTCCAACAATTTGTGCATTTGAATAAATTTTTGAATATCCCATGCAATCTTTGAAATAGGTTAAAATCCTGTTTTCACTAATCGATATCTCAGGTTAAAAGTAAGACCAAGTTTAAAAAGCTAAATGTGTTATTAGGAGCTGGGTCAAAGGTCATCTTTAAATTTTCCCTTCGATTGAAATCATCGTAAGTAAGCTGAACTAATTTGCATATGAGAAATTTTCAGTTCAAATAACATATATTTCCAAATGGTGTGAATTTCTATTATTGTAATGGTATTGTAAATTGCAGCATTTTCCCATTTTCTACACAAATTCATTTTTTTTCATTCATCTAATTATGGGATTATATAGTTGGAAGATTACAATTTGTTGAGTGGTTGTCGTTTTGAGATTTTGTTGTGGAAAGTATCATAAAAATGAGACGGTTTCCCTCTTCTTTGATATCATTTCAAGAAAAACAATTTTCAGCTTGGGTAACTATGCAATGTGGTAATAAACGGGTAAAATGAAGTATGAGATGAAAAAGTGGAACATACACTAATACATTACGAAGTGATATACTTACTTTCAAGTTGTCGTTGCTACAATTTACATTTAAACTTTTCAAAACATTTTTTCTCAAGTACTTTTCTTAAAACAAATTAAATTGTTTGCATGATTCTCGGTTAGATATGTGATTCTTTGCAATAAAAAGCAACAAATTCTAGTTTTTAGGCTAACACGTAGCTAATTTTTAATCCCAATAGGATAGGTGCTTACAGATATAACTTATAAATTTCGCCGTATAAATTCATCCAATGTTTGCAAGTAATAGAAATCGAAATGGGAACGATAGAATTTTGTATAAAGAAGCATATAGTGATTGACTAAAATGGATGTATGTTTACTAAAGGAGGTGGGAAGGAAATTGATGTATGTACCCAAGGGAGAAAATAACCCAAAATAAACTTATTACTGACTGCGTTTCCAATTTTCTGGAAAACTTCCACTTGCTGCTTTTAGATGAGAAGAAATGGAAAAATAATCATAAGAACCTGTAGAGCATATACATATGTATGTTGTAGCTAACGCATTCCTTACATTCCTTGAGCTGTGCATCGTATTACAGAACATCATAGCGTCGCACGTGCCACTGCTCTCAGCGCCCAATAAATGTTTGAGTGTCTTGTAGCCCTTTTTTCATTCCAAAAGATAGATGCACGTTGTCTCTACGTTCTGTACCATATCATCATCATCTGCAATATCATCCTGTATGCAACATGTTGAGCTGAATTGGAACAAAACCTCAGTTTTACCATACCATTTAGGTTTCATGCCATTTATGTAGTTGCATCATGAATTGTTCCCTACTGAATGAGATTCCACGCTGCTAGTTTATCGATTTCCATCCCACTCTTACTTTCACTCTCCTTCCTACTCTCACAGCTGCAATGAGATTATATTCTGTAAAGGAAAAAATATTTTTTTGAGTACAGATTTGGTTTCTAGTTAGCCCATAAAGTGTTTCCTACTTAGAGTGTACCTTATGATGATTCCCCTAACATTTCATCTAAGGTTTTCATGAATGATGAAATATCTTCAGGCAAGAGATTTTTCTACTTAACCGAAATTTAGTGTGGAAATTGTCATCAACTTTTCCAAGTTACTATCATTTTGCAAGCAAGAAACCAAACCACCCGAAGTTGTTGTGTATCTTCAGTCTTGCTTTCTCTCTCGTGTCGTAAACATCTCGCACACGCTCTCTTTTTGGTATGTGAAAGAAATATTCCTGCCGTTTTCAAAGGTGCAGCTGAAGTGCAACAAAATCCAATTTTTGTAATTCTAACGGAACTGTTGTGATCTCCGAAACTTATTAAATTTTCTACACGTGTTTACAATTATTGGAGGGAAAAGGACACTGACATTTCACCGGTTTGTAAGTTGTTGTTGTTGTTGTTGTTGACATGTAACAAAAGAGTGCAATGAAAAAAAGATTTAATTATTACCGATAAGGAAAATAATTTTACTTCCTTCTCTTGAATCATCAGTAATAGGAATGACGTAGGGAAAACTAATATTTCATCTTGACAGGAAACCATCACCTTTCCTGCTCCTAGATAATATTTCTCCGAGAAAAAAGCACAGCTGCACGCTGCACGTCAATCTATTCAACCATGAAATTGACATGTGGAATAATGTATCCTCCTTCCAGAGAAACTTTGTTCAATAACTGGAGTTAAAAAAAATTGTGTGAAATAACTTACTATTATCAATAAAATAAGAAAATATTACAGTTTTTAATGTTTATTTTTACAGGGAAAATAAATTTTCAATTTCTAGAATAAAGATTTTATGCCCCAACCAAGAGTAGTGGACATGAGGCTTATCCAGTTGTGTCACAGCTATGGAAGTCTATAATGTTAGGACTGGATTCTGAGGTGGTTCCTTTAAAGGCTTTGGGAAATCGCATAACCAATGCCACTTGGTTTTACCTAAATAATACTAGTTTGTTTCCAAACTGGGATAAACTGCAAAACATGAGAATGGAATCATGGAATCATGGGAATTTAAATGAGACCATTGATAAGCTGTTGATGCCACATCTGTCCAAATGTGAAAGAGCTGCTGCCTTAATGCCGGAATGGCTGTCATACAGGTTGTATGTGAAGCTGGCCAAAAAAGGAAAATTTGTTTATGTTGGAAAGGACGAAATGAAGTACAATTTCAATGGATATATGTTTTTGAACTGGGTGCCACCAAACGTTGTCGTTAGGATGAAAAGTCTGGGATCATCTGGGATAGTTGAGTGGTGGGCAAAATTTCTGAATAGTATCACATTAGATGGTGAGTAGTTCAAGGATTACGCGTTTAGAAAGGAAAAATCGTTTAGTTCGACGTCCTATATTATTTTTCTTTGTTTCCTTTTTGGCAACGGCGTTGGAATGCTTGTTTTCTTGGGATTTGAAAGAGGAGCCGCTGTTTTATTTGGTGTAGCTAAAGATTTTATGTGTCATATGCTTCGCGTAATCAGCTTTGCAATTGGTATCCGTAAATCGTTCGTCATAAATACGATACAAAAATAAAATATATGAAACTGTGTCCACCAATTATTGTTCCTAAGTAGGAAAAGGATTTCTTGTGGCTTAGTAAATATTTTGATGGCTTTTATTACTTCTTATAATTTGACTGCAGCATCTTACCTTACGCATTATTAATAATCCAAGCATAGAATCATATTGAAGATTAAATTTCAGACTAAATTAGAGTAATGAGTATAAACTTTTATGACATACGAATGTTTAGTTATCATTATTTTATCATATTAAATGACAATTTTACAAATTATTATTAGAAATCTTTTTTAAATCTCTCATAAATTAAATTTTAGAACTTTTTATCAGATTGATTTGCAACTTTTGTCGACTTTTATCAAGTTTGTTGGACAACTTATGGAGAATTCATGGCTTGATATTGCAACTGATAAGTGTTTCTAGTTTCTAAATCAGTTAAGCAATTGTATGCAAGAAATGGCAGACAAATTATTCAAACTTTTTTTGTTACAATAAATACATCTATATTTATTACGTAGCTGAATCTCAGTCAGCGTAGTTATAACATTACTAAGTTTGTCAGTCTATCTGTCTGTCTGTGCGCACTCTCCTTTCAACATACTTTGACCGATTTCCACCAAATTTGTAGGTACTACACCTCAAGAGCCCGGCTGGTATTGCTTTTCAGCCACGTCGGTCATGGAAACCAGTAAGTTAAGTCAAATCTTTTTATGGCTTGCTCTTGAAAATGTATATTCCTTGTATAATCTTTCATCTTCATGGTCTGCAACACCATTTGTTTGTTATTAAACTCATTTAATATCACAGTTAGTAATTACTATAAGAAAGGCCTGGTATGTTCAATGTAAAAAAACATTGAAAATTCTGGAATGACTCAATTCATTCCAGTCTGAACTAATTAAATATAGCATGTTTAGTTTTCATTGACGAGTAGATAGAAAGCTTTGAACACATTTCTGTTAGTAACAAATCTTCAGTATTTTTTAATGTCCGATTATACAAATTACAACCTCGAAGAAAGTGATATTTAATGAGCTGCATTCTTGCATCCGTGCATAGCCGTCTGCAACGTACGCACGCAATATAGCCATTCGTTAATTAGGATGTTAATGGCTGAAGGTTAGGGTATAAAATAATGTTTGTTTTGAAGAAGAGGTCGTACTCAATTCCTTGTGATCTATCAAAGAGCAAAGTAATTCTCCAACATTCAGTTCAGAAATTTTCATTTACTTCTAAAAATCCTTAAAATGAAGGCTGTTATGTGTTTGGTAAGTTCACTAGAGATTTTTGAATTGAAATTCTGTCAACTGTTAAAAAACATTACGGTTAATTCAAAACTATTATTCATGTTTAAAATATAAAATTTATTTACTTTACAGATTTTTTTGGCACTTTTTGCCTGTACTTTGGCTATGCCAAAATACGTGATTGGTAAGATGTTATTTTTTATTGTCTGTTAATTTGATTTTTACTTCTCTGTTAACACTTAACAAGTTAATATTATATGTTCTCAAATAACTCGTTGAGCAGAAAGCGAGGCTAACTTGGCCGATTTGAGCAACAGCGACCTCATCACTTCCGGTAATGGAATATACAATCCTGTTGACCCAGTTGTGGATACTGTAGCCACTGTAGAAGTTGCTCCTGTTGACTCTGGTTTTTCTATATTTTACTAATGAGAATTTTTCCAACTTTGAACTAAATTCATAATATACTTATCTATTTCAAATTTATGACATTCGTTTGATTGTCTGAATTTTACCAACTGTAATCTCTTAATTTCATTTCCTTATACAAAATAAAGTTTTGCATTGTGATGCTGGAAAAACAAGTTGGCTGAAAATTCAATATAATATTTTTACACCTCCCTTTCATCCACATAAAACACATGCACAATCAATGTAATTCTATCTCTTTGCATCAGAAGTTCATGAACCGGATTTTTCATGCGGAGTTGTCCTTATACCAATGAGAATGAATGGCTGAAGTACAATTGATCACGATATACTGGACAAATTGTCAGAAATATATTTGAGAAGGGACTGTAAAAATCGTGTGGCGTTTGAAAAATGGAGAGATTTTTTCTTAAATATGAAATTTAGCTTACGTACTCAAACTTATTGAAAGAAGCTGGCAAGAATCGATGATTTTTTAGGAATAGAGTTCCTTTGGTATGCAAATTAAACAAAAAAGAAGCAAGAGAAAGTTTACTTGGATTTTAAATGAATATCTGACTAATTGAAATACCAAAAGTGGCGCCAGAAAAAGGCTTGCATCATGCATCACTAGAGAAAAGTTGATCTATAAAAACACACAAACAACTTTTCCAAACAAAAAAAATGTGCGAATTTGTTCCTATTCATCTCATTTCAAATACATAAAACTTTTTGACAAACAATGACGCATCCATACATTCTAATTCCTTCAGCATTTATATGCATATTCTGCAATGTATTTTATTGACAAAGCGTGAAATTTATTTAAATATTAAAGTTTACTACAAACCTAGCTTGGATAACCCTGTTACTCGGATCCAAAACTTTTTTTAATTAAATTCAAGGTTCAAATTAGAGGTTCCCTGACCACTGTCAAAAGTTTCATGGCATAAATCTGACTAAAAAGATAGCCTCTGGAAGCTTTAGGAATGTTATTCTTGGAAATAGTATGAAAAATTTACAAACACATAAAAAGCAAATATAAATTTTAATCTTCAGTTTGTTTTGCCGTGTCATCTACACAATTTTTATCCGAGAACAAAACCCAGCTGCATGCCTCACCGCTTATCACCCTATCCTTTCAGTTTTGAACAGTGACTGATGATATTTTCATTAAAATACTCATGTTTTGGGTGCCGAGATCACGTGTCATCCAATTTTCGTAAGTAGTGGGGGGAAATATGAATGAATTATTCAGTTCCTCTGAAAAATAAAAGTTATATTTTGAATAAATACATGAACTCGATACCTGAGACGCCCTACGGGTATTGTTCCCGGTGGAACTTTCACAGAGAATTACAATATCTTTCACAGAGATCAATACGTCCCCAAATGCTACATTCATATAAAATTCAATTTGTAAGAATCAAAGGACGTAACATGATGTAATTAATCGATTATTCTACTTAATTTAATTCTCTAAAACAAAAGGCTGTCAACTTTCCGAGAGAATTGGGGAAAACTCTGTTGCTCTTGAAAAGTATATGAAAGAAGGTGTTTTTACCTTTTAAGACTCGTTGAAGTAGCACGAGATAAAAGTTAGTTTTATCCTTGAGCAAACTAATGACATGAATCGTACTTCAACGGATTTCTAAGCCCAAAAACGTGAGTTGAATAAAAAGGCAGAAAGTAATCTTATGGAACAAATACCACCTTCTCGAATCTCATCATCTTGGATAGTAATTACGATCATTCTCTTTTTCACTGAAAATGGGGGGATTTTTTTTTGTATAATATCTTTTAGAAAAAGTTTCATGGTTGACGTATTGCATTTCAAAATGTTGTACGACGTGAATACTTATGAACTCCGGACTTCCTCTGAAGCTGGTTTGATTTTCCAGGTTATTTACCTTACAAAACATTGGAAGAAAATGTGTCTTCGACGGATTAGAGGAAGCAATCCATTAGAGGAAGCAATCCATACAGGCTTCCGTAAGGGCCCTAATAATATTGTTGTTCAGAAAGTTTACTTTCTCGAACTGAAAAGCTTAAATAAAACAAAGGAAAAGTTGTTATGCTATGCGTCCCCTCTTTATCGTTAATGATCTTCTTGAAATTTTCCGAAAGTGTGAAAACTCAAAACATCTATTTTAGAACGCAGCTTATTGACTTTTTCTACCGGCAGAAGCTTTATTATTGAAAATCAGTTGGTTTCCTTCGTCTAATTTATTCCTGTGTGCAAAAAGAAAGGAAGACGTATTAGAATTTTTCATCAAAGAAAATAGAGAAAAAGCAGACCCATTTCCGTTCCCTGTTCTCCTATCCCAGTTTTACGGAGAAGTAATTGGAAATTTAATAGTGGTTTTTACGCATTTAACATGTGTTACCAATCTTTATTGTCAAATTAGAAACTAGAAATGGAAGAAAATATGCTATCAAATAGATTGGTAAACGAACTGCTCCACGTTTTTTTAAACTTTAACGTCCTAGTTCTTACTTTGCAAACTAAATTGAAAGTAAAAGGTCTCTCGTGAACGTGATTGATTATTTTCTGGTTATTTTAAATGCATACATTTTGTTGGATGTATGAAAATTCACGCATTTTGCTATTGAACTATAGGTTTATTTGAAGAAAAAAACATTCTAATATTTTAGTGCTTTATCATGATGATTCATATGGAATAACTCTTGCTTTTTCACAAAATGAACGAACCTGAACGATTTATGGACCTCAGAAATAAGTGGGAAATCACTTTTCTCTACCAAAAAGACTTCATGTTCATGATTACAGAAATTCATCTCTACTCTTCTTGAGTTGCTCCTATTTTCATTTGTGCATTTGTGAACGGAACTGCATATGTTATGCATTCCTTTGTGATAAAAATCGTATTGAATGTTTTCAATTTTGACCCGTTGCATTTAGTTTTTGTTTTATCTGTGAAAATATTTCCACTTCATTGTAAACTTAGGGTTTGGTGTTTTCGTACTCCTAGTCGTTTACCAGAATAATTTATTTACCTTAAAATGTTACACCTTAATTTATTATCATAAGCAAATAATCATCTTATGTATTTTTTTTATTTGAGCATTTGTCCCGTTCAAATAGCAATGGTAAACTTGGCTCTTGTATGTAAAAATATATGAAATATTTTATGGAATTCCCATTATGAGTTATTTTAATGTAAATTAAACCATCTACCCATTTTCTTCACACATCTTTAATCTAATTAAAACATTAGTTTAGGAAGATTATGATTTGTTAAGCCGTTTTGAGAATTGTGGTAAAAAGCATCATAAAAATGAGACGGGTTCCCTCTTCTCCGATGTTATTTCCATAACACAATTTTGAGCTTGGATGAAGATTTAAAATAAAATATGTGATGAAAAAAACAGAGCATTTCCGCGTAATATCTTTACTTGTCAAGTTGTACAGCTACCGCAACCGTAGTAATCCAACTGAAAGTTCATGTTTCACATTTCTACTTGATTACTGTATGGTCGGAACAATTTACACGCAAATCTTAGTTTGTGATACTTTACAAACAATTTTTAAATAGAACGCAACATTATCTCGTAATATGTAACAGCAAAAAATTTGTAGTAGGCAGCTAATTTTCAGCTCCAATTGGTAATTTCCTTATGTCTATTCATCTAATGTCTGTTTGTATTAAAAATTGAAATGGGAATGATGAAAAAAATCTATAAAAATACAGTCGTCGACTAAAATTGATTGAAGAAGGGAAGGGACTTGAGGGAAGAAGGTGGAAAGGAAATTGATGTCTGTCCTCAAGGGGAAAAAATAACCCGAAATAAACTTATTACTGTCAAGAGTTTCCAATTTCCTCCAAAAAAATGAACTAGCTGCTTCTGAATGAACACTCAAATGAAAAAAATTATAAAGAATCTACAGAATATTCTGTTGCTTACGCATTCCTTAAATTTCTAATTCTATAGCATTGCACGTACCACTGCTTTCAGAAATAACCTAATAAATGTTCTAGTGTTTTGCTGTCCTCTTTATTATTCCTATAGATATTTATGTACTTTTTTACGCTGTTTTGTTCTCCATCATTACTTCTCTTTGTCATCTTTGTATGTAACATGCTGAACCGAACGGAACAAAACCTCAGTTTTACCATCCCATTTAGATTTCATGCCAGTTGTGTAGTTGCAGCGAGCTTGCATGCCCATTTACCGATTTACATTCCAGCCTTACTTTCCCTCTTGCTTCTACTCTCATAGCTGCAACGAGACTATATTCTGCAAAGATTAGAGATAATGTACTTGATGTTTCTTTTATGATAATTCCCGTAACGCAACGTTTCATTTCAACAGATGAATTTATGTAAAATAGAAATACGAAAAACTACTGTTTTGTCTGCCATCCAGTATTTTTTTCCTTCGACTATTAACATCATTTCTAAAAAAAATTTAACTACAAATGCTGTTGTTAATAATCCTTTACTCATATCTAAATTTCACATCACATCCTTTTAATTTTATTCCACTAGTCAAGAGGACGACTGGTTAGTTAGTTCTCTTCGGTTAGGTTGGTAACTTTTCATTTAAAACTTTTATATTTTTTTCTGTTTATTACATGATGAAATTTGGTGAGACAAGAGTCCTTTGTACTAAAAAAGAATTAACACGAAAATGTCATCAAAGGAAAGGAAATCTAAAGGATGATATGTCATCGTTGAACTTCCTCTCTTTCTAGAGTAGCATTCCAGTTTATATTGCATCCCGCAAAGTCACTATCATCTTGAAAGTTTTTGGTATCTGCATCATCCACAACACAACCACATGCCATGCCACCATACAAATACTGCACTGTTTCAATCTACCCCTGAAAACGAACATGCTCCCTCGCTCCCTTTTCTAGGTGAAAGATATGTGCTTACTCTCTTGATTCCTTCTTCAGTCCTGTTTTCTCTTTCGTTCCAGCAACAACTCACACACGGTGTCTCTTCCGGTTACATATTGTGTTGCAACTAAACTTTCTATATGTGTACGCGTAATGAAAGAAAGTGGAACTGAATTTTCACTAAATTTTGTTTTATTCAACCAGGTAGGAGGAGAGTGAAAAGTGATTGCAATGAGAAAGCAGTTTGATTCTCATTTCTTTAGTGTTCAGTTTTAAGTGTAATTTTTATCGTATAACAAGGTTATAACACACATTTACTCCTGTAATCTTGGACTTGAAGATTCAACACGTTTTCTGTAAAGTTTTATTCTAAATATTCATGAATATATTGAGAAGGATCATGTTATATTTCTGACTTTCACGTATTTGGTCGGTTATTTCACGGTGCAGTTTAAAGTGTTGAAAAAGTACGTTTTTTTTAAAATTTGGACGAACAAATCTGGAGTCAGTATACGAACACCATGTTCAATACCTAACAAATAGAAAGCATCTTACTATGTAATGCAGGTTCAGCCTACAGCACGGATCACTACATGGTATAAACAACCTGCACATTCCAATTTCATTCCAGTCTCGTTTTCTCTTTTGTCACGACAGCATCACACCGTGTCTCTACAGTAACTAAAATTTGTGTTTTGTTGTGATCCTAAAAATTTGTTAAAGTTTTGTGCACGTGTTTCACATTATTAGGGGAAAAGACATCGATATTTCACTAGCTTTGTTGCTGTTGCTAGTGACATGTAGCAAAAGAGTGAGAAATGAGCAAGTGTTGTATAACAGTTAATGTGTATGACGTTGGAAAAAATTCATCCTGACTTTTCATCATAAAAAAATCAGCCCATACTCGAGACAGTTGCAAACCGTAATATTCGCTCGCTCTTTTAGTTTTGAGGAAGCTCGAAGTTTTGAAGTTTTCATTAAAATACTCGTGTTTTTTCGGTTTTTGAGCTCGTATGTCGTGTAATCCAATTTTCGTGAGAACCGAGAAGAAAAAGAATGAATTATTTAGATTCTGTGCTGTATAAATATGAAAGTTTTTTTTGGAGTGCAAACATGAAATCGACACTTGGGATGTGTGTCCTGCTTCCAGAAAGCTTTGTTGAATAACTGGAGTGAAAAAAATATAAATAATATATTGTGTGCTGGGATAAACTCGTCACCACATGGTTAGCATTCAAGTGAAAGTTTTCGTGCAATTTACGATGCAAAGTGGGGAGCAGTTTTGTTGCTTACACATCCTAACACTTTGACATTGTATGCAAGTGCAATCATACTGAAAGTTGGATTAAAATCTTTTAGCAAAAGTTTAGAATGCTTATAATATGGAAGAAAAAGTGGTGAAAACGGGCTATGTTCGTACAGCTGTGATGGGATTGCAAACTAGTTCATGGAAATTATGCCAGTAAAAGTTTGGGCAATTTCGCAACTATCATAAATTCTATAAAAAAGAAGGAGCTAAAAATCGTAAGTTTCAAGTTGCCCCAATTTAATTTCAAAATATTGTGGATGGTTTTAAATACAGAGTTATAAACTTATTAAAAGCTACTTTTCAATCTAATCTGTCAGTTTCTCACCAACATTCATTTTATATGACGCTTTCGTCAGCAACAGAAAATCGAATCTCATCTGTTTTTTGTAAAGAGCCCGATTGTTAATCATGAGGGGATGGTCGCGCTAGCTTTTGGTCTCCGATTTCGCTGAAAATTTGCAGGAATATGTATTTTGATGCGTAGATTACGAATCTGAAATCATTAGCCGGTTTGAGCTATCCAGAGGGAAAAAACACCTGGTTACCATGGCAACTCGCGGTTTTTTCCCTGTGGGGGCGCCACGAATGCTCCAACCGGTTACTGCTTTCAGATTCGTAATTTACGCATCTAAACACATATTCCTGCAAATTTTCAGCGAAATCGGAGACCAAAAGCTAGCGCGACCATCCCCTCATGATTAACAATCGGGCTCTTTACAGCTGAAAAATCTATTAAATAATTCTCATCTGAAATGTACTATGACCACAAATGCTGTGTGTTTAGTATTTCTTCATTTTTGGATTCACTATATTCAACATTCACAACAGAAAATATATTTGAAAAGATGGGTTCAATGAAAGAGTACATTCCATCGTTGTAAAATAATTTCTTGCTTCCCTAGCGTGAATGTCACTTCTAATAACTGTCCAATCTTATTACCTTCTTTAACCCTTTATTTTTTTCCCAAAAAGCAACCACGAGGGAGAAATAACGTTAGATTCAAACCTACAGTTTGCTTAGCTTCTTGTTACCAATAGCGTGAGTAGCATGTGCAGTGAACGGTAAAACCCATTGGCAGTAGGTTACCTTTCTGCCTTTTCTAAAAAATACATTTTCTTTCATTTAGACTTCAAAATCCACCTTCAAGAAAATATACCGTTTGTACTAGCAACGTTTTTCATGCTAAAGGAGGAAATTCTGTTTTGTTATTTGCTTGGTTAATAAAAGAGACTAGGCAAGGGAGAGAGTAGAAAGTATTGTATTCTGTCATGCTTATTTTTACGACTCACCAGCATGTCCAGCATTGCATGCAAACTAGCAAACTTTCCCTTTTCGCTTCCAACATTAAAGATGTTATGCCCAAGTATCATTATGATATGGCTAACCGCAATAAAGTCAACCCTATTTTGAAAAACCGAAACTGTTTCTATTTTCTTCGTGACTTGGATGCGATTTACGATCATAAAGAACCCCTCGGTTTTCAAAAGCTCAGTCGATTTATCATGTTTGATGTTGACGTTCAAAATCAAAGGGAAATATTCTGCTATTCACATAAAACCAACACATCAACTTTGCATAGCCATCAAAAGCCTCCACTGACGACAGTTTCATGTAAAGTATCTCATGTGCGAAGAGGTGAAAGCCCTCTCTTTCACCTCTTATTTTCATGCGTCTTTCTCTCTTACAAAGTAGGTTATTATTTACAACAACAAAAAAATGAAGGAGTAGTATCAAGTACAAACTGGTGCTATATAGCGACATGTTTGCTTGGTACTCAACCATTTTCCAATTTTCGCTTGAATAAAATCGCGATCATGATCATTCGCCATGCGATTTTATGGTGAATGAATAGTGCTTCATCATCATCATCATCATTTCGCATGAAAAAGGTTGAGTATCGCAGTATGCCTGTTTTTAGAGACGTGGAAATTAAACGAAACATTCATCCTGTCAACCAATTGTAGATTTTATATGAAATTTTGGTATAAATATATATGTTTCAGATTCACATGTGTAAAAAGCAAGGCATATCATCAGAATCAAAATGCGAATTTAAACAGAAGCAGCAGCCACAGTTTATAAGAACATATCAGTTTACGATGACTGTTGAATTGGAAATATTCTATTTGATCCTGAACCTGATTTTGTGCCTGAGTAAGCCTTAGTTTTACATTTATTCCTTTTCCAAGTTAGGGAAATTGTCCATAAAAAGCCATAGTAATTGAATTCATATTTTTTGGCATTCTTCGAAACGTATAACTTTTACAGACTTCGGAGGAACAACGCATATCGTGTTGAGTGGACCGGAATTGAAAAGTATGCCGACTCCAATGACACATTTCTCTAACACAGTTGGATTGACGTTGACATGTGTTGGACAAGGTCCACAACCCTTGACCATCTCGTGGTTAAGTGGAAATGGAGAAGAGCTTCCGCCAATAGCAGGAATAAGGCATGTTGTCACTCAACCAATTTTCAATTTCTTCATAAATATAAAGAAATCAAACAAGCTCAAATAGTTTCTAAGAATTATTAGACATTTTGTTGTCCATTATAATTTGCAGAGAACAGCTTCAAAATGGGTCGCTCTACTTCAGTTCCTTCAAACCAGAGGATTACATTCCAACAGTTCATAATGGAGAATATCGTTGTTCCGTGAGGAATCCAGTGGGCACGTTTCTTAGCCCTGTGTTTAATGTTCGTGCAAGTATGTCTCTATAAAAATCTTGTTATCTACTTCCTTACTTTATTGTGCTCTACAACTTGTCAAATTCATTCGGGGAATTTGAGACTTGTTCACATTTGGACAATAACTTGATCTCATGTAAACATCTCTTCAATTCTTTCTATAATTTGATACCTTTTGCAGTTTGAACTTACAGTTCGGCAAAAACACTTCAAATAAACTGCTAGTAAGCAGGCCAGAGACGTAGCTGAAGAAGGCGTTGAGTGATCACCTCCAAACCCCCTCCTCCCATGTCCACCAAATCTCCTCCACCACCTCTCTCTCTTAACCCACCTCTGCGATCCTCTCCCAGCGTAGTAAACACATAATACCATACCGGATTCTGCATTTACGCACAAGCACATGATTCCGGATGTATGCACAAGCTCATCCACACGGATGCTATGCTATTCTTACGTATACGTTTCAGCCAAATCGATGAGTTTCTGAACTTCCGAGCCTATCGGAGGTCCGAATCGGTCCAAATCGGTCAATGTATGTGACCTGGAGAACCATAACGGACAGACAGACAGTTTGAGTAAAACCATTACTTCGCTGAATGCTTCAGCTACGTAATAAACCTGGTAACACAGGAGTGTAACGAACTAGCAATTTACGGGTTATAAAAGTAAACTGATGACATTTGACATTTAAGATAACATCCAAGATAATCGCTCATATCTTGATTTTTGGTCTTCTTTAACATTGAGTTAAGACGTCCTATTTGAAATGCATGGAAAGAGATGCCGTACTGAATTACATAGAAAGCAAGGGATTCCGTATTTGAAATGCATAGAAAGGGATTCTGTGTTTGAAATGCATACGCATACGGTATACATATATGTACCTGTGCTGATGCTTGAAAACGGAAAGTTTATCATGACATTTGACCCTGAAGATAACATCGGAGATAGTACCATTGATCTTCTCTCGTGATCAGCTTTCAAATGATATGCTACACGGTATACCTTACGCTTTGAAAAATGAGGAGGTATGACCTTTCCCCTCAGGGGTAACTCTGATTTGGCCCAAAATTGAACTTGATTCCTAGTTTTTCAAATGCTATCGACTGATGAAAACAGAATTAAAAAAAGTCAAAGCGTTCTCGAGATATCGTGCCCCCGAACGGAACGACGGACAGACTGGACAAAGCTATAAACTAGATATAAATTGCTAATTAATAAATCCAATTTGAACAAGCTTCTTCTCCTCGTCTTACTTTTGTAATGTACTTTGTTCTGTATCGTTTTGGTACTTTGTTTGCAGTTGTAGATCATCCGTTTGAAGTGATGATTTCAGTAAGAAGGAACTCTGGTGATATGATTATTGAAGAAAGCCCAGCCCTTTTGTCCTGTGATGTTTTGCCTTCTTTTTACTCACAGTTTGTGAGGGTCATTGCCTGGAAAAGCATTGACCAGTTTGGCCATGAGTCTCCAATTACAGAAAATGATAGACGGTATTAATTGATTTTTAAAACTATACTCTCTTGCATTCTTTGCAGCTAGTTTATCTAACGATGCATTTTGGGTTGTTGCTTTAAAATCTCTTTAGTTATAAAATCATATCGGATGGCTCACTTCTCATTTTCAACACAAAGTATCAGCAACTTTTTGCTTGCATTGGACAAAGCGTCCTTAATAGAAAAGTTCAGTCTAGTTCAGCATATCTACTTAAATCGCGAGGTACAAGACATTTAATCATTTTTTAGTTAAAATAGGAAAATCATCACAACAATAAATTATGTTTCTTTCTACTATTGAATCTATATCCAGCTGGAGGTGAATTAGTGCAAAACTCAAAACCTGAGATTATAAGAAAACATGCTTTCCCGAAGGAAGATGTAAATATTTTAAGAGAAAAGACTGAAGAAACGACGGACTTGATTTGCTTACTTGCTGGCAACCCACCACTTAATTTTAGGTAAAATTCTTTTCCATCACTTTCTCCAATATCATCATCCCAAATTCTTATTGATCGGGGTGCGAATAAAATTTGTGGTTTTGTGAATGGCTCAGATGGGAGAAATATCATAAAGGAAAGTTTGTACCTGTCACATCCCTTTTGAGTACTAGTTTTGTAATTGAACAAGGCCCACTTTTACGGCTCACAAGTGTTAATCCTTCTCTCCACAATGGGACATATCGCTGTGAGGTCAGCAATTCTTTCGGAACTTTCACAAGTGATTATCACCTTTTCCTCCAGAGCAATCCCGTCTTGACTATTGAGCCAGAGTCGAAAGTTTTGCGGAATGGGGAAAGTATAGAGCTTAGCTGCGGAATAAAGACGAATTCATCCATTGGAGCCAATAACTCTGTGACCAATGCAAGTTTTAGGTGGTATAAAAATGGAAAACCAGTAAAAAGAAATAGCGCCCACAAAAACATGGCATATGAGCAAAAATTACAGATATTCAATGCTAAACTTGAGGATCAAGGAGTTTACCAATGTTTTGTTGACCTAGTAAATTCAAGCGGAGTTTCAGGAAGGGCTCATGCATCCACCACCTTAATTTTTAAATGTTCGTAAAAACTATCCTTCTTAAAAGTTCACATATGTATTTGTTAGTATAAATTCCTTGCAAGTCATTTTTTATATCTATTCGCAGCATCCGCACCGGAACTTATTCACACATTTATTTCTCAAACTATCCAACCCGGTCCATTTGTTTCTCTCAAGTGTTCCGCAATTGGGAACCCGATTCCCAGAATCACTTGGTTCATTGACGGTACCCTGATTTCATCAATAGACAATCATGAGCCAAGATACTGGTTACAAGAGCAACATAGCCGTATATCAGTAGGCTCCTATCAACAATCGAATTTCGAAATCGTGAGTCATCTCAACATTTCAAGAATTCAAGCGGAGAATAGCGGCGTTTACAAATGTGAGGCAACCAACGTGGTTGGAATGTCGCTCCATTCAGCACGTTTGAATATTTATGGTAGGAAAATGAAATCACGGGGCTTTCACCCGTAAGCAATTTCTTCTTTCCTAACCTTTTTCATGTTCATTCAATTGCTAACCTTTTTTGCTTTCAGGCTTGATTTTTGTAAAGGAAATGGGTGCCTTAACTTTAGTAGATGGTAAAACGGCTTTGATTCCATGTCATTATGGTGGCTATCCAGTGGATAAAGTCAGTTGGCAGAAAAACTCTCAAGATTTTGAGACAACGTCAGGAGAAAGTGGGTTTAATAGAAATGGTGGGAAAGGAACATCTGGTGGTGAAAGTAGGTTTTCCATTTTTGCCAACGGCACACTTAAAATTGAGAAAGTGAATAGAAGCATGGACAAAGGACAATACACTTGCGTAGTTTCCAATAGAAAGGGAGAAATTGCCTCGGGATCCGTTAATATAAACGTGATGCGTAAGTAAAAAAATGTTTCGTAAAAACATGTTCCTGTTGCTGTTTTACTTCTTTTTGCATTTTTTGTTCAATTTTTTTCATTTAAACAGGACCGCCGGTAATTTCTCATTTTAAGTTTGATAATGACCTTCGGGAAGAACAGAGGACGTCTGTGTCCTGCAATGTGATATCAGGAGATCTTCCTATTGACATATTTTGGGTGAAAGGATCTGAACCCATTCCAAGTCGGTTAAATGTAACGGAAAACAGGGTTAAATTTATTAGTGTCTTGCTTTTCGATGATCTTACACATGAGCACAGTGGAGAATACATTTGCTCAGCATCCAATGCGGCGTCAACCGTGACCCAGTCAGCAACACTCAATGTAAAAGGTCAGTTAACCAATCTCCATTCATCCTTAAAAATGGCTAAGTGATTTTTTAACAAGTAAAAATGTATAGTGAAAAAACTGGTATTGACATTTTTGTACGGGATTCGCAGTACCACCAAAGTGGTTAAAAATGCCTGAAGACGCCAAAGTCGTCCTTGGTTCTGACCATTTGCTTTATTGTACCACTAACGGTGTCCCTCAACCAACTGTCTCATGGTATCGTGGTAAGAGCCTAAACATTTTCTTAAAATTCGTCTTGCACTTTGAACAGACAATTTGTTTTTTAAACTTGCCATACACATACCAAAAACTCGAAACTGCAAAAGAATTGCAAAAGACAAAAGCCTTTCTTTAATTGAAACTTGTGACAGTTCGTTAACCCACTTTTTATTATCTTTTCTGTTTTTATTATAAAAAATCTCGTAATTTTGCGTAGAATCTGGTGTTGGTGGGATAAAATATGCAATTAAGACAAACGACAAGTTCCAACTGATGGAAAATGGGGGTCTAAGGATTTCTCAAGTGGAAGAGGCAGATGCTTCAAATTATATTTGTGAGGCTAGAAACGGAGTAGGCAACGGGATATCCAAATCGATACGCCTTCATGTCATCAGTGAGTACCACCAAAACTTTTATCAAAAAATGAAAGGGAAGGATGCTAAACTCATTAAAATTACTTTTCTCCCAGTTCCTGCCAAAGTTTCAGCACGGATGACATCAGTCGTGGTTGCTGAAGGGTTGGCAGCATTGCTTAAGTGTGAGATACGAGGAGACCCACCAATTCAAGTGAGCTGGAAAAAGGATTCAATTCTAATAGAATCTGAGCCGAGTCTATCAGGATCATCATCAACAGCATCTTCTCGTCTCATTCAACATCAAACGATTGTTGATAAGAATTCAAGCGTATTTTCTGCAGAGTTGCGAATTTATCCAAGTGAGCCAACAGATTCTGCCTTTTATTTGTGCATCGCGTCTAATCAGTATGGACGGGATGAGGCCAAAATCAGTCTGGAAGTGAAAGGTATACAAGGCTCAGATAGCCCCTAAACACTTTAGTTATAACCCACTTTCTTTCCTTCTTTGTAATTTGTGTTAACTATCTATCTAAACAGCAAGACCAAATCCCCCAGAGAATTTAATGGTGGCGGAAATTGGCTCTCGCTTTATACGTTTGCAGTGGTCTGTGGTTTCCACAAGTCGTGATGATGTTCCGGTCACTCATTTTATCCTCCAGTCGAAAACATCTTCAGTATCTTCTTGGAACAGCAGTCAAGTACTCAATTTGAGTGTGCACAGCCCAATTACGCATGCCATTATTGAATCCTTGAATCCAATGACAAATTATGATGTTCGCTTAATTTCTGCTAATGATTTTGGACGAGGGTTTCCAACAGAGACATTAACAATATTGACCCTTTCGGAAGCTCCCTCAGGGGCTCCTACAAATGTTTCTGGGATTCCATTAGGACCAAAAGTTGTGTTAGTAAAATGGGAGCCACCAGATGCTTCGTTGCAACACGGAGAAATTTTAGGATACCAGGTTATTGCTAACATAATAGGAACAAGAGATTCAAGTAAAAGAATGAACGAAACTGTTGTTGTGGATCAAAAATGGGAGCTACAAATTGAGTTGAAAGATCTTGCTCCAAACGCACAATACAAAATTTCAGTAAAAGCATACAACAATGCTGGAATTGGACCTGCTTCTTCACCTCTCTTCATTCAAACACCAGAAGGAGGTTTGTTTAAAAACGTGAAGGCAATTCATTTTCCATCGTTAATATTTCAACCATCATTTTTCTTTCATTTTTTTCTCAGCTCCAGATTCCCCGCCAATTCATTTAGAGTGCGAAGCCCTTTCACCTAAAAGCTTGCAGGTCCATTGGGAACCGCCACCATTTCATTTATCAAACGGTCAAATACAAGGATACAAAATTATTTATCTTCCACTCGAACAAGAAAAAATGGGTAGGCAATTGCATTATAGAAAAGCACTTCATTTATAGAAGATTATTTATTGCACGGAAGTGGTTTTTTAGGAGAGAAAGGAGAAGTAAAGAAAACGAGTAATAAGGAAACAACTTTGCATGGACTACGAAGCTTCACAAGCTACTCGGTCAAATCACTAGCTTTTACCCATGGAGGAGAAAGCAACATGTCTCAACCTGTTATTTGTAGAACGGAAGAAGATGGTAAGTAACTATCCAATTCCTTCTTGCTACTCGTTCCAAAAAAAGTTCTCTTTTTACTACTTAAAAAAATATGTGATGGCATTATAGTGCCTGAGGAACCCGCAGATATAAAAATATTAGCATTAAGTGGCACATCAGTCCTCGTCAGTTGGCTTCCTCCACATCACTCCAACGGAGTAATTACAAAATACACTGTATTTTGGAAATCTGAGGAATCTCATCAAGTGAAAGAAAAAGAGGCTATCATTTCAACGGCTTCTTTTACTGAAGAAGTTGAGCTTTTTTACGAATTGCGTAGATTGAGAGAATTTCACAAGTATTCTGTTTGGGTGAAAGCTTCAACGGCCGTTGGAACTGGAAAAGCTTCTCGTGTGGAAATGTTGGAGCTGAGCGCAACTATACCTGCTCGAATAGCATCGTTTTCTGCTGTCAAAAAACCAGAGCTAGGTCAATCTCTCCTGCTGCCATGCAAGACCATAGGAATCCCATCCCCGAGAGTTGTCTGGTTTAGAAATAATCTTCTTTTGCCTTCTCACATTCCCTCAAGAAATGGATCCTTGTTTATAAGTAGAGTCAAGGTAAGGAAAGAAATTGAAGCACATGTACGCTTTTTTGCTCAAGTTCGGCTTTACTTTCATGCGATTTCTTTTCCAGGATGAAGATGAAGGACTGTTCACATGCAGAGCTGAAAATGAGCATGGCTCAGACAAAATAGAACATCGAGTTTCTATTAGCAGGCCACCTTCTTCAATTCTCATCTATATAAGCTACGTTACAGATTCTTCCATTCAAATCCATTGGGATTCTCCAGTTAAAGCTGAGCCACCTTTAACAGCATACTTTTTGCAATATCAGAAGCAAAAGAAACCTGTCAGTTCAGAGGAGTGGATTTCTATTCGACTTGGACCCAGACTGACTTCTTATTCCTTAGAAAATCTTTTGTGTGGCACCCAATATCTTTGTAGGATTTACGGAGAAAATTCAGTTGGGAATGGAGCACCTAGTGAGATAGTCAAGACAAAAACCAATGGAAATCCTCCCGAGCTGCCAAAACTCACAGAGATTCTGGATGGGAATGGGACGATGATTAGAATCGATTTAACGAGGTGGTCAGATGGTGGCTGTCCCATAACACATTTTATTATTGATTATAGAAAGGTTCACGCTTCAAATTCCGCAACTTGGTTGCGTGTTCACAAAAGGGATAATTCAACAAGAGTGCTTGTAATTCAAACTCAGCTATACTCCAAATATGAAATCAGAATTACGGTAGAAAATGATGCAGGATCAGTCACAAAAGTATTCAGTGTGGAATCCCATTCTGGTAAGTTGACAAAAATCTAAATGAATAGGAAGGCATAGAAAATATTGAAGAGAGTAATTCAGCTTAATGAAGAATGACGTTAATTTTTCTTCTGTGATGGCAGAATTTTTCACAAACTATGCAAAAGCTATGGAACAATCTGAAAAGGAAGTGGGAGTGAATGAGAGCTCCGTGCCATTCTACGCAGACCCGCATGTGTTGGTACCCATTGTTTCCGCTGTCATTTGCACTTTAGCTGCTGCCATTTGCGTTCTTATGCTCATCAAAAGAAGGTAAGCACCCTTCACAACTTGGTTTACTAAAAGCGCTCCGGCAAACTTTGTTTCACTTGCATTCTTTCTGCTTTGTTTTTCTCTTAAGAAGAAATCAGTCTCAATCTGAATGGAAGTTTAAGCCAAGCACAAGCCAGCAAACTTGGTTGAGTACTTCTGCGGATGGTACAAGTAAATGTGTTGATGCTGCAGAAAGTGTTTCAAGTTGCCCCGAAACCATGTCAATTTACACAACTATCAACTCAACAAAACCAATTCCGATGACAATCCGGGATTCAACTGTCCGTTTCCATTCATTTGGTCAACAAGACAATTATGAGGCCCCTCCTGGTGAGACCATAGCAAGGGTTTCAAAGAGAAAGCGAAGAAAATCCATTGCTTCTTCTCCTGTCGATGAAATGTGCTTGCAGCAAGGTACGTGCAACTATTTTTTTCTTGCTTTCTTCTTCATAATCGTGTACATTTCTTCATATTTCGCTTTTTCTTTTTATCAGTTTCATGTCAAATGGAGATTGAACCCCCAACTGAGTTTCGCTCATCATTATCCAACCCACAACAGCAGCAGCAGCTTACGTTCCACCAACAAAATCATCTAGTTTCTCATAAGCATAATATTCGCTCAGGTTTGGGTCCATATGATATTAAAGAGATAATACCTGCCCCTCATGCTACTTCCCTTCCTGCTGCGGAGTATATTGATGAGGATGGACTGTACCATGACTACTCTTGCCCTTACCAATTTATTACAACTGCTTCTGACAACCACTCTGGAGCTACAAACATTGTGAAGAAGCAGCTTTCCACTTCATCAGCAACTGGGGGGAAATCGAGACGATGTAGAGATGCTTCTGAATTTTTTTAATGGAATGAGAATTAAAATGGCAGAACATGAAATTTAAATAGCTTTTGTACCTTTTAACTGACTCTAAATGTAAGCACGATATTCATGTTAAACATGAAAATATGATGCCCTCAAACATTTTCCTTTTTACGTAAACGCTTTCCCAAATGGCTGTAAAATGAATTTAATGATTGCAAAAATAAATTAAAAGATTGATAAAAATTTTAATCGGATGCACAGATTACATTTAGTTGCTTAATTTAACAACTGAAACATAATAAATTTTTATTTAGGATTTTTTCATACACGTTTTTATCACCAATCGGGTTTTTTTCTCAGAAAAACCAGTACCAATTTGCATTTAGAAACGCAACAATCAGAAAAATAAACTGAATATAAACAAATCCAACTTTTGCTTCGTACCTTGCAAAAAACATTGAGCATAAAAAATTAATCGGGAATGTAATTGGAAAGTAAGTGTAAAGGGAAATTGAAATCGGCTTTGTTGATTATACAATTTGTCCATGTCATTTTGATAACAACAACATCTACATAAACTAAACGAATTTCACCCGCATCCTTTCAGTTGATTGACAGGAGTTGATGATGTTGCGAAAAACCGGCTTGTTTGGAAGCTAAATTCTTTGCTAAAGTGGGTCAACAACGAAATATTGAAACCACATGTTTATGAATGGTGAATAGCAAATGTTACCCATCTTCAATCGAAACCATAAGAGATAAATAATGGATTTTGAAACATCAGAGTGCAACTTTAGGGGCACGGGAATCTATTATCTTAACCACAAGGCGCATATTATGTTAAATACTCATACAAGCCGTGTGTTTTGCATTTTCAATCGAATCAAGTATAAAAATAAAGAAATAGTCTTCAATTTTATTTTTGAGGGGATTCCATCTTAAATCCAACATTTATATATATGTATAAACTTTTTCAATAATCCAGGTTGGAATTCCCAATTGGTATCCTACTGAATAAGGTTCAAAGCTTTTTCTATTGATTTCCATCCTAATTTCTACCCTCGCAGCCACAGAAGGATCTAGTATAGCTAGCTCACCAGGATTTGCAACATCATTGTTTAGCTATACATGCCCCATGGTTTCCACCGCAGCAACAGACAATAAAAATCGTTTTGTGATTTCTTTAAAAGGCTGCACAACATACACATATGCGTACAACTCTTTCCAAATTACACAACCATCGTGGTCATTTTTTGTAGGAAACTATGCCTCTCTAAACTTATGTGTATGTTATGGTTCATAACTACTTAGATCGCGATTGCTCAGATCATCCACCAAACACACCACGGTTTCAAATTTGAACGGAAATTTTATATTGCTCGTTGGTTACCCTAGTAAATTTTCGAATGATGCTTTGCCATAAGGCTTTGCATATAGACAGCTTCCATTTATGTTGATGATTTCATGCACGTTATGGCATTTTGCTATTGGTCGTGAAAGCTAAGTGTTTTCACCTCTGATTTCCGGAGCACGTTGAGCATTAAAAATTGACTGTAGTTTTCATATAAGTTTTGATAAGTTCAAAACACGAAAGAATACATGTATGCTGTGCATGATATAGGTTCCGCACTCGATACTTGGATTGGATCACGTTTTCTACTTTTCCAGGAGAGCTTTATTGCAATCCAAGCAAAATCCAGAGAATGGATTCCAGTAGGCAAACGTGTGTAGCCTAGTGTTTGCTCTGTACTCTAATATTTTCCAATTTTCTCTTGAATGTATTCATCATCATCATCATCATCATCGTTTTCCAAAGAACCCTTTATGAATTCATGAAGTGTTTCATCATCACATAGTATCAATAAAAATGCTGGCATCGCAAGTTTGCACACGTTTTCATGGCTTTCGACCTTTGGCCTTAGTTGTGTTCAACGTGCGAAAAAAGATTGGATGATAATGTGAAATTATAACGTTGGTATTTCATGTACGATGCGATGTTCTCCTTTAAGCAACGCAACTCTAAGTATTCAATTGATTTTATGTCCATCTGCGTTGGAGACAACTCGTTTCGTTGCTTTACAGATCAATTTCTCATCACCGACAAAAATTTATGAAAAAGTCGTTTATTACCTCTTTCGTATTTTGCATTCACTCCCTAGTTTTTTTTTTAAAAATTGAAAAATTTAACCGACAAAATTCTTTCGTCGCCTTTTCTTCTTTTGGTTCAATAATAGATTTCAGATTTGTTTGTTCCATTTTTTGAAGAAAAAAACAGGAGAAAATTTTGGCTTTGATAACATATTGTGAAGAATATCATTATCCCTGATGATCCTGTCCTATCGTTTGGCCACTTCTTTCACATTCAAACAAAAACTTTTCGATCTTAGTAAACTTTTTTCTTTCACTTTTCGCCAGTAAGTAGGACGCAATTGCCGTAAGTAGGATAATCGAAATGACATTTGGGATACTCTCAAGGCGTCAGAATAATATCCACTCTTTTTTGCATTTTCATTGACAACTGGATCTCTGGAAGCAGGAGGATTTTTTTATGGTTAGAACAGAACCAAGCAACCAAGTCGAAAACGAATTTCCATTTTTTGTAGATCAGTTTCTTGAATGGTTCAACTCATTTGAATAAATAGGATAACCTGAAAGTGTAAAAAGGAAGAAAAAAGCTACATTAAAACTTTTTTCTACCAATAGTAGACAAAATACTGAGAATGACTCGCTCCATTAGATCTAGAATACCATTAAATGAAGATAAAAAAAGAAAGTAAATTGTATCACTGAAGAAAATATAGAAGATAGGAACGAATGAGATTTTGATCCCGAAATCTGCTTGAAATACATTATTTCCAATGGACCTAAAGTGTTTTCAATTATCTTTATTGGGAAGATTGGAGAGAGGGATACAGAATAAACGTACACTTTCATGTTACTTTGGCATACTAACTAAAGTTTTCTTAGGTTATTGCAGTAAATTACGTCATCTGTCAAGATTAGAGATGCTGTTCATTTTCCAGCAAAGTAAATACTTATTTGTTAAGTTTGGAAGGTGACTTACATTTGATTGAATTTGTTTTGTAAAAAGTCTGTTTTTGTTTCATAAATTAAACAAAGTAAATCAATCAGTGTTTTTATTATTATCCATTTTAGGAGTACATAAACTACAGCATTTTTTATAGTTCTATCTTGTTCAAAAACAAGAAAAAACTTACAATCAATGGGTATATGAAGTACAAGTTTAATGCAGAATGAATAAAATGACAGGAAATAGATTACAAAGAAGTTCTTTAGCGTTTTTAAATACATTAAAATACCTTGGAATGGAAAACAAATTGGGAAGTACAGACAAATTTAGTGAGAATCCTGTTGCGAACCTGAACAATTATTTGATCAATGTATCTTCTCTTGTTTTCCTTAGCATTCAAAGAAAGTGAAGAATGGCCATATAAAATTTTATACATATGCAATATTATGCCTACGAGGATTTCCCAACATGAATTCTACCCATTCTCTTTTAGGAAGCTCTGCTATTGGCCAACTTGGTCCTAATATGACTTAAAAAACTTAAATTATAACTCGTTCTTTTCAAAAACCAGTTGACGGTAGTCGTGTGAATAAATTAGGGTATGAAACACAGATGCGCAAATAATGGGATGCATAAGTGGTTACTAAGAAAAATTGGATAAATACGCAGTATTTAAAACAATAGTTTAACAATAGGAGATTTGAAGTGCATTTTTATGTGAAATATTTCAAAGTATAAACAAAATATCTACAAAATTATCTGCCTGAAGTACAACATTATAAATTCTAAACACGATGTTATGAATAAATTCAAATGCAAAAGTACGATGATTAAGTAATCCTGGATGCATGGGAACGTATTCCACAGTAAAAACTGTCAGGTATTTACTATTTATATGTTGCACATGCAGTTTTCTTTTCAGCAAGAAGATAAGAGGAATGACAAGATGCAATTTGCCAAATGGTATCACAAACATTTATCTGAGTTTTATTTGTTTCAACAGTAGGGGGAATATCACAATCCAACACGAACAAAAATAAAACATCCTCGGTTTGCTCACAAAGATATGATGTAAAAGGCTCGGAACAAATTTCATCCCATTCTAATTTATTACACATGCATGCAAAGGAATAACATTCCCAAAACACATTCCGCTTTATTTTATTCATCATCGCCCTCCAGGTGGAATTACAATGGAGCCCTGCTTGCACTCCAAATTTTATAAAAAAAAGTGGAAGGGAAAGCAAGACGAAATAAAAGTTTTACTGTTGCGACGTCTTTCAGTAAGTTTTTTTTGTAAAAATAAAAGCATCCATCCTAACAACTTTGGTTCTGTTTTTTACTCTCTTGAGGGGTGTAGTTTCCTCTTTTGTGGATCACAAAGATGCATCATTTTATTGTGTCTACACAAATTTACTGCTTAGGGTTGAAAAGATACAAGATTACTTGTGTACACGTCAGAATTATGGTTCTCCATGAAAGCCATGCAGATTATGACGTTTTAGGAAGGAGATTTATCCAGCTTTTTTTACCACTGCATTTCTTCGTCGTCACTGTTCTGAGCTCCAAAAATACTTATTAATATTTATCCCAACCTTTACATTGGCTTTTTAAAGGGAAATTAATTAAGAAAAGAGTCACGTTTGTCACAAATGTTCGTTCCACTAGTGTTACGTTTACTTGATAGAATATTTAAATATTCATGATCTCGTAGTATGGCTAGAAGCAAATTGACATAACATGATTTAATCACTTTTCCGACCCCGGAGTTCTTGTTGAATCTATAAGAGTACATATATGTATTGAAATAGAAAGTGTTTACAATGGAAGTGAATGCGGGTGAAAAGAGAAAGGAAGTTTTTTTGGGCAGCAAAACTCAATTTGAATATTTACTTTCGATAGAAGCCAACGCACCATTTGCGATAGAATAAAGGCCATGCTCATGTCAGATTTTCCAGTGAGGAAACCAAATGAAAATTAATGAGTTGCGCACATTTTTATGATTTTCCTACTAGAATGTGTAGTATAATATTTATGTATGTATGTATGCCTGCAAATGAAAGATGAAGCAAGCTAAAATATTCATTGTGTATGGTAGAATATCCTTTTGTAATATTATCAGTTTTATGGCATGCTCTTGAGCCCTGAACATGTACGTTCCTTGCATAATCTTTTCATGGTCTACAGCACCTGCCGAGGGACTCAGTATGGAATAAAACGTTGGTTTAACAAGTACCATTTGATTTTTATGCTTGCACACTTTCTCTCTTCTTCAAAGGCTGCTATTAATCTTTCATGAACCTTGCAGATTTTTTTGATAAAGTACAAACGTTGATTTAGAACACACGATAATTACCCTACCTCTTTGCATGGTGTATAATATTTACAATATCTATAATTTTTAAAGGTTTTTAAAGCACTTTCTGGTCTCGACTTTAAATGCCTATGAATTTGATGCGGAGCCCAAAATTTCTCATTAGTTTGTAGTAAAAATAATCAATATATTTAGAAATGATAAGAATTCTGATGCGTCTCCAAGCTAGCTGCATTTGCTGTCGTTATTATAATTATTCAATAGCACTGCACTGCCGGAAATTAACATAATATGTCAGCCCCATGTTGTAACTTGAATCTCAAAGTAATAAAAATTCTGGAATGACTCACTTCATTCCAGTCAAAACTAATTTTTATGTGTTCATTTTTCATTTAAGAGTATATAGCTTTGCTTTGCCTTTTTCTACTAAAAATTCATCTTCAAACGTACAAATGTATGATTACACAAATTACACACAGAAACAAAGTGCATTTTAATGAACTGCATTCTTACATTCGTGAGCAGCCGAGTGCCACGCACGCACGCAATTCAGTAATTTGTTAATTAGGACACTAATTCAGTTATTAATATTATAATTATCTCTTTTGCAAGATGTAGCGTAATCAGCCATCAACTTAAATGGCTGAAACTTTAAGTATAAATAGAATTTGTTTTCATGAACAATTCACACACATTTCTTTGTGATCTAGTAAACAGGAGCTACTCAATTCTCATCTTTTTCATTTCATCTCATTTTACTTTTACATTTTTCTAAAAATGAAGGCTGTTATGTGTTTGGTAAGTCAACCAACAGTTTTTAAAATAAAAGCCAGTGAAATAATAAAATTTTAATGTTGATTATACATCATAGATATTGATCACTGATATCATGAATTTATTTAATTTACAGATTTTCTTGGCACTTTTTGCCTGTACTCTGGCTATGCCGAGGGACGTGATTGGTAACATTTTATATTTTTCTTGTTTGTTTGTTTCTTGTGATTTTTTTCCTCAGCTAACACTTTAAATATTATATTATATAACCTTTAAATCTTTGAGTAGAGAGCGAAGCTAATTTGGCCGATTTGAGCAACAGCGACCTCACCACTTCCGGTAATGGAGTGTACAATCCTGTTGCCCCAATTCAGTTCCTGGTGTAACCGTAGACGTTGCTCCTGTTGACATTGGTTGGATTTACTAATATTTCCCAACTACAATCCTTTTATTTCATTTTCTTAAAAGCAAAACAGTTTTGCTACTGAGTAACGAAATTAGCTGAAAATTATGTTAAAATAAATACTGTTTTCCCATTCATTTCATTTAAACATTAATTATGCAGCAGATTGAATTCATAGCATTTAAATTTGACGCCGAAGGAAACCACGCATCTCTTGAACCTCTTCCCAACGAGGAAAATAAATGCTGTAAGTGGAAGTCCAAGTTGGTGTTTTGAGAAAAGAATTAAAAGACAAAGTCTTCAAATATCTACAGTTTTTTATAACCCTCTTTATAAAGTTACTTGAAAGCTACAGTAATATGGTTGTATGTAATTGACTGGATGGTCTCAAAAGAACAAGCCACTTGTGAATGTTTTTACGGAATTTCTTCCCGCATTACATACTGAAATATCTCATTGCTAAGCAAATGATTATAGTGTCGGTAAGCCGCAGAAGTGGGGTTTAGATTGCTGCAAAACTGCCGTAAAGAGAACAGACAGGTAGAAAGTTTCTTTTATTGCACTTCTCCTTCCTGAAGCAGCCCCAAAGCCATCAATTTCAATGATTATGGTACACACTTTACTTTTTTTATGAAGTGAATCCATTTTAGTAATGGTGAAATTTTCTCCAATCGCTAATACCTAAATATTGTCGACAGGATACTAGCAGTTCAGTAAATTAAGGTATTATTTCCTTAAAGGATCATCTTACCACTTTTTTGCCCCGCTGCCAAATCGTTCTTGTGAAGGAAAGGAAAGTGTTCTGAAGACACAATTTGTAGTTACTACGCACTGGTGGTTGTCATCTTCTGCATTATTATCGTTCCCACAAATTAGATTTATCCCTAGTGATTTCTTGTTGAAAAGAAGAAAAATTAACTTACAAAGTCATGAAGGGGAAGTAAACAACGATTTTTTCTAGAAAGGAGAGTCTAAATTTACATGGTACTGGCCACATTCCCAATAAAAAAAGAGGAAAATTTTATTTGGAATAAAATGTCTGGTCTTTCCAAACAGTCCATAAATATTTGCTACCGATACAATTCTGGCGAATTTCTGTTGAATATCCCACATGCATGTTGTGTGTAGAAAGGTACTGAAAATAAATAAAGTTGAAGACCATTATGATTGATTGAAAACGACAGTGAAATGCATATTACATTTCCAACAACTACGGCCGGCTATTCAAATACAACCTGTGCGTTTGTTTTGGAAATAAATTTGAACCCGAGCGAGCTCCATCCCTTCTCAGTTTTTTATGAGATGTGACGTTGAGGCAATATTCATGAGTGCAAAACCAGATGGTTTGTTTGTACAAAAATAGGAGAAATTGGAAAATGCTTGGGTACCAAGAACACCCCTGCAGCTTTCGATTGTTTGCTTAAAATCCACGTTCCCGTTTCCCTTGCTTGTCAATAAAGGCCCTTTGAAACGGGAGAAGGATAGTCTGCAGAGAATACAAGAGCGAACTCTGCTTTTTATTTGAATCCGTCTAGTTCAACGCCTGTCAAACTATTCTCCACAAAACCAAAATATTCCAGAAAAATGGAGGGGGAAATGCTATAGAACTTTGCTTACCTTGACACAACTATCAATGCATTGGAGTCTTATTTTGCCGTTTTCATGTCTAAAAACAATGTATGTTAAATACAACCACAGATGGAAACATGTAAGTTTTGCTGAGCATTCTGCAGCCATGTGGAGTTATCTGCAAAATGCAACAAGGATGTTTGGCTCAAAACTACAATTGAACACGATGTTTCTTCAAAGTTGATCAAATATTTCTTCTTTAAATTATTAATTTATTTATTGAATCAATACCTTGTTAGGTGATTAATATTTTTGAACATTTAAAATTAACCCATGCATTATGTGGTTCTCTTCTAAAATTATTGAAAATCAACAATGAGTATAAGATCAGTGGTGCGCTGGGTAAGGAGAAAGATTTGTTCCGTAAGAAAATTTTCATCTAGTTGAAAAAATGGACCAAATTTCATTTTGATAGGAATAACCGCTTTTGCTCTTAAATACGCAATCTTCCTCCTGATTGTTTTGTACGCAAAGTATTCTGTTTTTCCTTTTTTACATTAGCTTCAACCATTTTTTTAAGTTTTATAGCGTTAAAGGTAGACAATGGCAACACAATTACATATACCGTAGTTACTACCAAGGTTGTTAGCACAATGAACTCATATATTGGGGGTGGTACTTTCCCAAACCCTCTCACAAAAATCCAAGAAAAAGATACAGCCATCCAAAATCTAATCGTGAGCAACCAGTAAATCACGCACTGAAAAATAGGCTCTCCCATCTTGTATGAAAGGTTGGTGTAGGCGTAGACTCTTGTAAAGTAGACTTGTTGCCGAATTCGTTTTTCTAAAATGTGTCGAATCATCGACAAGGTGTCAGTTGTTATGATAAAGAATGATGATGTAACCAATATGACTCGTGCTCCTTCGAATAATGAGGGGAAACATAAAAGTGTTCGGATAATATAGCTAAAAATAATGGTATTTCTCTCCCTATAAATTGGATCAGAAAGGATTTCAAACTCTAGTAAAAAATAATACACATCAAAATTGGTAATAAGCGCACCAAATAACATTACAAAGGGAAAGCTGGCATTGGAAATCGTGAGGTAGAGAAAAAAAATAGTCGGACATGGTGTTTTTCTGCTTTCTCTTGAAATATTCGAAGGAGTATATAATTTTATAACCTTTTACTTTTTCACTAACCTTGCAACAATTCATGCTCCAACTGAAGACGTCTATTGAAAGAATAGATTGTAGGTTGAATATTCTTCCAGAAAGTAAACGTTACAATGAAAATGACAACATCGAGCAAAGTTGAAACAAGGAACAGCATGAGATTCACCCTGGGAATTTCTTTTTTTGGGGAAATCCATTTGTACTTTACAAGCTATGCCCGTCATGAAAGTTCCTAACATTGCCAAACACCACGGAATCAACTTGTAGCGCGGACGTAGCGAACCAATTCCGATGTACTTTGGGTTCCACTCAAATGGAAAGGGATACATCCAAAAATAAAATATTTTTTGGAGATTTAAAGCAAAAATGTGAATGTCTGTTAACATTTTGGTTTTTTTATATGTAAATTAAGTTTAAACTGACGTCTTGAATAATTTCCTGCTACAACAGCTACACTCAGCGGTTCAAAACGAACTGTCTTCAATTCAAGGCAAATTAGTAGAAGATACAGATACAGATACTTTTAATCAATAAAAAAAGAGGTTATGTATGGGGAACTTTTTTTTAAAGTTGGAAAACAACATGTTTAATGTAGGGCTGCCGGTTTTCGGGTTTACAACCCGTTTAATTTCGGATTTCTCTTCCAACGGCAACTGGGCTCAGTTAGCAACCGAAAACGGCAACTCTAAGTTCATTCAATTAATTAAAATCTTTACGTAAAAATTTTAATTGTTTTTTTTTGTTTGTCGAAATACCTATTATCAACTTTTGTGGTGACTTAATCTAATCATAGAGAAAACGTCTAGAGCCGAATGGGTGCTATTGCTACATATTTATGAATTATATGATAACGTAGGCGTTCCTTTCCTTTAAGGGTATGTTCTTGTCAGTTGAACGGGAAGTGTCGTACGAACAGGACTTTTTGTGATAGAAAAATTTCCGGGCGAATATCGTAAAAAACTATGGAATTGACAAAGAATTGATTACAGTTTAAAGGGTTGGTCGTCTGTCATTTAAAAAGTTGATTAGAAATACATAATTGAATATTGTGATCGTCTCGATTTTTTATTTAACTGGTCGTGGAAAAAAAGTAATAAAAGAAGGAAGTCTACCTGATTTAAATTTTGAAGTATAAATGATCCATTTCATAAATTATATAGTTGATGACATCGCCGGGTAGGCGTGTACTTACGTATGTAACAGCTTTCATATATTTTATTTTATTTTATTGAAGCCAGATATTACTTAACTTCCAATGATTGTTTGGAGGTGACATAGTTACAACCCTTCTTGACACTAATTCTAAAACCCACTAGGGGTGCGTGTTAAAAAACGGAAAATATTAATTTATTGAAATCCAAACTGTATATTCAAATGAATTCTTGAATTTAAAGACTAGTAGGTAAATGTGGTCCACGCATGCACATAAACTGCCAGGTTTGCCTTTTGGAGGATTTTTTTTATTATTAAAAATGGGTTACCATAAGTCTGTGATCTTTGAAATGTCAAAGTCAAAGGACTTTTACTTGTAGTTACATTTCGTAACTTATTCCGCTTGCTATTGTTAACAAAGTATTGAATAGCAACATTCAGAGTTGCAAAATTTTATCGGCAAATAAAAATATCTCTGCAATATACAATAAAATCCTATATATCCAACTGTTATTCCGTTTTAGCATTGTTAAAAAATACACTTGTTACGACTTTATGAGAAAAATGCAATAAATTCAGTACAAAAAAAACTTTTTTATTGCTCCTGCACAAAGTGACTTAGAATGATATTGCCAAATTTCCAACACATTGGTTGGTAAAATTCGCAGATGTTTTTATAACAACATTCATAACATATGCTATTGCAGTGCACAAAACTTATTTTACAGATTTAGGGTTCGTCTGTAAATAAAGCACAGCTCCGTCTTTGTATTTTTGGAAAGCATATTTGTGGCTAACGATGTCTTGGCCAGCTCTGGTACAGGAATAAATTATTTTAAACATCATTAAACGAAGTACACATGAAGCTACTGTTACAGTATTTCTCAGAAACACGAGCAAGACGTAGACATCATAATAATTCAAGTTTCCAAGCATTTTGGAGCTTTTTTTATCACATCACGTCAGCACAAGCATGTTTTGGGTAGACTTGGAAAATTGAATTTTCGATGTTTTTATTGATTTTGATTGAAGTTTGTCCTATGATGCTAAACCACAATTTCCTTTCCACATCAGCAACTACATAGATTTTTAGTCAATCACTTTCAACTTGTTTAAAAGTTGTACCATTTTCATTTCGATTTTTATTATTAACCAACATCCGCTGCTTCGACAATAATAAACAAGTCAATCGGTTGGGAATATTTACTGAATGGAAATTGAAAGTTTCTACATACATTTTAACCTATTTCAAAGATTTCATGAATATTCAAAAATAAATACAAATGCATAAATTGTTGAAAAAACACTATAAAACGAACGCTTCTCGACAACACGAAACTCTAACGTCTTCATCATTATGATAGCGTCAGCACATAAGCAAAACATCGTTCGCAAATCGTCTTTTATGAAGCAGGTAAGTGGTTAACGAACGAGCCTTAATAATGCTGCTGCTATTTCCATTACCCAAATGACATTCCATATCAGTTTTTCATACTACTTACCGGAGGTACACAATATGTATCAATTTATGATGTACATTTTTATAAAAGGTAAATTGAGAGATCCAGTCCACATCACAGGAAATTGGATATCCAAAACAGGTTACCCCCTTGGATAAACATTTCATTCATGAGAAGATTACCTATTACTCATGCAATAGGTAAACAGAAACATTTTCTCCTCCATAAAAAAGATAAATGTTTTGCCAGTACATGCGTGCATTGCAGTGACAGCACCAATTCCAGCAGCAATACGTTTTTATGGTTCCAATTGGAATGGATTCCCCGGAGACTATGCCCAATTTCCCATCCACTTTTCATAAACGTATATAAATATAATGGGATGATCCTAACATTTGGTCGTTGATCTACTTTTTTATTACATATATTTACCTTTCAATTTTTCGTTAACATCCAGCAACACTAACATAAACAGGTCAATAAAGTGAGAGTGAACATGTACTAGATATGCAATTCTTTATGTTGCTTTTGATACTGGAATAACAAGAACAAATTGGAAGATTGGAGAAGAACATGTATGTTTCTCTGTGTGAAATTGAAAATTGGCTTCCAGCTAATACTCCACTTGCCCACTTTCACTCCTAACAGAACGAGAAGCACGAACTACCAGCTCTGAAAGAACCAAATGTCATGTCATGCGGGTGGGGCTTTTATCGCGAAACAACAGACATATTTTACTCCTATTCACAAACTCTGGAAAGGAAAGTAAAGAAAGAGAAAAACTTTTATGCAACAAAAAAATGCAATAAATTTATTCTTTGAAATTTTTTTTAAGTTGCCTGACCACTGCCATAAGATTTTTTATGGCATGAACTAAATTCACGATTACATAAAAGTAAATGCAAATTCAATTTTCAGGGTTCGTGGAAGAAAATAACCTAAAGTGAAGTATTCTATTATCTGAGAGCAATAAATCTTCCTAAATGATGAATGCCTTGCAAATAAAAAAGAATACTATCGCATTTTCGTTTCATACGAAAAAGCTTCCAAATAGCACTTACTCTAAACTTTTTACAAATATTCAAAAGAGAAATATGGGGAGAATATTAAAAAACCAGAGAATGAATCGATTAAATATTTCCATAAAAAAATTGCCATGTTCACGAGTAAATTATTTTATGCTTTACATATTTGTCCTTGCAGAATGGAAAATAAAAGTGTGTCACAATGGAAGAATATAGAATAGTTTATTTAAAAACCATTTGAATATTTCTTGTCTGCCATTCATGGTCCCACTGCAATAAAATCGACTGCTGTCTACATAATATATACATATACCTATTTATTTTCAAGTAAAAGTCTATATCCTACCATTAATTTTATTTGCACAACTGACTGCCAATTTCCCACTCTCTAATTTCCCTTTCTCCCGTTAAAAGACGCATTCTGAGACTGAATGGAAACTAGATGTTGAGATTTGTGAAAAATGAGAGCGGAAATTAATCCGCCTTTTCTCCGTTTCCTTACACTTTTCTCTATCTTATTTTCCGCCTTTTTTATGGATTGCTGCCAAGTAAAGGTTTTTGCTACTGACTTTCAATAAAAAAAAGACAGTCAATAAATTTTACCATAAGATTCTAACTTACTGTTCTTCTCCAGGAAAGAAAACAGAAATAGGAACACCATATGGCGGGAAAAAAATATATAATAGAGTAGGAAGTAGTACTCACTAATGAAGAGTTACATTTGAATCGATTCCCTTAAAGTGTACGGAATAAATTCACGCCTTATATCCTCCAGAAATCCTTTCTTTGACGCTTTATATTGAGATGCAAAGCAGAGGAAAGATTGGTAAAGTTTAGTAAAGATTCAATGTATTTTGGATGAAGAGACAGCTAAACGATAAGGTCATTAGTGCTCCATGTCTCCAATACTGTTTGCATCCCAACAACTGTTAGTATCACTGATCGTGTGAATTTTGTTTGGTTATTGGTTTACTGACATCGTGTATTTTAGTCTAGGTACATATCCATAAAATACACATTAAACCTACAAGGATTTTTTTAGGAAATCTTTCTTGAAAGTTGCATAAGTAAAGTACCTTTCTTCAGTTCAAATTTTTGTATAGTAAAACAATTGTTGAAAGGAAATGACGTTCTTTCTACACTGTGCTTCAATATCAGCTTGGAAGCAAGTCCCTCATGAAAACATTTAAAGGTCTTCATAAAATTATTTTAAATCTCCATTGATGGAAGCCATTAAGCAGGCTCCCACCTGAGCATCCCCATTAAAAACTTTTGAGACTGGCCACGCTTGATCATCGTATGTAAGCATTTGCGTCGTAACAAGTTCTTGAGTGAATTTCCACAGCTGTCTCCAGTTTGAGAAAAGAGTCCTTAATAATGTCTATAGTTAGAGAATGATAGCACGTTTTTGATGAAAACTTTGGTGACACATTAGAGATCACCTAATCCTTGCGATTCTTATAATACTAAAATGGAAGCAGCAATATCGCATATAGCTTTTGATAGCAAGGGCTTTCACCTTTCGTTTTCATGAGTCGTTGGAACATTTTGAATGGGTTTTAGTATTCATAAACCTAGATGAATTCTGGATACCAGTTTGCAAATAGCACCTTCAAAATAACAGCTTGTATTCACAACCAAGCGAAAATGGAGAATGGATCTAACGTAAACCAACTTGGTCCATCGACGTGTTTGCTTCCGGTCCTCAACCATTTTTTCAATTTTCGTCTGCATGTAGTCACGATCATGATCATTTGCCATCCAATTTTCTTTTAAATCCGTGAATAGTGCCATATCATCATTTCCCAAAAACCAGTTCTTTGAATTGCACGTTTTCTCCATTTTTAGAAACATATTGAAGCAGATACCAATTTATATTTGGTTTTCACTACACATTCCTTTCAATACTATCTCAGATTTATTTGGAGAAAAACGTTCAAGTTACCCCGAACTACGTCAATCTACTCTTAAATTAACATAGAAAATCCTAAAGATAATTAAGGACTCCACAGACTGTTCGTTTCAAATGATTTGGTGAACATGACAATTATGAAAACCCTCCTGATTTTGGTATGATGATGACAAAACACTTTTCTCCTTCATAACAAACTCTGCATCTCTGTCGAAAAGGATGATGTTTTCGTTCATATATTCGACGAGCATCCTCTCCTGTCGTTTACTCATTACGTTAACTTTCTTCCCCTCTTGGAATCTTTTAAGCTGTGCTAAGCTATATTGCATATGGACATCTGAAAAAGTTCCGAAACAGTATTAAATTTCCTGTTCGTTTACATCATTTCCTAATTACCTAAAATTTGATTATCCTTTGTAGTAGATGGTGGCTGTTAAGCGAGTGAAATGATTAACTTTTTAATGACAGGGTTTCTCTTTCATGCTGGGATATCGTGTATTGAAAGCACGTACCAACTTTCCCGTCCAAGTGTATGCATCATGCCGTCGTACCTTTACGGAATACATGGCATGCATAAATTACTGAAAGCCGATTTGAAATATCCATCCTATGCATATTTTTCCCAAGTGATTTATGATCTTGCAGAAGAAGCACATTCGTTACATGTAAATTTAATTAATCAATTCTCCCATCTGCTCTGTGTTTAGTGGTGACTACAAAACCCTTTTGATAAAAAAACGGAACATAAATTCATTATTTCAGAAAACTGCATGGTGTTAAGTTCTCTCGAAAGAATTGTTGAAATAAATACAATTTTCAGCTCATTTCATATGCATGGGACCAACTAAATTTAGTTCCGTCGTGTTTCAGATAGCCCCAGCTAAAATATCGCAACTTCCTTAGAAAATAAACAGTACACGTCTGTTCTTAACGGAAATTCGATTATTGCAGAATGGTTGGCACATTAGCATTTTGAAAAAGAAAGGCACATTTTTTGGGAAAATGGTGATGATGGTGGTATGTTGCTCAGAAAATCAAATTATGTTACACTTCCTTCAGATATCAGAAAACAATTGTTATGGTAAACCACAAAATTTTGCAAGATTTGGTTCATTTTCTCTTTCTTGGAAAAAAGCTGTCGCTAAAAATATGTATAGGAATATGGTCAACTGTCAACGTCAATCTTTTCACTGTCTATTCCCCCGTTCAATTGGATTAGGAACAGATGAAATTTTCATTTCTTTCCAATTTAATCATTGACATTGTGACTATTGTAGTCCCTTTATCTGTAACGACTATCCTACTATTTCTGTCACATGACGTCTACACATCAACATGGATCCGTGCTTTGAGATTATTTTTCTTTCAAAGTGTACGTCAAGAAATACAGAGGCGGAAAAGAATACTCCAATACTCAGCATAGTAATTCCAAAAAAATGCTACATGAAAAATCTTTATCCTATTTGTGTTGCGTAGCACTATATTACACGAGTACACATCCAATGAACGAGTTTTCCCACGTAAGTTCCTAAAGCAATAACCTTGTTCCTTGTAGCACTAATATCATTATTGTTTAGTTGAACATCTCCACCATAATGCAAACTTAGATTTGCTGTAAACTTTAGTCTTCTTTTGTCTCGGCGAGAATTTCACTAAAAACCGACACATAAAGGACCTCTAAAAAATTTGAGACATAAATTTATTACCTAAAAAATTATAATCTATCTTTGAAAAGATTCAGAACTTGAAATTTTAAAACCAGCGGAAGGTAGCGATTTGATTTTTTCTTCTTGTGCCAAGAAAGAATATGAAATTTGCACATCACTTATAAACATTAAGGACATTGGTCAGCGAACCTCATCTATTTTTTCAATGGGTAAATTCACATCACGTTCTTTCTTAGGTTGATATGTAAATGTGAATACACATGTCTGTTATTGCGATAAATAGTAGTTCACTTTAAATTCATGTCCCATAAATTTACGGTTTCTTACGCACATACGTATAAATATGCTGTGTATTTTTTCACTAGACTTGCATATCATTTTTTACACTGCTCATAATTTGATTTTATTAGCTATCCATTTGACAAAAAGTTTGTCCACATATTGCATCGGTACAAAACCCTAAAATAATTTTGATATCTTTTTGGCACACAAAACCACAACCCCCGTTTCTTTTTTACGACGTCGGCTCACACATTCCAAAACAAGTTCGTTCTTCTTTTTCTTGAGAAAAAAATCGGTTTTGTGGATTTTGCTCGACACGAAACTAAATCGACTTCCTTTAAAAACTACATTACATTTATTCCCATATGTACCATAAATTAAATGAATAAAATTAAATAGACAAGGTAAGGTTTATCAAAATCGCAAGTTTAGTAGACCTCCCATAAAATCCTAATTTTATGGCTTTCCGGATTTTAGTCTACCGTCTACCTACCTACGTACCTGACATAATATTTCATATTTGGTTAACAGTACCTTAGGGAGTCGATATGATAAAACCATTGGTGTCTAAAGGGCCATTAGCTTTTGCTTGCTTGCTTTCACTCTTTTTCTTACTTACAATCAGTCTTAATCTTATAAAATTTTACTAGTTGGAAAAGGAACTGGGTGAGCTTCTGTTCTTCCAAGCTTTGAGGTGTCAACAAGCCGAAATTAGAAGTGAAAACATAATAACACATAGGACTTCTTAGTTTCCTTACCTTCAGTGTTATGTTCGGGGATATTTTTGAGAAGCTAATTTTCAATTCCATGTAGAGAAATATTCATTTTGAATGTTGATCATCCAATCTGTCCTTGTCATTTCAATATCAACAAAAACACAAATTGCATTTGCATATCTACGTTAGCTATCACTTTATTGAACCGGGAACCAAATTGAAATCCCCAATATTATTGAGATCATCTCTTTATGTGCTTCTGTTTGGGAAAGGTGGAAAGCAAATTTGCTACAGCCTCAAGGGACACAACCCAAATTGAATTCATAAAAAACGTTGCCGCTGGTGCTCCCAACTAGCATATAGTAATATTTATATTTTTTCGGAAGGAAATGTTTACTCACGATTGGTATTCCATGTTCCATATTATAAATTTTTTCTGTGATGGGATCTTGATACATTTCTATCTCTCAACTGACTTGTATTTACGTAGCATTGAAAAAGTAGTTTGAACTACCTTTATTATATTCCATCTCAGCAATTGAATATAGCATCATTCACCATCAAATGTCTATGTATTATTATATCTTATGCGTTGTACATTTAATTACACCATTAGCTGTTTAGCTGGAATCTTTCGGTTTGTTGAAATTTAATGTTGTTTTATACAAATATTGGATGACCTGCCACCAAACTGATTGGCTGCTCAAGTCAAGTCAAGATGAACAAGATTTACTAATAATATTTTCACATACGTTCTTCGGAAAAAGCTTTTCATCTTCCCTAAACTTCTTCTAACCGAATTGCTTTGCTCAGTATTATGTCCTTGGGTATCCAACATCTCATTACACGTGCCATTGCTCCCTAAACCTGATAAATGTTGAAGGGCTTCGCATCCCCTATTTTCATTTCAGAAGCTACATAATATCATTCTTCACACCTTTTTTCTCAACCCTAAAGCCATTCTGTATCATCCAACACCGAACTACATACCGTACATGTCACGTTTGTAATAGCCGCTAAACACGATTTATATGTGCTTAGAAACCCGAAGATTATCAACAACTTTCACGTCTTACTTTCTTTTTTGTGTCGCGAATCCATCTATCATAGAGATTGCGAGTGTGCTGCTCCTTTATTTTGGAGCATTTCTCATTGGGGATCAGCATATCATTAAAAAGATGGTGTGAGATTCAGTTTTAATGAGAAAATCCTAACTTTCTATGTCATCGTCATCATATTTCGTCATAAACCGCATGTAGGTATCGTTCCTCCGTCGAAAACAAAAAGATTAAACAAAAGCCGTGAACTATTTATCCTATTTTTGTATTAAAATCCAACTAAAGCCTACACATTCCATTCTTATGTATCATTGCCCATTTTTTTAGGAGAAAGTAGCTTCATCTTTAGCATGATGCATGTAAAAAAATATATTTATTTTTCATTTATTGACATTTGATTGAAATATATTATCATTTGAATTGAATGAAAATTTTTTGTTGAATTTACGTTAGGAAATGATTTCATTCACTTTCTTCTTATTTGGAATTTAATTAGATAAAAGTGGACTAACCAAAGCACAAATATATGAAAACTTAGAATTCAACAAACTTTTCCATTTTGTGAATAAATTACAAAATTTGGAGATAATATATTTGACAGAATTTCCTGGAGTTTGCGTAACTGATTTCATTGTTCGTCTAAACTTTATGTGGTTGGAGTAAAATGAATAAGAACAAATTCTTCTTCTTTTATTAAGAAAAGTAGTTTGTCATCTCTTTAGGATTACCTTTTCTCAAGACATGTAAGCATTCTGCTGGCAACTCTACTGATTTCTCATTAACTCCCATATTCATTTCATATTGAAGTTTTTAATAAGGTTTCACTGGCTTCGTTTTTTAAGACGTCCGTGTCAGGAAACTCTATTCAGCAACTTTCACAGTTCTGGTTTATTTCGCAGAATTTTTTGTTTTCTTATTTTATTATGTTGGTACACACTTTATTAATTTATCAGAAATGACGTTTTTGCTTTAACGTATCGAGGATTTTGTTAATTAACTACCTCTATCTTCATTGCCATTTCAATGTTCGATCACTTATGTGTACATTTTTCATGAATATTTGGCTATTTGGAAAAACGGTAAGTAAGCGTACGTATAACAGGTCGAATTTAAGTAAAAAACCAAATTCGCTTTGTATCCCCTGCAGACCATTCTTCTCTGGTTTCAGACTATATTTTATTGACAAGCCAGCACAACTGGGGCATGAATTCTACACAAATAAACGAGAGCTGTTTGTTTGCATGCCACCCGAAAAGTTTCCAATCTCTTTCGTTTGTGCAAACATAAAATTCTCCATGATACCATCTTGTTTTACACTCACGAACTTTGCTTTGTATGTATTTCCAGACACAAATGCGTGGCTCGTATTCGTATTCATATTTGATCAATCGTAATGGTATTCCAATTGGTTTACTATTTTTAGTACATTTCTTCATAACCTACAAATATTTAAACCGTGAATTCAAGTGAAATTCGATAGGAATTTTCCAAGAATTGCAAATTCCATTTTTAACATGAACATGAGCTTTCAATTTTCGATTCTATACCAATACGGTTGTACGCAATAAGTGTTGTTGAGAATGTTTCGGAATTCAAATGGTTACAAGAGTTCTAAAGAAGTCATCAATGAGGAAAGTATCCTGTCAAAATAAACTAGATTCACCCACTCAAATTTACTCTTCAGCTTTGTTTACTTTCGCTTGACGGGTTTTTAAGTACATTTCCGTCCTTCTGAACAAAACGACACGTTGAATAAATTTAGTTTACTTCAACACTGATATGGTAGAAGATGACAACTAGTGCGTCATGGCTTCATTTTGTTGTCTTGGCTACATTCTTTTCTAGGGTTTTCATATAAAAAAGGAAATCAACAGTTCTATTAAACTTTTACGTTGTGAGTTACAAATCCGCATAGATAACTTTCTCCTCATTTATATTACATTGTTAGCAGTAACGCTTACTTCACAAGATGAGGATTTTTCGGTCAATGCCCCAGTTCTTGTTAGAGAAAGTTAAACAAGTCAGTTTGCAAAAAAGATCCACTTTATTCCTATAATGGGATGAGGCTCATCCGAATTACCGTTTCTGTAACCAAAATATCTTTTAAAACCTAGTTATAGTTATACAATATACAATTTGGCAGCTGAAGAAGAAATAGGGATAAGAAGATCATTTAAAGAAACGACTAACTTAATTTGTTCACTGTTGGTTTTAGGCATTAGCAATTTGAGAAACTTTTACCATCACTGGAATCACTTCATAACCAGCACCTAAAAATTTATTGCTTTGTGGCTCTTTCAGGTGAGAAAAAATGACATGAGAAGAAAGTTTGTACGTGACCAGTTGCTTTCGGACAGTTATGAAGTAATCGAAAACTTATTTCTGTGTCTTACCAACACCATAATCACTTGCTTCGCAATGTGATATTTTAGTACGTAGGAAGTAATTTCGTCAAAACTTCCACATGTATGTGATCATCCTTTTCATAATGAATATAGTCCCGTTTTGATCTGGCATTTTGGCCAACAAATGAAAATTACTACCAATTTTTTGCCAGTAATAAACCTGAATTTTTTTCCTAGCATTCAAAAAATTATAGTGGGCAACTACACAGCTGTCACACAAATCATGAGTATGTAACCATCGGATTCCGAAAGGAAGCAGAATCTTCCCCACACGTTGCTAAGTTCTGTAAACACGAATTATTGAGTTGAAAAGGGAATTTTATGGAATACTAGCTAAGTTAACTTTCAGGTTGGAATTAAACGGAAAGCTGAACTGAAGCAAACACAATTGGAGAGAAATAGGAATTCCATTATGGGTGCACCAAAGACACCACATAATGTTTCATGCATTCCCTTGGAATTCGGCTTATGGAATTATGCATGTATTTTACTTTCTATTTTGAATTTACAAGTAATTGATGAAAGCATAATGAGAAAAGCAAATGTTCCCAACGACTCACTTCAATGCGAAAGGTACCTATGCGTTTAAATTCGATTACAAAGAAAATACAAGTTTTATAAAAATAACTATTAACCTGGAAATACGTACACACAAAATTAGTGGATATGTATAACAGTCTAGCATTCCGAATCAGCTCTTTTTCCTCATCGAAAAATCTGCAAGATTCATAAAACATTAAAAGCAACATTAAACCAACGTTGTCTTCCTTATTTTTTCCCCTCATGTGCTGTAGACCATGAAAATAAAAGATTATGGGAAGAACGCACAAGTACCAGAGTATCCCATAAAACTGATGATATTGCAAAAGGGGTTTCCAAACCCATGAATATTTCAACTTGATTCATCTTTCATCTCTACATGCACCAAACTTTTGTCTGGAAAATTCTTAAGACCTTAATTCTGCCCTGTCTTAAAATAGTCATATAATGTACGCACGCAGCTCATTAATTTTCATTTCGTTTCTCAACTAGAAAACGCTTTCACTAGCAACTTCCTTTTCCACATCGCAAATGGTGCATTGACTTATCCTGGGTGAATAATATTCAAATTGAGTTTTGCTGCGTAACAAAAGTCATTCTCTCTTTGAAAACTTTGTTCCATTCCGCAGTTTCTTCTGTAATGTAAACGTATATGCATTACTTTACTTAACGAAATGAAACCGTAGGTTGTAAAAACTAATATACTTCAAAGCAAAATGACCAGAAATGTTTTTTTGCAAATGCAGCTGAGTTTTTCAAAGTTGAGTTGACTTTTGCTTTAGCTAACAACGATTGTAAGTGCAACGATCGATTAATTAAATCATGTTTTGTCAATGTACCTTTACTTCCACAAGACGAGATCATGAATATTTAAATATTTAATGAAGTAAATTAATTCACGTGAAACTAAGCCCACAGTTGGAAACGGAGGTTTCAAGCCAGAAAACATGACGTTTTCTGCATGTCTTCTTGAAAACCTAACGTAATGTTGGCATAAAATTTACTGGATTTTTTTAGAACTGAATGTCAGCTTGCGTTGCGTCTGACTATGCAAGGATGCAACGCAAGCTGACATTCAGTTCTAAAAAATGTTAAGATGCAGGAGTGACACGATATTTATGCATTTTCTTGGCTGTTTTGGAGAAAATTTTAAACAGAACTTATCTCTTCTGCATCATTAATTCCTACTACGATAATTAAGTTGAAGGCAAAATCAATGAGATGTGTCTTTTCTAAACAATTGATTAAAGGTAGGTATAGCCTTTTCTAGCTATGTAAAGTCTTGTAACTGTGTATTCAAAGGAATTCTCGAACAAGGACGCTACAATTGCTCATAAAAGCTCATACATAACGTGCCCTTTTCAAGGTATGTGTGGTTTTACAGAGGACAATAGTACTGACGTATACACAAATAATCATGTATCCTTTTTTGTCTAAATTTGCGTAGACACAATAAAAAGATGCATTCTTGTGAACCACGAAAGGGAAACTAATACTAACATTTGACAAACTATAAACTAAGTATAGTAAAAAAAAACAAGGAACAAAGGCTTTTATGATAGATGTTTATTTATTTTATACGGAAATGTGCTGAAAGACGTCGGAATCGTAAAGTTTTACTTCGTCTTGCTTCCCCTTCATCTTTTGTTAGAAAATTTGGAGTGCAAGGAGGGATGGATGGTAATTCCATTGGGATGGTGATGATGAACAACATAAAATGGAATGCGTTTGGGGAACGTCATTTGTTTGCTTGCATGAATGCATGTAATAAGTTAGAGTGAGAAAGAAACTTGATCCTGTAGCTTCTTCCATCATATTATTGTGAGCAAACAAGATGTTTTATTTGTTTCGTGTTGGATTGGAATATTCCCCTTACTGTTGAAAAAAGATCCCTTAAAAAATTTTATGATACCATTTTACAAATTGCATCTTGTCATTGCATTTTCCATTTTGGTGAAAGAAGGAATGCTGACCGTGTATTTTTATGTAGGAACACCTGAACTATTTTGTTTCGGAGGGAAACGTGCGCATGTATAACTTTCAGGATAATGTCAGCACACATTTTTTTTTGGGTTGCTAAAGGACTTTTGTTCAGACTCGAATGCTGAATTTTAGCAGGTAACTTTTCGACATTTTTCATGTATCTTACTTATTTTGGATTTAAAATACTATATTTTTAAACATACGAAATCTAGTTTAAATTAAACCCTACTTTCATTAACATTTGTTTTACGACATAACCATCTCACTCCTTTGCCATTTTTAAACATGGAGTAGCTTCATAAAAGAGAAAGACTAAAATTAATGTGGAGAAAGCACGCTATGGTGAAACCTAACGACACTTGAGATACCCATCTTTTTTTATATATTGATCCTCTTGGGCATAATATCAGATATGAATGAAATTTTATATGGCCGTAAGCGCACCTTCAGATAATGCTGATGAAAAGATAAAATGATGACGACGCAGATGGGCCTTCTAGCCCAGCTCTCTCAATGAACTCTCGATGGTCCCTGGGTTGGTTCATATTTCTTGCTTGCATTTGCTCTACACCATCTATAAAAATTTATAACGTATTATGCCTTTAAAATGTCTGACGAATGTTTTTGCATATGGGTGAATTCAGAGCTTAAAATAATGTTCTGGTCATGAAATTATTTTTTTTAGGAAACCATAAATCTTCCATGTGCTCAATGTGCAAGGAGTCTTACAATAGATTTTTTATGCAAAAAAATTCCATGAAATAAAGGACTAAACTCCAAATACCTGTTTTTCTTAAGCTTCCTTGTCTAAAATTATGGCAAAATATACTTTTATTCCACATGATTCCACTGTTCCAACTAAAGATAAACCTGACAACTGGCAGGGTATATAGGAACCTGCGATCTAGCATTTATACTGAATGAAGTAAACATAAGCTATGTGTCTGAGAATTGGTTTAAAAAAGATTTGAAAATTTTCATCATTGTGGCTGCTATTGAGAATTTTTTTTTAAAAAAATTGACATTTAAACGCTTATAGGTCACGCTGGGGTCATTGCTGAATCTTGATAATAGCATGGTTGAGTTTTTCTCGAGAAATAGCATCATTTTGATGTATCATAACCCATGTTTTGCTATTAAAAAATATTTGACCTTGACCTTTGACCCAGTTGCCGTTGACCGATTTTGCTCATCTTCGAACTCAGTCAAGGTCTTGACCTAAGGTGTCGTTTAGCAAAAAGAATTTTTGAAAATTTTCAACGGTGTAAAAGTTATCGTGCGAACAGACGGACAGACGGACGGACGGACGGACGGACAGACAGACAGACTATGATCCATTCTAAAAAACCTGCTTTTGATCTGCGATCGCAGGTTAATAATTGGAAACACTTTAGATCCATTGAAAGTGAGCCATTTCAACTTGATTGATTTTGTGATCGCATTAGTTCCCATAAGCTATGTTCGCTTTGGTGAGAATATTCGCCTCCGTTATATCTATTTAATGGTTATTCAGATAAGTGTCATTTTTAGTTCTTTGCGATTGGAAAAGTTTAATGTTACGCAGTTTATTTTCTCATCTTTTGAATTATCCTATTTATTTAAACGAGGTAAATATTGAAGATTACTATACCTACTCTAGAATTTTTCTTTTTAAAACAATTGCTCCAATTTTCAATGAACGTATAAAATGAATTGGAATTTACAAGACAAAAAGACGTTTTTAAAAAACCAAAAGTTTGTAATTTGAAGTGAAAAAATTGATTAAACGATATGGTCATTATTAATCCACTTCCCAAACTTAATTTCAATGCAATGCTCCTCATTGAAACGTTAGCTTGCGGGACCAAATCTTTCTCTTTGTTTAAAATAATGGAACATCCACTCGTACCAGAAAGGACGGAAGGAGTTCAAATAAAAAAGAAATACTTTTTCTTTTCGATTATTCAAACCGGTGCCGATAAGTATTTAATCCCGATCCAACTTTTCAGAAAGAGAACATTGATTGGGATTCGAATACACTAAATAGGATAAACGACCCTCTTCTAAAAGTCTTGGATTTTAGTAGAACGTGATGCATTCATGAATTATATATAATGTTTGGTAATGTATTTATGGTGCAAGGTATTAAATCTTTCAGGAAGCCACCATTAACACTCTTAAGTCAGTATTCAGTAATTTATGTCCTACACACGTCCTTTTCTTCATTCCCTTTCATGCAAGAAAGTGAATTTATTACAACAATTGGGAATCCCAAATTGTAAAGAATGTCTTCAAACCGTTGCAGTCGATTCGGTTTACGCATTGAAAGAAAGTATTTACGCATATATGTCTTCTAAGTTGAAAAGTGTGGCTTAAAAATAGAGTAAAGTGTACAAAATAGCTTCATTTCGTGATGCGTCCAGTATTTATTCAGCATTTGAATAACCAGCAAATTCGCATTCCAGGGTATTGGAATTTCGTTGGGAAAATATTTGGGACAATAGAAGGACGGACACAACTGAGAATCCTAGACATCTTCCTAATTCGAATTTCCTTCAAAACTTTGACTTTCGAAGAATGTTCCTGAAATATTTCGCTTAAGCATAAACCCACGAGCAGAGATCTGCACACACTACATTTGTTCGCATGTTTTGATTAAATGTTATGTGGGTTCTTACCGCACAAGTTGACGCATTCACTCAAATCATGTTGACGTGTTGATGTGCTAATGCAGTTAATTACGATCCAAACACGTGCAAAACTGTAATATTGTTTTACAACTTTTTTGAATGCTCAACGTGACGGCACGTGCTTAAGCACTAGAAAGTTTTGAGGAAGCAAGTGAAGTTACATGAGTTAATGTGTGAAAAGAAAGTTGGACATGAAAGAAATGGAAGAGAAAGCAAAACTTTAGACAGGGCAATTCTCTTTACGGTGAAGATTGAATGACAGAAAACACAAAGATGCTGTATATTATTACGTAGCTGAATCTCATACAGTTAACGCTATTGTAACGTGAACAGGTTCTTCTACATACTTTAGCCTTATTTGTTTTATAATACTAATATTAAAAAAACGTATTGTCATATTAGATTGATGCTACTTTACACGGAAATAATAGTCCTTACAAACTACAGGGAGAAAGTAGAGAAAATCACAAGATAGAATGGGTGAACGTCCAACGCACGCCAGCATCAATCTATTCATATTTAATATTAAAGAAAGGAGCCACTCTATTGCTGATTAAAGCAGAATAATGCATGATACGGGGAACTATAACGTAATACAATCATTTCATATCATCCACTTTTTACGACATGCCATAGGTATTTATCTATGGTTCTGATAGCAAGCTTGAAAGCAAACTAGCTATACAAGCAGTTTTTATTGATACTATGTGATGATGAAACACCTCATGAATTCAGAAGAGATTCTCTCAAAAAAAAGGTGATGATCATGACTTCATCCAGGAGAAAATTGGAAAATAGTTGAGTACAGAGTAAACACGTTTGCTCACCAGAACTGCGAACCTATTCTCTGGATTTTGCTTGGGTGGCAATAAAGCTCTCTCATGTGAAGGTAGAAAACGTGGTCCAAATATGGAATCGATTGCGGAATCAAATATTATAGCGTGTCTTCTCATGTATTTTGAACTCACCAAGAGTGTGTTATATGACTACCACAACTGCTTCAGAATGTTCAATGTGCTCAGGAAATCAGAGATGAAAGCCCTTTACTTTCACAACCAATGGCGACATATCATGCTACGCATCAACTCATGCAAAGCCTTATGTTTCATTGGAGACATTGTTAAGAAACCAACCTACTTTAGGATTATTTCCATTTGAATTTGAAAAGGCTTGTGATGATGGCCGTAAGTTTAAAAATCCCAGCTTACCCCAAAACAACAACAAAAACTTGCAGTTTGCTCACCGATATATCTACTGCTTTATTGAAAAAGGATGCATCTACACTTTATCCTCCAGGTTAAGATGATTGACTGGATAATTTTTACTCAGAATAAATTATTCATCGAACCAGAATATTAATAGGTTGACTGGCGGACACAGATGAAATTGATGACTCTGGTAAATGTAAACATGAAATATTTGGTAACTATTATTTTTTTTATTTTTCCCAAAATTGTTTATGATATTGGAAGAGCTATACATAAGCTCCACAGTAAGCTCCAAGTTATACACGATCATCATCAGTTCCTATCAATCAAGTCAAGTAAAAGGAAGCAGATGGAATTTGTGTTTAGTTTAGGTAGTGGTTGTTGATATTTGAAGGACAAGGACAAATTGGATGATCAACATGAACACTTTCCATTTCCAAATGAGGAATTAAAATTCAGGTTGTATACGCTCTACGTATGCACACTCATAAAAAATGTCCAGAAACTTTGTTTTGAATTACGCTTGCTTGTTACCTCGTTATTTATCCACCAATGTTTATTGAAACGAAATTTAATCAGTGCAGACATTTTTTTGCATCATCCAATTAATTATGTCACAAAATATGTGCCTTTGATATAAAATATGTATTTTCATCAATCTTTTAATGTATATGTGAAATTATTATATTCATTTAACAATTATGTACAAATGTGTTCAGGTAAAAAGTTGATTTTAGTAAAGCAAAGTATTTGATAACGTTACAAGGAAACCTTCACCGTGAATTGTTTTATTTCTACTTTCCATTACAAAAATCAGAAGAGGTATCTCTACTTCTTTTTAACTTTTCTCCGGATGCTGCCTACGACGAAGTGGAAAGCTGTTTCTTCAGAGTGTTTGTAGCTCTCGAGTTGTAGTCATGGTACATCCATCCTCATCAATATATTCTGCAGTAGATGGAGAAGTGGCATGCCGTGTGGGCATAACTTGTTTATCATTATTATATGGGCCCAAAGCAGAATGAGGATTATGTTTACGAGAAACTAGATGATTTTGTTGGTGGAACGTTATCTCCTGCTGCTGTTGAGGATTGGATATTGAGGGAATCTCGGTTGGGGGTTCAATCTCCATTTGACATGAAACTGATAAAAAGAAAAAGCGAAATATGAAGAAATGTACACGATTACAAAGTAGAAAGCAAGAAAAAATATACTAGCACGTACCTTGCTGCAAGCACATTTCATCAACAGGAGAAGACGCAATGGATTTTCTCCTCATCTTTTTGAAACCCTTGCTATGGTCTCACCAGGAGGAGCCTCATAATTGTCTTGTTGACCAAATGAATGGAAACGGACAGTTGAATCCCGGATTGTCATCGGAATTGGCTTTGTTGAGTTGATAGTAGTGTAGATTGAAATGGTATCGGGGCAACTTGAAACACTTTCTGCAGCATCAACACATCTACTTGTACCATCCGCGGAAGTACTCAAACAAAGAAGTTTGCTGGCTTGTGCTTGGTATAAACTTCCATTCGGATTGGGACTGATTTCTTGTTGAAAGAAACAGAAAGCATAAAAAGTTTGCAGTAGCGCTTTTAGTAAACTAAGTTATGAAGGGTGCTTACCTTCTTTTGATGAGCATGAGAACGCAAATGGCAGCAGCCAAAGTGCAAATGACAGCGGAAATCATGGGTACCAACACATGCGGGTCTGCATAGAATAGCACGGAGCTCTCATTCACTCCCACTTCCTTTTCAGATTGTTCCATAGCTTTTGCATAGTTTGTGAAAAATTCTGACATCACAAAAGAAAAATTAACGTCATCGTTCATTAAGCTGAATTACTCTCTTCAATATTTTCTATGCCTTCCTATTCATTTAGATTTTTGTCAACTTACCAGAATGGGATTCCACACTAAATACTTTTGTAACTGATCCTGCATCATTTTCCACCGTAATTCTGATTTCATATTTGGAGTATAGCTGAGTTTGAATTACAAACACTCTTGTTGAATTATCCCTTTTGTGAACACGCAACCAAGCTGCTGAATTTGAAGCGTGAACCTTTCTATAATCAATAATGAAATGTGTTATGGGACAGCCACCATCTGACCACCTCGTTAAATCGATTCTAATCATCGTCCCATTCCCATCCAAAATCTCTGTAAGTTTTGGCAGCTCGGGAGGATTTCCATTTGTTTTTGTTTTGACTATCTCACTAGGTACTCCATTCCCAACTGAATTTTCTCCGTAAATCCTACAAAGATATTGGGTGCCACACAAAATATTTTCTATGGAATACGAAGTCAGTCTCGGTCCAAGTCGAATAGAAATCCACTCCTCTGAACTGACAGATTTCTTTTGCTTCTGATATTGCAAAAAGTATGCTATTAAAGGAGGCTCAGCTTTAGCCGGAGAATCATAATGGATTTGAATAGAAGAATCTGTAACGTAGCTAATATAGATGAGAATTGAAAAAGGTGGCCTACTAATAGAAACTCGATGCTCTATTTCATCTGAGCCATGCTCATTTTCAGCTCTGCATGTGAACAGTCCTTCATCTTCATCCTGCAAAAGAAATCGCATGAAAGTAAAGCCGAAGTTGAGCAAAAAAGCTTACATGTGCTTCAATTTATTTTCTTACCTTGACTCTACTTATAAACAAGGATCCATTTCTCGAGGGAATGTGAGAAGGCAAAAGAAGATTATTTCTAAACCAGACAACTTTCAGGGATGGGATTCCTATGGTCTTGCATGGCAGCAGGAGAGATTGACCTAGCTCTGGTTTTTTTACAACAGAAAAGGATGCTATTCGAGCAGGTATAGTTGAGCTCAGCTCCAACATTTCTACACGAGAAGCTTTCCCAGTTCCAACACTAGTTGAAGCTTTCACCCACACAGAATACTTGTGAAATTCCCTCAATCTACGTAATTCATGAAAAAGCTCAACTTCTTCGGTAAAGGAAGCCGTTGAAATGATAGCCTCTTTTTCCTTCACTTGATGAGATTCCTCGGATTTCCAAAATACAGTGTATTTTGTAATTACTCCGTTGGAGTGATGTGGAGGAAGCCAACTGACGAGGGCTGATGTGCCACTTAATGCTGATATTTTTATATCTGCTGGTTCCTCAGGCACTATAATGCCATCACATATTTTTGATGTAGTAAAAAACAGAAAGTTTTCTGGAAAGAGGAGCAGAAAGCAAATGGATAGTTACTTACCATCTTCTTCTGTTCTACAAATAACAGGTTGAGACATGTTGCTTTCTCCTCCATGGGTAAAAGCTAGTGATTTGACCGAGTAGCTTGTGAAGCTTCGTAGTCCATGCAAAGTTGTTTCCTTATTACTCGTTTTCTTTACTTCTCCTTTTTCTCCTAAAAACCATTTCGTGCAATAAATAATCTTCTAAATGAAGTGCTTTTCTATAATGCAATTGCCTACCCATTTTTTCTTGTTCGAGTGGAAGATAAATAATTTTGTATCCTTGTATTTGACCGTTTGATAAATGAAATGGTGGCGGTTCCCAATAGACCTGCAAGCTTTTAGGCGAAAGGGCTTCGCACTGTAAATGAATTGGTGGGGAATCTGGAGCTGAGAAAAAAATGAAAGAAAAATGATGGTTCAAATATTAACGATGGAAAATGAATTGCTTTCTCGGTTTTAAACAAACCTCCTTCTGGTGTTTGAATGAAGAGAGGTGAAGAAGCAGGTCCAATTCCAGCATTTTTGTATGCTTTTACTGAAATCTTGTATTGTGAATTTGGAGCAAGATCTTTCAGCTCAGTTTGAAGCTCCCATTTTTTATCCACAATAACAGTTTCGTTCATTCTTTTACTTGAATCTCGTGTTCCTATCATGTTAGCAATAACCTGGTAACCTAAAATTTCTCCGTGTTGCAACGAAGCATCTGGTGGCTCCCATTTTACTAACACAACTTTTGGTCCTAATGGAATCCCAGAAACATTTGTAGGAGCGCCTGAGGGAGCTTCCGAAAGGGTCAATATTGTTAATGTCTCTGTTGGAAACCCTCGTCCAAAATCATTAGCAGAAATTAAGCGAACATCATAATTTGTCATTGGATTCAAGGATTCAATAATGGCATAAGTAATTGGGCTGTGCACACTCAAATTGAGTACTTGACTGCTGTTCCAAGAAGATACTGAAGATTTTTTCGACTGGAGGATAAAATGAGTGACCGGAACATCATCTTGACTTGTGGCAACCACAGACCACTGCAAACGGATAAAGCGAGAGCCAATTTCCGCCACCATGAAATTCTCTGGTGGATTTGGTCTTGCTATTTAGATAGATAGTCAACACAAATGTCAACTAAGGAAGAAAGTAGGTTAAAACTAAAGTGTTTAGGGGCTATCTGAGAGTTGTATACCTTTCACTTCCAGATTGATTTTGGCCTCATCCCGTCCATACTGATTAGACGCGATGCACAAATAAAAGGCAGAATCTGTTGGCTCACTTGGATAAATTCGCAACTCTGCAGAAAATACGCTTGAATTCTTATCAACAATCGTTTGATGTTGAATGAGACGAGAAGATGCTGTTGATGATGATCCTGATAGACTCGGCTCAGGTTCTATTAGAAGAGAACCCTTTTTCCAGCTCACTTGAATTGGTGGGTCTCCTCATATCTCACACTTAAGCAATGCTGCCAACCCTTCAGCAACCACGACTGATGTCATCCGTGCTGAAACTTTGGCAGGAACTGGGAGAAAAGTAATTTTAATGAGTTTAGCATCCTTTCCTTTTATTTTGTGATAAAAGTTTGGTTGGTACTCACTGATGACATAAAGGCGTATCGATTTGGATATCCCGTTGCCTACTCCATTTCTAGCCTCACAAACGTAATTTGAAGCATCTGCCTCTTCCACTTGAGAAATCCTTAGACCCTCATTTTCCATTAGTTGGAACTTGTCGTTTGTCTTAATTGCATATTTTATACCACCAACACCAGATTCTACACAAAGTTTCAAGATTTTTATAATAAAAACGGAAGAGATAATAAAAAGCGGGTTAACGAACTGTCACAAACTTCAAGTAAAGAAGGGGTTTTTGCATTTTTTGATGTTGCAATTTGCATTTTTGCATGTTGCATTTTTTGATGTTTGTAAGCTCTTCGAAAAGCAAGACACTTATGAATTTTACCCTGTTTTCCGTTACATTTAACCAACTTGGAATGGGTTCGGCGTCTTTCAACCAAACTATGTCAATTGGAAGGTCTCCTGATAAAACGTTGCAAGATAAAGACGTTCTCTGTTCTCCCCGAAGGTCATTATCAAACTTAAAATGAGAAATTACCGGTGGTCCTGTTTCAATAAAAAAAATTGAACAAAAAATGCAAAACGAAGTATAACAGCAACAGGAACATGTTTTTACGAAACATTCTTTTACTTACGCATCACGTTGATATTAACGGATCCCGAGACAATTTCTCCCTTTCTATTGGAAACTACGCAAGTGTATTGTCCTTTGTCCATGCTTCTATTCACTTTCTCAATTTTAAGTGTGCCGTTGGCAAAAATGGTAAACCTACTTTCATCACCAGATGTTCCTTTCCCACCATTTCTATTAAACCCACTTTCTCCTGACGTTGTCTCAATATCTTGAGAGTTTTTCTGCCAACTGACTTTATCCACTGGATAGCCACCATAATGACATGGAATCAAAGCCGTTTTACCATCTACTAAAGTTAAGGCCCCCATTTCCTTTACAAAAATCATGCCTGAAAGTAAAAAAGGTTAGCAATTGAATGAACATGAAAAAGGTTAGGCAAGAAGAAATTGCTTACGGCTGAAAGCCCCGTGATTTCATTTTCCTACCATAAATATTCAAACGTGCTGAATGAAGCGACATTCCAACCACATTGGTTGCTTCGCACTTGTAAACGCCGCTATTCTCCGCTTGAATTCTTGAAATGTTGAGATGACTCACGATTTCGAAATTCGATTGTTGATAAGAGCCTACTGATATACGGCTATGTTGCTCTTGTAACCAGTATCTTAGCTCATGATTGTCTATTGATGAAATCAGGGTACCGTCAACGAACCAAGTGATTCTGGGAATTGGGTTCCCAATTGCGGAACACTTGAGAGAAACAAATGGACCGGGTTGGATAGTTTGAGAAATAAATGTGTGAATAACTTCCGGTGCGGATGCTACGGACCAATAAATAAAATGATTTGGACGGAATTTTTGTAAATAATTACATAAACTTGTAAGAAAATAAGTTTTACGAACATTTAAAAATTAAGGTGGTGGATGCGTAAGCTGCTTCTGAAACTCCGCTTGAATTTACTAGGTCAACAAAACATTGGTAAAATCCTTGATCCTCAAGTTTAGTATTGAATATCTGTAATTTTTGCTTGTTTTTGTGGGCACTATTTATTTTTACTGGTTTTCCATTTTTATACCACTTAAAACTTGCATTGGTCACAGAGTTATTGGCTCTAATGGATGAATTTGTCTTCATTGTGACAGGTAAAAACTTTCCTTTATGATAGTTCTCCCATCTGAGCCATTCACAAAACCACAAAGTTTATTAGCACCCCGATCAATAAGAATTTAGGATGACGATATTGGAGAAAATTATGGAAAAGAATTTCACCTAAAATTAAGAGGTGGGTTGCCAGAAACTAAGCAAATCAAGCCTGTCGTTTCTTCAGTCTTTTCTCCTATAATATTTACACCTTCCTTTGGGAAAGATTGTTTTCTTATAATCTCAGGTTTTGAGTTTGGCACTAATCCACCGCCTACTGGATACATAGTCAATAGTAGAAAGAATCAAATACTTTATTGTTGCAATGATTTTCCTATTTTAACTAGAAATTGATCATGTTTCTTTTACCTCGAGATTTTAGAAGATATGCTGAACTAGATTGAATCTTTTTATTAAGAAAACTTTGTCCAATGCAAGCAAAAAGTTGCTGATACTTTGTGTTGAAAATTAGAAGAGAGCCATCCGATATGATTTTGTAACTAAATTTGTTAAAGCAAATGCCACGTTAGGTAAACTAGCTGAAAAGAATGCAAGAAAATATATTTTTTAAAGCCAAGTAATACCGTCTATCATTCTCCGTAATTGCATTGGCCTCATGACCAAACTGGGCAATGCTTTTCCAGGCAATGACCCGCACAAAAGGCGAAACATCACAGGACAAAAGAGTTGGGCTTCCTTCAATAATCAAATCACGTGAGCCGTTTCTTGCTAAAATCATCACTTCAAACGGATGATCTACAACTGTAAACAGAGTACCAAAACGATACAGGATAAACTACAACGAAAGTGATAGTTCGAGAGAAAAAAACTTGTGTTCAAATGGGATTTATTTTAAAAGCTTTTTGTCAAACTGAAAGTTCAAACTGCAAAAGATATCAAATTATAGAAGGAATTGAAGAGATGTTGACATAAGATCCAGTTGTTGTCCAAATGTGAACAAGTCTCAAATTCCCCCAACCGAATTTGGCAAGTTGTAAAGTACAATCAAATGAGGGAAAATATAGCAAGGCTTTTATGGAGACATACTTGCACGAACACTAAACACAGGCCTGAGGAATGTCCCCACTGGATTCCTCACGGAACAACGATATTTCCCATTATAAACTGTTGGAATATAATCCTCTGGTTTGAAAGAACTGAAGTAGAGCGACCCATTTTGAAGCTGCTCTCTACAAATTAAAATGGATGTAAACATATACCTCTCCTGGTATATCTTACTATTATGCTATGCGGGTAGTACTTTGCTAACGGTTGCTATCTACTGCCTATTCTACTCAATAAGTGCAAGAGATACTGCGGAGGATGTTGCTTGTGCTCCAGCCTGAGCGAGACTGCTTGTATTTCTCGCTCTGACTCTATATTTATTACCCCAACTCCTCACACATCATACACATTAGGTACAAATATCATGGTAAAGATACCCAAGAACAAGCATTTAGAATAATATATTATGTTAAAGACATGAAATGTACAGAGAACACAAGTCAATATCTGGCTTGTGGAACATATACGTTAAACTCTTCCGGAAAATTATTTAAAAAGAAAAAAGGACAAAAAAGAAAAAGAAGTTTCTGATACAATAATAAAGTTAAATCAAAAAAAGCATATACAAATTCAAATAGCAATAATACAAAGACAAGTAATATTCATTACATAAAGTGTTTACAAAATTCATTCATATTATAATTTTAATAAGGGAAAACATTCATATTTCATAAGGACTAATCATTAGTACCTTTTTTAGCCAGCTTGCGATAATACGCAGCCTTTTCTCTAGACTTAACGCCTCTATTTTTATAAAATTTAATTCTATTCATACCATGCTTAATACGATGATCATTGATACAAATTTGATTCAACATTTTATACTTCTTAGCAAAAAAATTCTTAAGAGTTTTATCCTTAACTTTGTAATTGATATAATCATTCATTGTATAGCGAACACCATTGTTATCATAACCAACAACACGAAATGGATTATTTGACCCAACATTATTACATTTATCACAATCCAAGCCTCTATCACATGTAATACAATTAGACAACGTAATAACTTGTACAGAATCAAAATCAGGATGTTGACTGTTGTCTTGACCAGCGTCGATTGATGAGACAGCTGCAGGTGGAGGCTCGTCGTGTTCCCACGATTCTTCTTGTGGTGGTGAAGGAGTTATTTCAACTACACGGTTGGGATTTGTTTAAGCGCGTCTGGAAACAATAGACAAGAGTGAATCTTTAGCATTTTTGTCAAAACTTTCTGTTCCTGCGTGGAGTGTCTGATAGATATTGAATACATTAGTTTTTCGTATATGTTAAATTAGACCTAAATCCCGTATCCGTTTTATGGATAAATTCTTACTGTCAATGGCTCATTCGATGTAGAATCGTTAATTACGTATCCTGTAAACTTTTCAAAACGTTGAACTATGTAGAACTATAATTACATGAATTGCGGAAGAACTACCACCACTACCAGTGACCCGACAACCCAACCCATGAAGTATGTTACTTTGGACGTCGTCGTGCCAACAAGTTGTTATGCTGATATTTGCGTTTAGTGGATGTTGGACGCACGCTCGAGTTAATGTACCTGCTGAAATCTGCTGTGATCGACAGTTGCCTCGTAGTTGATGGATAGTCTCGTAGTTGCCTCGTAGTTCTAGAAATTATTGTCTTTGATTCTTACTGTAAATTATTGATTGAAAAGTGCACTTAAACGTTTTTAGTATCTATCTATTTTTGCTCTATCTTCTAAATTGTCAATTGTTTGCTTATTTGTTGAAGTAAATAAACTGTTCTTAATCGTTATCGTGAGCCTATTCATTGTACTGATAAGCGTCTCGATAAGTAGAATAGCGACAAGTGGAGTTTAGTAGGAAAGTAGACAGAGTAGTGCATTTGAACTTGTACGTAGACCGTAGCGAGGTTAGGTCGTGCAAGTAGAAAGTGAATTTGTTCAATTGTTCGGATCTACTAGGAAGGAAGTCGGTCCGCACACTTTCAGTTATTTTAGCACAATCAGATAAATCATCATAGTTAAGAGGTTTATTAACACTCATTGTAAGCATGTCTAAAGCGGATAGAATATCTTTGGGTTTCTCATCGCGTAATTTAGCTGTGTTCTCGCACCAATTATACAGATCTCTAAATATGTGTTTATCAGTACAAAGAGTATAAAATTGTTTAAGCTTTTCAGGGCATTATTTCCAAGCAAATTTGAAGCAAGTGTTAAAAGAACGCTCTACTGAAGGGAATTTATAATTTTTCTGCATAAGATCTCTGTGGTGAGTGTAATTAAAAGCATCGAGATTGAACATGTCGGCATGTTTAACCTTGAAAATATCAAAAATCACACTTTTCCATTTTTTGTTGCTTGAAAAATAGTATAGAACTATGAAATTAAATTTTAGCTACCTTTTATCACAATATAGATAGAAAATAGTACGATACTTTACCAAAAATACCAATATTACAACTTAAAAAATATTTTCACAAAATTTCCCAAGTCTTCTTCCTTTATGAGAGTCTTCTTGGATAATGGCTGCCACCGGAGGCATGCTCTAGGGATGTAGTGCCAAGTTCGTCCGTGTGTCACTCGCCAGTGTAAACATATACCTCTCCTGGTATATCTTACTATTATGCTATGCGGGTAGTACTTTGCTAACGGTTGCTATCTACTGCCTATTCTACTCAATAAGTGCAAGAGATACTGCGGAGGATGTTGCTTGTGCTCCAGCCTGAGCGAGACTGCTTGTATTTCTCGCTCTGACTCTATATTTATTACCCCAACTCCTCACACATCATACACATTAGGTACAAATATCATGGTAAAGATACCCAAGAACAAGCATTTAGAATAATATATTATGTTAAAGACATGAAATGTACAGAGAACACAAGTCAATATCTGGCTTGTGGAACATATACGTTACATGGACAACAAAATCTCTAATAGGTTTCCTTTTGTAAGTTTGAAAATTGGTTGAGTGACAACATGCCTTATTCCTGCTATCGGCGAAAGTTCTTCTCCATTCCCACTTAACCACGATATAGTCAAGGGTGGTGGACCTTGTCCAACACATGTCAACGTCAATCAAACTATATAGAAAAATGTGCCATTGGAGCCGGCATACGTTTCAATTCTGGACCGCTCAACACGATATGTGTTGTTCCTCCGAAGTCTGAAAGGGTAAAACGTTTCCAAAAACAACCAAAAAAATAAAGTTACTATCCCTTTTTATGGACAATTTCCCAAATTATGAGAATGATAAATGTAAAACTCAGGCTTACTCAGGCACAAAATCAGGTTCAAGATCAAATAGAATATTTCCAATTCGATAGTCATCGTAAACTGATATGTTCTTGTATCCAGACTAGATAAGATTTCGTAGCTCTGGTTGCTGCTTTTGTTTAAATTCGCAGTTTGTTTCTGATGATATGCCTTGCTTTTTACATATGTGTATCTGAAACATATATATTTATATCAAAATTTCATAGAAAATCTACCATTGGTGCGATACTCAACCTTTTTTTCGTGCAAAATGATGATGATGAAGCACTATTCATTCATTCATGACAAAATCGCATGGTGAATGATCATGATCGCGATTTTATTCAAGAGAAAATTGGAAAATGGTTGAGTACCAAGCAAATATGTCTCTATAGCACCAGTTTGTTTACTTGATGCTCGTTCCTTTTTTTCTTGGTTGTCAATGATAACCTACTTTGAAAGAGAGAAAGTCTCATGGAAATAAGAGGTGAGAGTGAGGGCTTTCACCTCCCCGCGCATGAGATACTTTACATGAAACTATTATCAATGCAGACTTTTGATGGCTATGCAAAGTTGACTGCTGTCATGTGTACGTATGATTAAAATACCATGCAATTTCCCTTTGATTTTTAACATCAATATCAAGCATGATAAATCGACTGAGCTGTTGAAAACTGAGGGGATCTTTATGATCGTAAATCGCATCCAAGTCAGGAAGAACATGAAAACAGGCTTGAGTTTTTTCAGAAAATGCTTGGATTTATTGCAGTCTGCCTTTTCATAATGATACTTGAGCATAACCTCTGTATTGTAAAAAACACGAAAAAATAAAATTTTATTTCACTTTTTTATGACGGGTCGTAACAACAGACTCACTCGCATACAATTCGGGACACTGGTGAGCCGTAAAAATAAACATGACAGACTACAATATTTTCTTCGTCATTGTTGCTTAGTTTTTATTATTAACGGACCTAATAACAAATGGGAGTTTCATTTTTCGTATGAAAAACCTTGAGAGTAGTGAGTGATACATATTGATGGTGGATTTTGAAGTCTAAATGGAACAACATGTATTTTTAAGAAAGGGCAGAAAGGTGTACTGCTGCTAATGGATTTTTCTCTTCATTGCAGATGCTCCTCACGCTATGGGTAACAACAAAGTTCGCAAACTGTAGGTTTGAATCTAATGTTATTTCTCCCTTGTGGTTGCTTTTTGGGAAATAAAGGGTTAAAGGAGGTAATAAGATTAGACAGTTATTAGAGGTGACATTCACGCGAGGGAAAGAAGAACTTATTTTGGGAAGAAGGAAAACCTTCCGTTAATTTGAAATATCCTTTAAAACCCATTTTCCGTTTTGAATCTAGTGAATCCAAAAAAAGGAAATGACTACACACACAACATTTCGGGTTGAAATATGGTTTTCTATTATTGAAGGAAACTTGCAAAAAGTAAGCAAAGAAATATTTATCAATCACAAATTTTTAGAAGTACTAGATGAAAGGTGCAACCGTTGCCTAAAGTTTGATGGATGGAATTTCTAACTAGAATGAAAATCACAACAATAGTACACTAAAATCCACAATATTTTGGGAATAAGTTTGGGGTGATTTGAAACTTACTATGTTTCCAAGTCAAATTCCAAATTTGATTTTTCTCATATAAGTCACCAAATGAAAATAATAATATTTCCTTCAATTTTTTGCGCACAATTGATGATGTTTGTTAAATTGTCCATACTCTCACGGGCACAATTTTGAAGTTTCAATACAGCACAACACAGCAACAATTGGGTTTACTCATCATGACAAATGCACGGAAAGAGATCACAGACTCTCACCACTTTTTTGCTTGCAAGTTATTTCAAATTTGGTTGTGTGGCATAACTTTGAAATGGAATTCTCACAATATGACACATGCTCTTTTATTCGGGTCTTCTTTAAAAACATTGCAAAGTTTCACTCAATAACTTTAATCCAACTTTCAGTATGATTGCACTTGCAAACAATGTCAAAGTATTAAGATATGTAAGCAACAAAAAATCCCCTTTGCATGATAAATTACCCGAAAAGTTTCCCTTGGATGCAAACTGTGTGATGACGAGTTTATACTGGCGCACAATATATTATTTTACATTCTTTTCACTTCAATTTTTCAACAAAGTTTCTCTCCAAGCAAGACGACGCCACACATCCCAGGTGTCGATTTCATACTTGCACTCATGAGAAAACTTTCATTTTTATGCAGCGGAGAACCTTAAAGTCTGAATAATTCATTCTCATACTTCCCGGTTCCTAAGAAAATTGGATTACACGTGCACATAAAAACCCAAAACATGAGGATTTGAATGAAAACTCTTGGTTGTAAAAAACTGAAACAACGAATGAATAAGGTTGGATTCAGCTGTGTTCTTGTCTCCAAAAAAATATTATCCAGATGATACAATGAAAAGACGGTTGGAAAGGTGATGGTTTTCTTGTGATGAAAGTCAAAATGAAATATTATTAGTTTTTTCCAGCGTCATGCTCATTATCTCTAATACAGCACTCTTTTGTTACATGTCAAAAACAACAACATATATACCGGTGAAATGTCGGTTTCCTTTTTTCCCCAATAATGGTAAACACGTGCATAAACTTAAATAACCTTCTGAGATCACAACACAAAGTTTGGTAACACCAGAGAAAAGGGTACCATGTTGTCATGACAAAAGAGAAAGCGAGACTGGAATGAAATTGGAATGAGTAAGTTGTTTATATATACCGTGTAGCGTAGCAATTCTGCATACCAAATGCAATGAAAATATAAAATTCTGTTGCTGTAGTTTGCCGTAAAAATATTTATAATATTTTACAACACTTTTTTGTTAAATTCTAAAGGGGGATTTTGCTGCACTTGCAACAGCACCGTGAATAAACGGCAAGTAATTCTCAACCCAAAGCAAAGACCAGAGACACCGTGTGCGAGGTGTTGTCGAAACGAGAGAGAAAACAAGACTGCAGCAAGACTCAAGAGAGTAAGCAGATCACTTTCATCTGGGGAAGGGAATTCTGCGTCCTCTTTTAGGGGTGGAATGAAACCGTGCAGAAAGTTGCATGTGGTTGTGGCTAGTGTAGATAGATAAAATTCTGTGGCTTTTGTTTCCTTCCTATTATGACATTTTTGGCGTGTATTTTTTGGTAGGTAGAGAGACCTTGCTTTCAAAATTTCATCGTTTAAAAATAGAGATGATGCAAAAAAAAGTTTAAATAAAAAACTAGGCACGGAAGCGAACATACGACTTGAATTCAATAAATAAACAAGCATGAACCTTCATCAATGGGAAAGAATGCATGCTACAACCATATAAACAGCATGAAACCTAAATAATGTGGTAAAACTGAGGCTTTGTTCGTTCGGCTCAGCATGTTGCATGTACATGAAGATAATATTGAGGATGATGAGGGGGAAAGTGTAAAGAAAGGTAAATATGTATCTTTTGTAATAAACATAAGGGTTATAAAATACGCCAACATTCGTGAAGAATGTTTTTTTGTGTGGAAGCAGTGGCACGTGCGATAGCGAATGGGCTGTAATATAAATACAAGAAACTGAGCGCAGGAATTCAAGGAATTCGTAAGCAAATAAACTGCTAGTAAGCAGGCCAGAGACGTAGCTGAAGAAGGCGTTGAGTGATCACCTCCAAACCCCCTCCCACATGTCCACAATATCCCCTCCACCACCTCTCTCTCTAAACCTCTCTCCACCTCTGCGATCCTCTCCCAACGTAGTAAAAGCATTACTTGTGCAATACCATTCGGGATTTCATGTATGCGCAACCTTTATGCTTTATGTACATTCATGCACTATGCATTTGCTATGCTTTGCTATGCTAAGCATGCCTTTATGCATATGTTTCAACCAAATCGATGAGTTTCCGAACTCTCGAGCCTATAACTTTCGAACCGTTTGACCGATATGTCTGAAAATTATTCCCAGAGGTCCTCTTGAGTAGTACTACCTGTGTACCAAATTTGGTCCAAATCGGTCAATGTATGTGACCAGGAGAGTGCGCACAGACGGACGGACAGACAGACAGTTTTAGTAAAACCATTACTACGCTGAATGCTTTCGCTTCAGCTACGTAATAAATGCTTTATAGAATCTTACGATTTTTTCACATTTGAGTGTTCATCTAAAAGCAGCAAGTGGAAGTTTTCCAGGAAATGATCGACCGTAATAAGTATATTTTTGGATAATTTCTCCCTTGAGGGTAAACATCCATATTCTTTCCACCTCCTTTAGTAAACATATATTTTGTCAATCACTATCATTTCTAATAGAAAATTCAATCATTCCCATTTTAGGTTTTTACTACAAACAGGCATTAGATAAATTGACTTGGACATATTATATTAGTAGGATTATGTGAGTACGTACAATTGGAATGGAAAATTAGCTGCCTACTAACCAACCTTACCAAAAATGAGAAAACTGTTACTTTCAATTTATAAAATTCATTTGTAAAAATCATAAACTAAGAAAACTACTTAGAAGATAATTCGGTTATTAAAAATGTTAAAATTTAAATTAAAAGTGCTAAAATTGCAACGATAGCCTTGTGAAAATGTGGTTAGGTTTGGATGTCGTTTACTCGGGTATGCTCCACTTTGGCATAGTATATTTTATTCTACATCAGTTTACTTCCACATTTGCGTCTTCACTCAACCTGAAAATTGTGTTTCTTGAAATGACATCGGAGAAGAGGTAAACCGTCTCATTTTTGTTACACTTTCTACAAGAAATCTCAAAACTACTCAACAAAACTTAATCTTCCATACCATAGCTATTTAATTAAAGGAGTTTAATATGTGAAATCGTTTAGAAAATGCTACATTTTATATTACCATAATGGAAATTCAAAACAGTATTTCACGCATTTTTTACTATGCCATTTACACTAGAAAAGTGCTCAAATTAAAAAAACATGGTTTAGCATTATTTAATTGAAAGATTGTGTTGGGTTGCCGGCAAAAATGTCATTGTAACACCATAAGGTAAGTGAAATATTCAGGTAAACGACCGAATTTTTTTTCAAAAGAAAAATAATCGACCAATTTTTCACGAGAAAATGTCTATAATATCTATTCAATTTTTTGTGTTAATGTGACAAATAAAAACCGAAGTAATTGGAACAGCATCTTCTCTTCCATTTCTAGTGTTCCATTTTGCAACAAAATTTGGTTCCATATGTTCACTGGGTTAAAGCCGCCATTAGAGTTCCTATTACTGCGTAAAAACACATTTTTAAACAAAACAAAAGCTGAGCGGTGAAAAAGGAGCGGAAATTGATCTATATTTTTCTCCATTTGCTTTAATGAAAAATTTTGATAGTTTTTACTTGATTTCTCTCACGCCGTAATTTATTTGACGAGTGAAATTATCTGATTTTTAATAGGAATGCTTCTGTTGGTTGAAAACGCCAATAACAATTTTTTTGTTCTATTGGCGATGCTAAAATGCGTTAGCACTCATGTTTTGGTAGATAGATCTAAGCTGCTATCATAGCTGACTGATGGTGTAATTAGTGCTGCAAACGCTGGCAATAAAATCCGTTGTTATTGATTTTACAAAGCAACTTGAAAGCGATTTTCCTTACAAATAGAATACTCTTTAGCCTTTTGAAGAATGCAGTCATGTTGATGCACTTTCTACCATGAAGTACAACAATCACAATCTATAGATATTCTGATTTACGCGTCCCTACGAAAAAAACGTAGGGAGTGTGAGAACGTGATTCCACCACGTTGTAGCCACGGGGTCTCAAATATTTTATGCATAAAATTCAAGTGAACATCAGTGGATTTTGATGTTCAATATAGAAGCATAAATAAGTGTTTCCATACCGTACATTCTATCATATATTGAGTTGTCACTAAAATGCATTTCAAAAATTTAAAGGCGAATATTTTTATTATTCTTCAAGCAATTTTTCTTTCGGCTTACATGTTCGTGTGTTAGGTATTAAATTAAATTGAACATCAGTGGATTTTTATGTTCATTTGAAGAAGCATGAATAAAAAAGGTTAACTGTTTCTGTTAGGATTCTGTGTGCTGGTTTCTTGTGCTTACTCAAGTCTATTTACACCATTTTTTATGGTGTGTATCGAGTGTGCAGGTATATATACTGCAAATAACATGGGAAATACTGTCAAATATTACCAGCCATTACTGCCAATATTGTTAATTATAACCAGTCAGTGTCATAATAGTAATATTGCCGGCTAAGTCCGAACACTGTTGGCGACAGTTTGCTTAATTCGCTTTTTTACATTAATATTCCTCGTGTGGGAAGTAAGTTAGGCGAGTTTTTATAATGGTTGTTCCAATAAACGCTTACCTTTAAATTGGTTTTTTCCTATTACTGCTCGCTTACGAGCATATAAGAATTGCCAATTGTATAGAAAAACAATTAAAAAGATGCCCCAGATTGCTCTCATACCATTATAATGAAAAAAACCCTTTAGTCGTCGTGTAAAATTGTCCCAACGCCAATAGCTATTTTGCTGTTAGGACGGGTACTTGGGAAAAAATAGAATCATCATTTTATATTCGACTAAAAACATTCTCTAAAATTTGTCCAGTTCTCAAGAATTGTGAGGCAAAAACACCGGCGTTTGCAGGTATATCCTAATTGTATATAGGATGGGACAAATTTTTAAAAAAGTAAATGGAATAATGTAGTTCTACTCCACTTATGGAACATTGAAAAGTTGATTGGATTTTATTTTCATGTGTCTGTCCAACGATGACACCGTTGACAAAAAAAGATTTACTAGCTAATAATTGATACTTTAACAACCATCTCTACCATCATCATCAATTCAAAGTTTACTTCATCATCCTACCATTGCGAGACATAGTTGTTGGTGAAAAGACTGGTTAGCAACATACTCAAAGTGAAATATAGTTATAAAGTCTTACAGTTGTATATGGTAGGCCTGCAGACGCAAAATATAAGTTATAACATTTTTGTTGGATGGAATGTCTAATCAATAATATTCTATTTGTTTTTACAATCTCTTTTAATTATCTCCCACTAAACCCTTATTTCGTTGTATTAGTGCCGCGAGTTAGAGATAGTTTGTTTAATTTGTTTTTCCCATTAATATGCCACATGTTTGAAGTAAATTAGACGGGCTTGTGTAATAGTTATTACATGCCACTACCACTTGAATGTAAATTGAATTTTTCCTATTAATGCTAATTCACGAGCCTGCTAGAACTGCCAATAAATAGTATATCAAGAAACTAAACCGGATGTTCCAGGTTTTTCTAGCAGACAATTTAATATGGAAAACCCCAACGAGTGTCATATAACATAAGTTAAATTTGCAACGATGTTGGCAATTTTCCCTTTAAACATTCATTATTGCCTGTGAATAGTAAAATCATTTTCTCTTCGACTCATCTCAGAGGGCTTTTACTACAAAATATTTTTTTTAAACTTGTAAGTTCAGTTCTGTTTGATTTACTTGCGTTCAGCTCTAAAACGTTTATCCGTAGAGTAACAATTCATGTTTGTAGATACCCAAAAAGTGTACAAGATGAGGGTATCACTTGTTAAAGGTTTGTTGACCAGTATAACTATATTGTTCTTGTGGAACAATGCACTGGAGGAATGCAGTGCTTCTAATACGCAATACACCTTTGGCCCCATAGAGGAACTCATTAAATCAACCAAATATTACAAACTTTTGGACTCAGAGTTCCTCAAAAAGTTATCAAGTCCCGATTTCAATAAAAATCCGGTCACGGTTGAAAATTTGAACGAATTTCTGAAACCATTTGAGCATTGTTTAGTTTACACTACGAATTATATGAATGTGAACCTGCATCATCCAACTATTCCCTTACTAATTTCTCAGCCTGAACCTGTTTTGCAACAAAGTACACGTTGGAAAGACGAGACAATCTTTGGGATAAGAAAACATTCACTAATTCCAATGTCGAACGACACAAAGTCCATAAGAATTAAGGGTCGTCCTTGCAAAAGTAAGTTTTTTGCTAAATATCCCAAATCGGTAAAATTTACTGGCATTTGTATGGCACTCTATCACAAAATGTTTGTTTTGCAATCAAAACCATGGAGCTGTGAAGTAAAGTTAAACATTTTCCCACCTATTTACACTGCAACTCGACCCAAATTTCTTAAGTCCATGCTCGAAATCAAAACCGAAGTATATTTTGGACAAATTGATTTATGGCACTATCAAAAATATGATAAACAAGAGAGATTGGACCGACCGATGAGAGGCGTAAACAGACTTGTTCTATCAGCAGTTCCATCTATTAATATCAACTTGCTAGAACACGAGCATCACGGAATCTGGGAAGAGCGAAATGCATATTCCCAATGGATTTTGGAAAGTGTGAGACCTTTCATACGATTTAGAATCCCTGAGCGATCCCAACCATACATGACTAATGAAATCTATATGGTATTGTTGACATCTAAAAAATTTGGCTCGAATTATTTGAAAAATACTGCTGTAAATATTAAGAAAGTAATGCTTCTTCGACCATGCTTCAATTGCATTCAAGTTGTTGGAGAACCAGACTTGACCACAATACTTGAGGTTCCTATTCCTTCATTGACTTTAAATTTTAACAGTTTCATGCTCTCGAAACTAGTTTTCCCTTCCAGAGACGATATGGTTAGTTTTCATGTCATTGGAGCTACTGGGATAGGTAATTCATTGAGTTTATACTTGGATATGTGTCTGAATGCAAACAAATGGGAAAGATTTTTACAAAACCAAGACATTGAAGATAAGTTTTCACTCGTTTTGCTTCATGCTTTCCAAACCATTTTTAAAAATTACTCCTACGTTCATCGAGATGGTGTTCGATGCGATAATCATGTTAAAACCTTCGAAAATAGTCGGTATGCGAAAATCTGGTTTCATGTCACCCCAAAATTCTCTTGGAGTGAGTATGAGTATGCACTACTAAAAGTAGCAGACGACATTAATTTGCCAACGTTTTTGTCCTGTGGTAGACCAGTTATTTCCGACTTTGCGATTGCGGAGCTAGTGAACGTGTTTGATCCATATGTTTGGAGATTTCTCACTCTCACAGTACTAACCATGACATTTTCCATTTATTGTTTTAGCCATTTTTCGTTCAAAAATGAAAGGTGCGAAACGAAAGACTGGACTTTTGAAAATTTCTTTTCAATTTTGAAACAAGTTTTCAAATCTCTTGTGGAACAAGGAGATCCATTTGCATCCGGTTTGTCAGTAGAAACTAGTGTGCGTCTCAGCATTGCGGGTTTATTGTTGGCTAGTATTGTTCTAAGCAATGCATACAAAAATACAAATGTATACAACATGATTGCACCACGAATACCCATTCCGTACGAAAACGTTTCCCAGCTTGTCTCAGATAACTACAACCTCTTTTGCCGTGGACAATATGACAGAAGTTCACTTGATTACAATATAGGGTTTTTAGATCGTTTTCAACAAGAAATGAACTACACACAATTCACGTCAATTGTTTTTTATGAGACGCTCCAACTCATCGTATCCAGTTGGCATTTGATTTGGGTTTCGTCTGAAGTCAGGAATTTATTAGAACAGAATCAAAAACATGAAAAGGAATTTGAAGAAGCTATTTTCAATTCAAATAAAACCGAAGGAATATATAACACGTTAGTAAAGAATGTGAAGCTAGTTCCTGGGCTAGAGAAACATGTGCAATATCTGGTACAAAAATTTGTACCCGAAAATCTTTACGGAAAACTTAAATTCACAGATTTTGACAGTTTCCATGTGGATTTTGAAAGAAATCTGAATGAGTGGCAGAAAGACACTGTCTATAAAATGCTTGAGGTTTGCAATAAAACCGCGTTTATATTACCACGATTTGTAGCTAACGAATTGGCTCGAAAATTACAAAGGACGTATGAAGGACTGGTCTATGTTGGCAAAGAGAATTTTTATCAGCGTTACTTTCTCATTCATCCAATTGGCCATGTACCACCATTTGTCACTGACGGGTTTGGGGTAATGCATTCCTCAGGAATATTGCAACACATGATCGACTTTGTCATGTCGACAACAAAACTAGCTACTGAAAACAGCAGACTGGTACTTGAGCCGCAAAGGGCCGCGATGGAAGGCAACGTGGCTGTGATATTTCTTGTATTGATATCGGGTTACGTAATCGCAATTCTCGTTATCACAATTGAGTTTGTCATGGCAAAACTATGTAATTGTAGCTTGGGCTACAAATATTATTTAGGGAAACTTGTTGCTCTTATTTCCTATTGTATGCAAGGAATTTTAGCAATCGTTACAAGTACTTTCAATTTAATATTGAGGATTCCAAGATTGATGCAAAACTTGAAAAACTATCTCATAGATTGCATAATTAATCTTCATTTCGTAGGTTGGTTTTGCAGACTTACGAATGTTACTTATCTGAACGCGTGAAGATATAGAAAGTAATGAAATGCTTTTGATCGTCCTACTGACTTTAACTGATAAAACTATGCTGCTTAAAATGGCTTAAATGTAACAAAATACCAACAATACTGAACTAAATACCACGATTATTCCTATGTAGACTATAATTATATTTAATAAGCACCCAATCAAATGAATATTGTAGTAGCACTGAAAATCATGAAGATATTTTAATTGAATGCATAGAACAGGTGCTAAACAGTATGAAATGACATGATAATAATTTTATTGTTTTCCTTTATGTTTATAAAACCATATGATTATATCTACCAATACTTTTTGTATAATTGACACATATGTATGCACAAATAATTCTAATGTCGGTAGTGTAAGATGTTATTATTATTGTTCGAAACATGCCTCAGAAAATTTTACCGCATTATTACAAAATGACAGTTTCTAGTATTATACTAATGGAACATTACCCTTCATATGTGTGAATAAGGAAACCACTATCAATTCAGAATTGGCAGGGTTCTGCCTCTTGCCGTCAATAATTCTCTATTTTGTCATTCAAATGACAACAATGTCGACCAAGTAGTCATGTCAATTATTGCCATGGCGAACACTGAAAATTGAATGGCAGTTCATTTTGAACCGTGAAGTTAATCTTTTGTGCAACTAAACTATTTGAGGTTTCATTGGATGGTAACATAACAGTCATTGTATATGTTAAGTAAAGTCTGGATTTAATTTAATTTTAAATTAAAACTCCATCGAACAAAAAAATATATTACGAAAGCCGTGTTTTTGTTAATAGCCTATTTCAGAAAACAAAAAACAATAAGAATTTTATGTAAAAAACGATTATTAATATAATGAGTACTTGTAACTTTTAATGGATTAAAGAACCTGAATGTTTTAATGCCACGCCCGAAGAAATTCAATCTTATTTTCGGTCTCGCTTTTACAGACCAGACAGTTCGTTTTGAAACGCTGAGTCTAACTGTCGTACAACGAAATATTCAAGACTTCAATTTCAAATCCATCTAAAAAGGGGACTAAAAATGTTTACAGACGTTCATAATTTTGCTTTAAATCTCCAAAAACTTTTTCATTATTGGATGTATCCCTTTCCCATTAAATGGAACTCAAATTACACCGGTGTTATTTTGCTGCGTCCCCATTGCAAGCTGTTTCCGTGGTGTTTGGCAATGCTGGGAACTTTCATAGCGGGTGTAACTTGTATCTACGTTTCAATAATGTACACGTGGATCTCCCCTAAAATGGAATTTCTCAGAGTGAATCTCATGTTAAATCTTGTTGCAATTACAGCCATAATTTTCATTTTCATCGCAACATTTATTTTCTGGAAGAACAGTCAACCCACTATCTACGCATTCAATAGACTTCTTCAGTTGGAGCATGATTTGTTGCAAGGTTAGTAACTCTAAACAATTGGATTACTAAATCTGCTTCCAGTTATTTTAACCGAATAAATTTTTTTTGTAATTTTTTCTCGCAGAATATGAAATGCCAACAGAAAATAATGAGATAACCAGTTCCGAAGTGCTTTTTCTCGGCTCCACGCTATTAAGTGGCAGCTTTCCCATTGTAATGATAATTTGTGCACTCCTCACTGATTTTGATGCGTCATATTTTTTCCTAGAGTATGAAATCCTTTCTGATCCAATTGATAGGGAAAGAAATGAAATTCTTTTGGCCTACGTTGCTCGAGTACTTTTTCTTTGCCCTGCATTTTTCGAAGGGGCACGGTTCCTTTTGTTTACTGGTACAAGCGGTATTATTTCAACTGACACCACTTCTATGATACAGCAAATTTTAGAAACACGAATTCAGCAACAAACCACCTTCATAAAGGTGTACACCTACACCAGCCTTTTACGCAAAATGGGGGTGCCTGTGATTAACTGTTTGATTTACTGGTGGCTCACAATTTTATTTTGGGGTATTGTAGCACTAGCCTGGATCGTTGTGAGGGGGTTTGGGAAAGTGCCATCCCCAATATATGAGTTAATTGTGGCACTAACCTTGACATCAATTATGGCATACCTAATTATATTGCTATGGATTACTTTTGTGGCTAAAAGCGTTGGTGAGAAACTGGTGAAAGAAAAAGTGAAAAGAGCAAGAAAAGAATACTTCGTTTACAAGACAATCACGAAGAAGGTTGCATATTTAAGAGCAAAAGCGGTAATGCCTATCAAAATTAAATTTGGCCCATTTTTTACAGTGGACGAAGGGTTTCTTACTGAACAAATATTTCTGCTTACCCAGCGCATCACTGATGCTATACTCATTCGTTAATAGTGGGAAAAAATTAAATTCACATGTTGAGTCAAATAAAAAATCAATAATTCGATTTAATAAATAAATTAAAGATTTTTAAGGAATTAATCATAAAATAAAATAAAATGAAATAAATATTGTCTGCGTATGCTAAATTATATTTTAGTATTATATTGAATAAGCTTAACAAAACCAAATTTAAATGAACAAATAAATTAATTGAAATGTAAAAAAATACTAATTTGCTGCCATTTCTTGTCGTCTTGTGCTCACTCACTTCAAAGGTAGACATATCTAATGGTCAGTAGCTACAAAAACTTATGTAAGCCATCGTTAAAATGCCGAACTCCCTTTAATAATCGAATCAATGAAGTCTTTTCTGGGAGAAATCATCGCCCCCAACCAATGATCTACAATTGTATACAGAATACCGGAATGATACTATGGATGCGAAAGTCCAGGAGACACCACTTGTACTTGACTACAAAATCGGATTTGTTTTAAGTGTTTTTTGTCAAAGTGCTTTCATGATGTCGTAAAGTAAAAGGTCAAACTGTAAAGGGCAATTCATAGAGTAAAAAAGTCTGGAAAAGAAATTTTGTCATGAGATCCAGTTTTTGTCCAAACATGGACGAACATTTTTGCTTTAAACAAAGAAGGACCGACTAACTCCTATATATTTGCACGTAAAAAAATTCCGTCGGGGTTTTCATTCTACCAATCATGTACTATCTCAACAAAACTGTATCCAATAAAAAAATTTGCCAACTGAATGACGTAGAAGCTGAGACAGGTTCAGTTGGTTCATTTTGATTTTTTTACTAGCAAGAAGCAGCTCATTGGTAGAACTTTTTAACTGCATGATTTCTGGAGCATAAGCAGTCTTTCCATTATATTAGTCTAAGCAAGAACTCAAGTCTCCAATTCCCAAGACAAATTTGACAAATTGTAAAGGACAATAAAATAAGGAGTAAGATAAGGTTTTTATGACGAAATTAAACACTGAGGAAAGTTCCCGCTGGATTCCTCACGAAACAAGTACATTCTTCATTAAGAACTGTTGGAATTTAATCCTCTGGTTTTAAAAAAACTGAAGTAGAGCGATATATTTTGAAGCTTCTCTCTGCAAATCAAATAATCTTTAATAATAATAATATATTTGGATGTAAAACATTTTTATCTCAAGCGAAATTAAGATAGAGCATAAAACACGATCCATTCAGGACAAAATTGCATATGATAATGATCGTGATTTAATTCCAGGGAAAATTGGAAAACGGTTGGATACCAAGCAAACTCGCAGCTAGCACCAGTTGGTTTACGCCACGCGAAGACTTTTTCAGCCTCTTTAGTTGACAATAAAACTTTCAAAGATTGATCTACTAAGTTTATGACCTCCAAAGCCCATTCAAAATCTTCATGCAATGCAAAGGACTCATCAAAACCAGAGGTGAAACTGAGGGCTTTCACCTCTTCGCACATGAGATACCTTGACATTAAAACATCATCAGCGGATGCTTTTGATGGCTATGCAAAGTTGATGGTGGTGTTGTCATGTGTAGGTATATTTAAAATACCAGACAATTTCCCTTTGATTTTTAACATCAACATCAAACAAGATAAATTGACTGAGCTGCTGAAAACTGAATGAATCTTTATGATCGGGAATCGTGGCCAAGTTCCGCAGAAAATAGAAGCAGTGTTGGTTTTTCAGGAAAAAATTATATGTATTGCGGTTTCTCATATGATAATGATAGTTGGGCATAACATCTTGATTGTAGAAATCTAAATTTTTATTTTCACCGTAAAAATCAAAATTAAAAACTGTAATACTTTCTAATTTAATTGTACATTATTTTGCATAATTATTCGTTTCACTCCAGTTAGTAAAAAAAGGTTCTCTGGAAGGAGGACACATTATTCCAAGTGTCATTTCATGTGTGCACTCAAAATGTGTGGACGAAAACCCAAAACATGAGGATGACTGTAAACTCTTAAAGAGCGGGTGAATAGATTGACATGCAGCGCTGATTTATTCTCAGGGAAATATTATTTATGCGCTGGAAAGATGATGAATTTCTGTCAAGATGAAATATTAGTTTTTCCCAACGTCATTCCTATTACTGATGTTTCAAGAGAAAGGATTAAAATTATTCACATTATTGGTAATAATTAAAGTTTTTTTCTCTCCAATAATGGTAAACACGTGTAGAAGCTTTAATAGGTTTTGAAGATCACAACACAAAGTTCCGTTAGGATTCCAAAAGGTGGATTTTGTTGCACTTCAGCTGCAGCTGCACCTTTGAAAACGGCAGGAACATTTCTTTCACAAACCAAAAACAGACCGTGTGCGAGATGTTGACGAAACGAGAGAGAAAGCACGACTGAAGCGGAATTCAAGAGAGTAAGCAGATATCTCTCTTTTTTCAGGGGTGGATTGAAACCGTGTTGCATAGTGGCTAGTGTAGATATTAGATGCACAACAACTTCGGGTGGGGTTGGTTTCTTGCTTGCAAAATGATAGTAACTTGGAAAAGTTGATGACAATTTCCATACTAAATTTCGGTTAAGTAGAAAAATCTCTTGCCTGAAGATTTTTCATCATGCATGAAAACCTGAGACGAAATGTTGGGGGAATTATCATAACGTTAAAGTAGGGAAAACTTTATGGGCTAACTAGAAACCAAATCTGTACTCAAAAAAATATTTTTTCCTTTACAGAATATAATCTCATTGCAGCTGTGAGAGTAGGAAGGAGAGTGAAAGTAAGAGTGGAATGGAAATCGATAAACTAGCAGCGTGGAATCTCATTCAGTAGGGAACAATTCATGATGCAACTACATAAATGGCATGAAACCTAAATGGTATGGTAAAACTGAGGTTTTGTTCCAATTCAGCTCAGCATGTTGCATACAGGATGATATTGCAGATGATGATGAAATGGTACAGAGCGTGAGACAAAGTACATATATCTTTTGGAATGAAAAAAGGGTTACAAAACACTCAAACATTTATTGGGCTCTGAGAGCAGTGGCACGTGCGACGCTATGAAACTGTTCAGTAATATGAAGCACTGTTCAAGGAATTTAAGGAATGCGTTAGCAACAACATACATATATATTGTGCTCTATAGGTTCTTATGATTATTCTTCCATTTCTGTTCATCTAAAAGCAGCAAGTGGAAGTTTTCCGGAAAATTGGAAACGTTTGACAGTAATAAGTTTATTTTGGGTTATTTTCTCCCTTGGGTACAGACATCAATTTCCTTCCCACCTCCTTTAGTAAACATATATCCATTTTAGTCAATCACTATATATTTTTTATACAAAATTCCATCATTCCTATCTCGATTTCTATTACGTACAAGCATTGGATGAATTTATATGGCGAAATTTATAGGTTATATACTTTAAACACATCCTATTGGGACTGAAAATTAGCTGCATACCGTTTTAGCTAAAAACGTAATTTGTTTTGAAAATTTTGGATGTAAATTGCGGCAACGACAACCTGACAAGTAAGTACATTACGTCGTTACGTCGTGTTCCACTTCTTCATCTCATATTCCATTTTACATTTTACCCTTTATTTCCACATTTGCATATTTACCCAAGCTGAAAATTGTTTTCTTGAAATGCTATCGCAGAAAAGGGAAACCGTCTCATTTTTATGATACTTTCTACACCAAAATCTCAGAGCGACAACGAATCAACAAATTGTAATCTTCCAGCTATATAATCCCATAATTAGATGAATGAAAAAAATGAATTCGTGTAGAAAATGGGAAAATGCTACAATTTACAAAACCATTACCATAATAGAAATTTACACCATGTGGAAATATTTGTTATTTGAGCTGAAAATTTCTCATATGTAAATTAGTTCAGCTTACTTACGATGATTTCAATCGCAGAAAAAATTTCAAGATGAAACGTTTTCTGATTTTATTTCGTTCACATTCACCTCACGGGTTATCTAATGGATAACGCTTTGTGGGAAATGAAAAAAAAAACTTTTTTTCCTTTCCAATACTACATAAAAAAATTGCGTATGTGTACACAAAACAAATGAAAAGTGTTAGCATTTGCATAGCTTTGCGGTTGAGTTCACAAATTCATAAATGAAACGAGGCAGGAACTCAAGAAGAATGTCGATAACTTTCCATATATGCATTAAAACGCACTTTTGTAGAAGAAAGAAGTAAGCCATACTTATTTCTAGGAGCCATAAATCTTTCAAACTGTTTATTTTGGGAGAAACCAAATTAAAATTCGATTTCAATCTGACATGTGAAAACACTAAAATATATCGGGTTCTTCTTTTTCTTCAAAGGAAAGGAACGCAACATTAAATACCAAAATGCGTGAATATACATGAATCCGGTGAAATTTATATCTATTTAACATTACCCAAACATGATCGAACGTTAAAATTCAATTTTGTTTTTGCAAAGTAGGAACTAGGAAGTTAATGTGTCAAAATAAATAAGTGGAGCGGTTCATTTACCTAATGTTTTGATAGCATCATCTTGTATTCCATTTCCAGGATCTCATTTTGAAATAAAATTTGGTTCCATATATGTTTAATGCCTATAAAAGCCGTACCATTCCACCATTAAATTTCTATCATTTCTCCTTAAGCATATTTTTAGAGAGAAAAAGGGAACGGAAATTGGTTTGCCTTTTTCCATTTGCTTTGATGAAAAATTCTATTAGGTTTTGGTTTCTTTCTTGTACATTGAAATAAATTTGGCGAAAAAAAGTAACTGATTTTCAATAACAAAGCCTTCTGTTGGTGGAAAAAGTCAATAAACTCAATCCTGAAATGGGTTCAATGCGCTGTTAGGTGGCTAAAAATCGCCTGCCTTTTTTCTACTGCCTTTTTGTATAGGTAGAAACGAAGTAGTTGACAATTAATACAAAAGAAGTACACAATAGTTACACAGTTGTTGAGCAAGTGTCTGCTGCCAGTCTAGCTATAACATTGTAGGAAATGTTGATTGCAATTTAATTTTAATTACTTGAGAAGAGAAAAGGAAAAAATAGAAAAAAGTTTAAGAGATGGTGTTCTTTTAAGTGTAAGTTTACTTAAAATTCAAATCCAATGCTTTCCACGAAGGAAAGCCAGTTAAACGATGGTGAAATTAGTGCTTCGTTCTATAGCGACCAATAAAATTTACAAAGCAAACAAAAGAAGAAGAAATGTTAAAGTTTCACGCTGCTACCATTAATTGCACGTGGTATTGCATTTTTATACACCTTACAAAATCAAATATGCATGCAATATTAAAAGCTAAGCAAAATTAATTAATACATACACATAAAATAAAGAGTCCGTATGGGGACCGAGACTAACAAATATTTTATTATCATATCCAGCCATCTGGACGATGTTGGAAATTGAATTTTTCTCATCCTCTAAAAACCAATAATAAAAGAGTATAAAATTCCATGAGTATTATACTTTACACTTATAGAAGCATTCAATTAAGCATGTGTTATTGTGGGGAGACCAGCCAGTTCCAAGGTTGATAGGCTGATACAATCAAACATATTAATTAAGTCAATCTATCAATCAATGCAAGAGGATTAATGTCAGGGAAAAGTTAGACAACAAAATCGTTTGTCATTTAAGTTTGCTTTCAGCATATATTGTTTTCTATGACCAAATCAATAATGACGGAAAATCCAAACAAAACCAGGTATTATTCCAAACAAAACCTTATTCACTTAGTTATTTTCTTACTTCAATAAAATTCCAGGACTTTGCTGTAACATTTCTACACCGATTTTACAGAACAATACCATACTTGTGAAACAGTTTATTCTCCTGCCATTTCACCATGATTTCTCAACTCAGTTTAAACATTTTGATATGGCAATTTAAATTTGCCAAGGCCTACCACTGTTCACCTATTTGTTGGGAAGCCACTTCTGGGCGTTTTGTACGTCTCCAAGAATATGGAGGTGGAAATGTTTTCAAGTTCTGGATAGGAATAACACTGTTTGCGAATTTCCTTTCGGTTGCCGAATTTTTCCACGTCATTATTTATTCCTCTGGGAATGATTTCAATGTGGTGGAATACGCCGTGACTAGAGGACTTACAATGAGCCTTTTCCAAGTCAGTCTTTCTTACAATTTGACCATGTATTTTGCGAGGGATGACTTAGCTCCTTTGATCAATAATTTACTTTATATGAAGAGAAGAATCAAGTCAACCAGGACGGGGATTGGCACAGCCATTGTCCTATATTGTGCGCTAACTGTTTTCTACACTTGTCACTTCCTTCCTTGTCTCACTCTCTTTCGGCCAGGATCCCATGTCATTTTAATTAAATTTCTTTGCAAAGGCAGCTGCTCAACAATCCCATTTCATTTAAGAATTTTTCTTTCTCTTTTAGACCTTTTATTGATTCAACCAATGCTTGTAGCATTATACCCCCTTGTTACGCTGATCATTTTGTCCATGATAGTTATCATCACTTCCTTAAAAATGTTGAAAAATTATTCCAAGTCTTTTAAACCTCAGAGTTCCTCAGAATTTGGATTACAATGGATTTGCACGTCCTACAGGAGTCTTCAGCTTATTGTTGACCTCTGTAACAAAGTATATCAACAATTTTTTTGGCCAACTGTTCAATTTTCTGGGGCATTTGTAATTATCACGTTGTTCTACTGTGTTGTTGCTCTCCATAATAAAATTTCAACTGAAGAAAATCTCTCAGTAACGTTGCTTACTTTGTTTGGATTTGGGTTCGTGATTGGGATTGTTGATGTGGGAAGCAAACCATTGCTCTTGTCAAAAGTTGTACTTCACTCTTGGAAGCGGTGGAGAGGACCTGGGTTCAAATGGATGAGCAAATTTTCAACAAGTTGTAGACCAATTTGCTTTCGTGCTGGTCAATTGCACGCTGTGGATAGGACAAGAGCCCCTATTCTCATAAAATTTTGCTTGCAACGAACTTTCTTTCTGGTTGTACAGACCAGATAAATTTCACCTAGTGAAATATGTGTGTCATTTAACTAATTCTCATTTAGAAGTAAAGAGTCAATTAAAAATCTAACAAAAGTGAAATCGGCGGCATCAGTTTCTCTCACAGTAATAAATATTTTATTACTCAAAAGGTTCCATTGAAATATCCGTAAAAACTCTCTTTATCCAACTATGCAAAAATGCAAACACAACAAAAAACATGATTGTTATACGCAATGTATCCATTTTCATTGGATTTTTCAACAAGGAAATCAAAAACTAGTATTATTTATCCCCATGAAATTCTGTATCAACATTAAGAATTCTTAAAGTGTCAATAGCTTCATCACAATTCATAAGAATACTTTCAATTTCCCTTTTTCGAAAAATTTGAATGCCGCTTGATTTGATAAAGAATAGACGAACAGTCCCTAAAGTCGAGAAAGTTTATAGAAAATCCACATCCTGAAAAAAACTGGCATAACAATAGTGTCATTAGTGTTCCTACAAAAAACTATTGAATGCTTCCTTCCACAGAAATTGTAATTTTTATGCATGTATGCTTTGTTTGGTAAATAAACTATAAAATCCAATCAGCTTTAGAAGAACTCGACCAAAGTTCATAAGTATTCATGTCGTAAACCAGTTTGAAATGCGATACGTTATTTGGGAAACTTTTTCAATTAGAATCTATAGAATAAATCCCTGGGTTTTTACTAAAAGTAGAAGTAGAGAATCAACGTAATTACCATCAATACGAAGTTGGAGATTGGAGAAGAAGGTAGGGATGGCGTTTGCTCTGTTTTGATTCTTTCTGCATTTTGATGCAACGCACGTATTTGGGCTTAGAAATCCATGGGTGCAAGGTTGTAATAGGATGACTCTCATTTCTCCAAACTTTACTATTTTGCTCAAGGATAAAACAAACTTTTTTTCGGGGAGCCTCTTGACTTGTAAAAACTTTCACTTTTTATGAATTTCCCCCAGCCCTCATGAAAAGTTGAAACTGGCAGCATTTTGGTTCTAGAGAAATTAAATTAACGGAAGCGATCGATTAATTAAATCATGTTAGGTTATTTCATGTCAATTTACTTTTTACCCGACAAGGTTTCAGCTCTAACGCTTGCAGTTTGTCACAGAGATCATGAATATTTGGATGTAATGATAGAATGGCGCATACAAGGAAAAGAGGATAAAGAATAATTTTTTATTCCGATTTTACACGAATTCAACCAGATACTGAACTAAAATTCATTTTCTTCCCACACAACTCTTGCCTGAGATAATAAAAGAATGACTGTATGTGAAGTCATGTACAATAAATATTTATTTACTTTTTTTCTCAAAATACTCGGAACAAAATAAAAACACATAAATCTTATCCATGAAGTGTGCCAGTAGAAATGAGGATTTTGAGTGCTTTTTTGCAAAATAAATAATGAATATCAGAAGCTAAATAATGGTGCGTAAGCATAAAAATCACGGATACTAACATAATTAAATGGTTCTCACAGACAAAAATAGCAACAAGAACTTCAACTTCAACCAACCACGTCTGGTTGCTCGTGAGAATTAGGTTAAGAATATTTCTCAAAAATGGGAAGTTCTGCAGCGAAAGCTCGTCTTGTGATTTATATCATTGTTGATCATTTGATTAGATACCATAACTCATATCCATCTATTCAATTTTCAGTTTTCCTTTTCACTCCAACACTTTGGATGTCCTTTTTATGATTGTAGTGTCGATAAGCGTGTGTGGTGTGGTGTGGCATTAAAATGAATCGAACATGCGAGATAGATCCCTAACGAACGCTTTAATGTTTATTTCTGTCCTATAATTTATCAAAAGAAAGTTCTCAGCAACAAAAAGCTAGGTGAAATCACATTTATCACTGACCGTGCTGTATTATTTATTTATTATAACCCACATTTTGAGTTCATTTTTATGACTCTTATATTTGTAAAACTGACATGCTCCACAATTATGCAGCGCAATGAAGAATACGTTTTGATAAACAAGATGGCACTGTTGATGGAGCCATAGCTTCTCTTGTTACAGGTTGGGTAGTGATAAGTGGAACTCGGAAAGAGGTTCAAATTTTGATTTGACAAGCTTGAAAAATTGAGAAAGGATTACTGTACCTTCGTTTAATGAATAAAAATTATTTATTTTTTGCCAACCCACCTAAATGAAATTCCAGACTCGATGATCTATAAAGAAAGCTTACAAAAATTTACCTAAAATCTATCGATCTATTTCTCAAGGGAATGTAGGAAGACAAAAGCAGATTATTTTTAATACTAAAAAACTCTCGGTGATGGAATTATTATTGCTTTGCAAGGCAACTGAAAAGATTGATTTGGCTCCGAATTCTTTCACATGAAAAAGAGGCTATTTTTTCAAGATACCGCTGGGCTTACCTGCGCTGTCTCCATGTGAAAGGCCTTTCCACTTTTCCAGTTCCAACATCCGTTTTCCTCTGCCATTTCCAAAATACAGTGCATTTTGTAATTAAAACGTTGAGTTGGATTGATGCAGAGGTAGCAACTGAGGACAGCTGAGGTGTCACTTACTATGTCTGCAACCTCCTCAGATACTGTATCATCATCACGGATTCATTTTGCCCCTGTTAATGGAAGAAAATAGAGTGATTTTCCATTAGCTAATTGCCTACCATTTTGTCGTCTTGTTGTGGAAGATGAATAACTTTGTATGCTTGTGGTTGACCGTTTGATAAATGAAATGATGTGGTCCGATTCCCACTGGACCAACAAAGTTGTTCGCAGTGTTATTAAATGAATCGAATAAAATCTGCAAAAAGTAAACAGTACCTCAGAATTTTCGTGTACGCATTGAAGTCAAATTGAAAAACACGTTGATAATGAAACTCACGTTGGAAAATCAGCATGATTAAAATACGCTGGACAGTTTTGAGCCAAAGAGACAGGCATTAAAAGTTATTTGTTACGTAACTTGCACCTTTATTAATCATGCTGAATAAGAAAGAAATGAAATGAGTGATTTCACTTTTATTAGACGAAAGTATTACTTTTTAACCCCGTGACATAACGCTCTCTCTTTTACAATGCATTTTTTGGGTATATTCTTGAAGAAAAATGGGCTTTTAGAAAAGCTTAAAAAGATGAACATCTAATTGGCTTTTCCCTTCACTGCAAATAAGACGGGATGAACCTCTCACGCAATGCAAAACAAGAATGTATGGACCTGAAAGATTGGCTACTAGCGTTATTTCTCCTTTGTGAGGGTTTTACCAACGAATGGAAAAAGGTAGAAAAGGTAATAACACTGGACATTTATTAGAAATGACACACAGTTACACAATCGGATGAGGAAAAACTTAATTTTTTATCTTAAGCCATCCTTCCAAACATTTTGTTTTGAATAAGAAAGTGCGAATCTAATAAAACACGATTTAAACAATAATTTGAGCTCACAACTTTGAATTTACCGTTTCATGCAAAAATTGGATGCTGTGAACTAATCCTTTCAAAGGCTGGTATTTGTTATGTAATAAATAATCCATTAGTATTTATTTAGGTTTAATTAGAAAACGCTAACTTACGTTACTTTTATAAGGTTCACTTTATGAATGCAATAACTTATATAATATTTCAGACTTTATACAAGTCCAATAAAAACCTATTAATGTTTGAGGATTTCCAAGTGAATTTATTTTCCATAGTAAAGTCTAACGTCTAGTTTTTAATAAAGTCGGGGAAAAGTCTTTTTTTTGTTCTCAAAAGGTTTCATTAACTTGTAGCTGTGCAAACTGTTGGATAGTAATCAAAAATTTCTTGGAAGATAAAATAATTTAAGACTTTGTTAAATTTTTTGTGTTCTAGTTTTACTCGAGGCGACCTTAATTATTTGTTGCTTTTTGTGTTGGTTTTAAAGTTGAAAGTAACCAGGTCAACAAAGTTTCAGAAACTACTTAGTAGGAAACTCACAAAAATAAAACTGAAGATACGGTCCTTACATAATGCAGAAGCAAGTATTTATTTGTAGTACTTTATACGTCGCAAACTTTTTACAAAATCTAATTGCAAAAAGTTTTACTGTTGTCAAAGCGTGGGGAAGCCAACACTTATTACTTCAGTAAGAAAAATACTAATGTATTTTTGAGAAAGTAGAATAAGAAATAAATTTGAGTTTCAGTAAAGTTTTTCTCTGGGTCACAAATATTTATTTCATGCAAAAGTTTTTTAATAAAGGAATTGGCTCTCATTGATCACTTTAATTTGCAAAAACGAAAAATCCCTTTGTAAAGATTTGGTGGTGGCTCTTTCACATGCATAATTTTTTGTTGGTGTAAAATTCAATTTTTCGTTTGATAAAAAAATTATGTTGGTTTAAATTGGATAGCCAGCCAGCATCCAATCCACAGCCGGATATTTTTTGTGAAAGTAAAATTAATAAACTTTGGCATTATAGGCTTTTTTCATGCTGAGGCATGTTCAATGTTTCTCTGGCATTTGAAAGTAGAGCTTTCAATGGCTCAATGAATATTTTTTATATTTGTGAAACGGCTTAATAGACATACCCCTGAATAAATTCAATGTCTAAAAGCAATAACTAAACCCAATTTCCTATTCTTTGGGGACCACCATTCTCCAGAGTTGAGTTTCTTATTGACACGCAAGCAGAAATGAGAACATGTACAATGTATAGCTGTCATGCAAATAAACCAGACGGGTATCTACTCGAATCTAAGCCATTTTCAATTTTTTTTGGGGAATTTGTGTGCACAAGATATTCATCAGAACATCTCGTCCTACTTTCATTCATGAATACTGTCTCATTATCATCAGAACATCTAAAATTCTAAAAAAAATGGAAAGCGGTTGATTTTTTTAGAAAGAAAGATGTGGGTAGAAACAAGAACTTTCTGAGGCAGGTATTGATCTAACCAGGAATGATGTTAAATCCCTATTTACCTTAGGTATATGAACGCATAAAGGGAGACAGTGAATCCAAGTAAATTGCGAATTCTCTCTTAAAAGCAAATATGCCATAAAGGAATGCAAATACTCAAGATGTCAACGTACTCTTTCTACCCTAACCAAACATGCGTGTGTTATACTGTATTTAAATTTGAAAAATATAAAGCTATGAATCACATTTACGAAAACGGTGTTCGTTTTCCAGTTCAGCTTCCACTTGCACCCTAAGCGCAGCTACAACCACAGTAATAGGTTTCCTCTCAGAATGAAAGAGATCTGCTTGCTTTCCCTCGTCGGAACTCAGTCTGGTTTTCCATTTCATCTGGGCAACATCTAGACGAGTACGCAATAAAAACGAAAAACATAAGGACCTTTCATCAAATACTATAGGTACAACATCTAAAGAAATCTGATGAATTTCATCTTCACGCTTTGTGTAATAGGAAACCGTGCAATTTCAAAGAATTTGTATTCACTTTCCAGTTCACGCAGCATCAATTTCAGCCACGCCACGGTCACCAGAAGAAGCGTTGGTGTGTGTTGCTACTTCAATTCCGCCTACTCTTTCCCATGATGAAACTTTTGTAAGAAATAAAGTTGCTCATTCCAATTTCATTCCAGTCTCGTTTTCTCTCTTGTCAAGACAACAACTCTGCGTTTCTAGACCTTCCAACTAAGTTCTGCACGTGTAATAAAAAGCTCAAGGTAGTGGGTATTGTTATTTTGTGAAGGAAGTGGTCGTGTAGTGTGTTAAAAAAGCAAAAAGTTAATAACATTTCCCCGTTTCATCATCAAAAGTTCAAAAAATTGTTACCTTTTTACTTGTCCCCTCATACATCCTCCAACTATTTTTTTCGGAGAACAAAACACTTCTCGTTATTACTTAAATCTTTTCTTCTCTTTGTCTCCAAGAACGAGAACCAAAAAGTTTTATTAAATTTCTAGTGCTTTTATGTTTTATGTGATTGTGTAACCCAACGCCAATGTCAACCCAGGCAAGAAATGGGGAAAATAAGAATGAATTATGCAGTTTCTATGCTGCATTAAAATACGTTGAATTTTTTTATTGCAAGTTATATAAAAATTGACACACGGGATGTGGTATGCGTGGGACATAGAAACTTTGTTGCATTAACTCAAGGAGAAAGAAAATAAAATATATTGTGTAGATATTGTGTACCGGGCACGAGCGGCAGGATCTACACTTTTCATCAAAAGGTTGGACTTAAAATAAAAGTTTTCATGCAGTTTTTCATGATAGAGAGGAGATTTCCATGTGTTTTACATATTTCAGTAGTAAAACATTTTTATGCAAGCAGCATCAAATTTTACCATGCAGTGTTGTTGTAGTTTTACCATCGTCATATGAATATTATGAATGAATCGTAAATGAAATTACTTTCATTCAATGTATCTTTTCCAAGCATAGAACGTTGGAGTGCAACTGAAATGAAATAGACAAAAATTGTGTCATTTAAAAAAAAGTTTCATCATTTCCACAAGGTTTTATGTCAAATATTTCATCTGCATTGTTTATCCCAAGAAATGTTTTATTTATGAGTAGACTGATGAAAATGAGAGCTACATTATTGTTCTGTTTATTCCAAAAAAAGTACGATTTTGCTTAACTTTGATAACCTTAAGGAAATAGCCAAATTTTTAAAAATCAACGCTATCTAACGCTTTATATTTTTAAAGGAAGCTCAAAGCGATACAAATTTGCGAAGCATTACGGTTTTTTATGAATTTCAACATTCAAAAAAAGTGTTTGAAAGGATGAACACGATGAAAGGTAGGATTTTCCCTCTGTCATAAAATGGTTTGTGGTTCCCTGTAGCGTGAACGTCCTATCTAATAAATGTCCACTGTTATTACTTTTCTCATTTTATACATACCTTTTTTCAAACAACAACCACACCACAAGGGAAAGATAACTTTCGCTACTAACCCATCTTCCCGTTGTCCATGGCGTGAGTGAAAAGGGAAACGCATTAGTAGCATTTCACCTTTCAACCCTTCTTTGAAAACCCAATTTCCATCCTCTTTTTTTACATTTTTACACACAAAAAAATTCACTCATTGTTGTTCAAAATGTAATATCTATTTCCCTCCTTGAAGTAAAGCTTTTCTCAAAGATACGTTTGCAAATATTGAAGAATTTCGTGTCGTGTCGTGTTTATTTCGCATGGATTACTCATGTCTAGCTTGCTTGCTTGCTTGCCACACAAAGCCTTTTGTTGTGACCCTGATCTGATCGTTAAAAAATGAAAGCAAACTTTCTCTTTCAACCGCAATGAATATTATGTTTCTTTCTTGAAAAAGGATTTCCTCCGCTTCTTCAATAATAATATAGGAATCGGGATCACAGCTTGTCTCAATTTTCCTCCGCTCAATCGATTTATGTATTATGTATGATGATATTCAACGTCCAAATTCCGAGAGTAATATTATCATCCTACTGTTGTAATAAAACTAACGCATGTCATGCCAAGATGCCAGCAAAACTACTACTACTTTGCATGAATTGATAATGGTTTCATATTGCGACATCTCATCTCTCCCGGTGAAATGGAGGACTTTCACCTCCCCACTTTTTCAAAAAATATTTGGAGCATGCAAAAATGGGATTTAGTTTTAGTGGTCATAAACCCCCACGTAGATGAATGCAAACGACATATTTACATTTATACTTGCTATAAACCATGTCGTGTCTCTTTCAAAGTACCAAAGTAGGCCTTTATTGACAACAGACCAAGAAAGAACGCAGCGTAAACAAATTTTTTGTGCCAAGCTAACTGCATTTGAATGATACTCAAACCCTTTCCAATTTTCTCCTGAACGCAGGCAGCAGTCACGATCATTATCATTCGCCCTCCAATATTTTTTTTGAATGACAATGACTATGACTATGACTATGCCTTATCATAATATCATCATCATTGGAATGGAAGGAAAATTGGCTGTGTTGCAATATGCAAATTTTTGCATAGCCTTAAATGATAGATATATTTTCTACGTCTTTTTTTTTCTTTGCAGAATCAATAGAAATGTGAAATTAAGGGGAAGGAGCTAGCTACTAATGCTCATGTTGCAAGTCGTATTTGTACACTAGTTTTGAGATCAAATCACTTCATGATGACTATCAAAATGGAAACATTTTATTTGATCCTGAGCCTCATTTTGTGTCAGAGTAAGTCAAAAGTTTTATACTGTCCCCTTTGCTTTTGGTTTGATTTTAGGTACTTGCAAAAAATTGCAAAAACGGAATGAACTAGATGAAAATCCCATCGTGTATGCTTAGACTTTTATTGCTTTTTCAGATTTCGGAGGAACATCACGTATTCAGCTGAATGGACCTGAATTGGAAAGCATGCCAGCTGCAATGACACACTTTTCTAATACAGTTGGATTGATGCTGACATGCGTTGGACGCGGTCCATCGCCTTTAACCATCTCGTGGTTGAGCATGAATGGAGAAATGCTTTCTCAAATAGAAGGAATAAGGCATGTTGTCAATTGCATTTCAATGCAGACAAGTGCAATAAGCAATACATTTGTAATTAGTATAAATAAAAGATTGTTGTGTCATTTGCAGGGAGCAGCTCCAAAATGGGTCGCTCTACTTCAATTTTTTCAAGCCAGAGGATTACATTCCATCAGTTCATAATGGGGAATATCGATGTTCCGTGAGGAACCCAGTGGGCACGTTCCTCAGCCCTGTGTTCAGCGTTCGTGCAAGTATGTCTTTTTTTGTTGTAGTCTTATTTATTGTCCTTTCCACTTCAGTTAATTCGTTATGGGAGTTTGAGACAAGTTTAGAAGTTGGGTGAGAGCCCAACTTGGGCTTCATGTCAATATCAGTTGCTTTCTCAAGAGCTTTACTTTTTTAAGTATGTCATGCTTCTCTAGTTTGGACTTTCTCTTTGTCAGAAAAATTGTCGTGTTCGTGTCTACTTAAGATAAATCTATTTCAAACTCAAGATGTTTCTTGTAGACTTACATTCTTCCTTGTTAATCTTTTCCTCCAGTTGTAGATCATCCGTTTGAAGTGATGATCTCAACAAGCAGTGACTCAACTGATTTGATTATTGAGGGGAGTCCAACACTCTTGTTCTGTGATGTTTCACCTTCTTTTTACACCCAGTTTGTGAGTGTCGTTGGTTGGAAAACTATTGACCAGTTTGGTCATGAGACTGAAATTAAGGAAGATGATAGCCGGTACTATTTATTTGTAAACCTTTTCATGAATTATGCACGAAATTTAAACTGATTTTGTAGCTCACAACGCATTTATCTATTGATCTCACGACTTTAGCTACAAAAAAACGGTGGACGGCTCCCTTCTCATATTCAACACAAAGTATCAACAACTTTTTGTTTGCATAGGAAAAAGTACACTTAACAATAATATACAGGGTAGTGCTCCCTTTCTTCTCAAATCTCGAGGTGGGAAAAAGTTATTTTGTAATTTTCCGAAAAACCAAAAAAAAATGATAGTTCACTTATCAATAATATTATCTTTTCAGCAAGTGGAGGATCATTAGTCCCAAACCCAAAGTTTATAAAAGTAAAAAATATATTTGCAAAGGTGATGGAAGGAAATGTGATAAGAGGAGAGGTTGGAAAAACCACGGACTTGATTTGCTTAGCGATTGGAAGTCCTTCACCGAATTTTAGGTTTCACAAAAAAAAATTTATTTCCCCACAAATTTAAAAAAAATCTGAAACATGAGAATAAAAATATGTGGTTTGGATTTTGTGAATGGTACAGATGGGAGAAATATCATAAGGGAAAGTTTGTACCAGTAACATCACTTTTGGGTAGTTCTGCAATTGAGCAAAGTTCCCTTTTACGGCTTACCAGTGTTAGTCCTTTTATTCACAATGGGACTTATCGTTGCGAAGTCAGCAATTCATTCGGAACTTTCACAAGTGATTATCACTTTCTCCTTGAGAGTACTCCTGTTCTGTTGATGATTGAGCCGAGACGGAAAGTTATACGGAATGGAGAAAATATAGAGCTTAGCTGTAGAATAAATACAACTTCATCTATTGAAATCAATAACTCTCACACCAATATCAACTTTTCGTGAGTTTCTCAAATAAAATGACTATGAACTTTGAGTACAAAAGCGGGGTATTGTGAGGAATTCTTATTTCTAGATGGTATAAAAATGGAAAAGCAGTTGTGGAAGGAAATAGTGCCTATAACACACAAAAATTACAAATATTCAATGCAAAAATTGAGCATCAAGGGGTTTACCAATGTTTTGCTGAAGTGATGACTTCACATGGAGTTTCTAAAATGATTTATGCATCCAGCAACATAATATTTGAATGTATGTATACATTTAAAACTTTCCATCTCATTTTTAAATTTGAGGTTTAGGAAAACGGGACTATGATATTTTAATTTTTCCCCAATTTCTCCTTCCAGCACTCGCACCAGAGCTTGTTCAAACATTTATTTCTCAAACACTTCAACCAGGTCCATTTATTTCACTCAAGTGTTCCGCGATTGGAAACCCAATTCCTACAATCACTTGGTACCTTGACGACGCTGTGATTTCGACGACAATTTCATCTTCAGAAAATCATCATGAGCAGAGATACCAGCAATTTAGCCATATATCTATAGGAACTTTTCAGCAGTTCAATTCTGAGACCATGAGCTATCTCAACATCTCAAGAATTCAACCAGGGCACAGTGGAGTTTACAAATGTGAGGCAACCAACTTGGTTGGAATGTCCTACCATTCAGCTCGTTTGAATATTTATGGTGCGTTAACGGAACGGAGTCAGGATTACTTTCTTTCATGAGCTAAAATTCCCAGGTTCAACCTATTTCTGGTTTTGTTTTGTCTTGTTTTTTAGGCATGATTTTTGTAAAACAAGTGGCTCCCTTAACTTTAGTCGCTGGTAGTAAAATGGCATTGATTCCATGTTATTACGGAGGCTACCCAATTGATAAAATCAGTTGGCAGAAAGATTCTAGAGACATCAAGACGGAAAGTGGGTTTGGAAATGGTGGGAAAGGAACATCTGGTGGTGAAAGCAGGTTCACAGTGTTTCCTAACGGCACCCTAAAAATTGAGCGAGTAAGCCGAGACTCAGATATAGGACTTTATGTTTGCATAGTTTCAAATAGAAAGGGAGAAATTGCCTCGGGTTCAGTGAATGTCAACGTGATGCGTAAGTAGTACAAAAATTGATCATTGCACAATGGTGGTACAAATATTGGTTGAATATATGAATATATTTCACATTTTTTCATGCCGCTAGATTCCCCAGTAATTTCCCCTTTTAGATTTGATGACGATTTGAGAGAAGGACAGAGAACGTCGGCTTCATGCAATGTGATAAAAGGAGACCTTCCTATTGACATAGTTTGGCTGAAGGACTCTCTTCCCATTCCGGACTGGCTGAATTTAACGGAAACCAGGGTGAAATTTTTAAGTGTCTTGTTTTTCGATGAGCTTACTCATAAGCATGGTGGTGAGTACACCTGCTCTGTCTCAAATGCCGCAGCAAATGTTACTCAATCAGCCAAACTGAATGTGAAAGGTATTATTTTTTAAATTAACTTCTTAATTAGTTTGTAAGACACTCTTATTTAAATAATTACACGATCATTATTTTTGAAATTTCTTCTTCTGGGAATAATTGTTCGGAAATAATACAGTACCTCCGAAATGGGAGAAAGTTCCTGAGGATGCAAAAGTAGTAGTTGGGTCAGACCATTTTCTCTTTTGCTCAGCAATTGGAGAACCGAAACCAACTATTTCATGGTTTCTAAGTAAGATTGTTTTGCTTAAATTTAGTGTGACTTAATGTCCCGCGAGGGATTCATAAAATGACTTTCTCTTTTGCTACGTTTCTACATTTCTATCGTGTTTTTTTTTCGTCGGGAACTCGTACAATAATAGCAGGCATTGGTGGTATAAAATATGCAATTAAAACCACCACCGATAAGTTCCAGCTGAATGTGGGTGGTGATGGTGGTAATAGCATGAAAATTTCAGATGTGGAGGAGACAGATGCTTCAAATTATGTTTGTGAAGCTGGAAATGGAGTGGGACCCGGGATTTCCAAATCAATACGACTTTCTGTCATCAGTGAGTTCCTAAAAACTTCTATTCCAAAATAAAATATATAAAGGGAAAGGATGCTAAACTCATTAAAATTACTTTACTCCCAGTTCCTGCCAAAGTTTCTGCACCGATGACGACATCCGTCGTGGTTGCTGAAGGGTTGGCAGCATTGCTAAAGTGTGAGATACGAGGAGACCCACCAATTCAAGTGAGCTGGAAAAAGGATTCCGTTATAATAGAATCTGAAGAGAGTACTAGATCCGTATCCTCAGCAGCAGCAGCAGTGAATTTTCATCATCGCGTCCAACATCAAAGGATTGTTGACGGGAACTCAAGCGTGCTATCTGCTCAGTTGCGAATTAATCCGAGTGAGCGCTCCGATTCTGGGCTTTATTTGTGTTTAGCATCTAATCCGTATGGACGGGACGAGGCCAAGATCAATCTGGAAGTGAAAGGTATTCATTGTTCTGCTAGTCCTTTGGGCTAAGCTAAAAGTCCGTCCTACTTTTCCTAATAGAAAAAAATTCCTGTTAACTATTCAAACAGCAAGACCAAGTCCCCCTGAGAATTTCATGGTGACGGAAATTGGCTCACGCTTTATCCGCTTGGAATGGTCTGTGGTTGCTGCAACCAGTCCTGATGATGATCGTGATGTTCCGGTCACTTACTTTATCCTCCAGTCCAAAAAATCTTTAATATCTTCTTGGAACAGTAGTCAAGTATTCAATTTGAGTGTGACCAACACCAACCAACTAACTTCACATGCCATTATTGAATCCTTGAATCCAGTGACAAATTATGATGTTCGCTTATTTTCTGCTAATGATTTTGGCCAAGGATTTCCAACAGAGACATTAACAATATTGACCCTTTCCGAAGCTCCGTCTGGGGCTCCTACAAATGTTTCTGGGATCCCATTAGGACCAAAAACTGCCTTAATAAAATGGGAACCACCCGAAACTTCTTTGCAAAATGGAGAGATTTTAGGTTACCAGGCTATTGCTAGCATCCAATCAATTGTGTTGGGAAGTAGTAGTGGCGATCCAAACCAAAGGAAAAATAGAACGCTTTTGGTAGACCAGAAATGGGATCTGCAAACTGAGCTGAAGAATCTTTTGCCAAACACCCATTATAAAATCTCAGTGAAAGCGTATAATAATGCTGGAATTGGACCAGCTTCATCACCCCTTTTCCTTCAGACACCGGAAGGAGGTGAAAAAAATATCCAAAAATAGAAGAATGTTGCGTAGTAATTGCTCTTTCCATTATTAATATTTTAATCTCATTTGCTCCTCATCCTTTAGCACCAGATTCCCCACCAATTCATTTACACTGCGAGTCACTTTCCCCAAAAAGTTTGCAAGTTCAGTGGGAACCGCCACCATTTCATTTATCAAATGGTCAAATACAAGGATACAAAGTTATTTATTTTCCGCTCCACGATGAAAGAATGGGTAGGCAATTATTTACTTAATAAAAAATCACTTAATTTTCATTCAATCCAAAATACATGAACATTAATGTATTTTCAGAAGAGAAAGGAGAAGTGAAGAAAACTAGTAATCGGGAAACGACTCTGCATGGTCTTAAAAGCTACACAAGTTACTCAATCAAAGCACTTGCTTATACCCAAGGGGGAGAAAGTAACATGTCAGAGCCAATCATTTGTAGAACGGAAGAAGACGGTAATTTTTTTACAATTTAATTTATTTCCCAAAAAAAGAGTATAAAAACTCAAGAGAATGAATGTTATACGCAGTGCCCGAGGAGCCGGCAGACATAAAAGCATCAGCAATAAGTACCAGCGCTGCCTTAGTCAGTTGGCTTCCTCCACATCATTCCAACGGAGTAATTACAAAATACACTGTGTTTTGGAAATCCGAAGAAAGTGGACAAGTGAAAGAAAAAGACGTTGCAAATCCGTTAGGCCCTCTTTTAGAACAAGATGAATTTTTCCAAGAAATTCGGAGGCTAAGAGAATCCCAAAAATATTCATTTTGGGTGAAAGCTTTCACCAGTGTTGGAGCTGGGGAGAAATCCCGGGTAGAGACTTTGGAACTTAGTAGCAGCAGCTCAATAGTGCCAGTTACAATAGCTTCCTTTTCCGTTGTAAGGAGCCCAGAGCTAGGTCAATCTCTCAGGCTACCTTGTAAGGCGGTAGGGATTCCATCACCAAGAATTTATTGGTTTAAAAATAATCACCCTTTGTCTTCTCCCATTCTTTCAAGAAATGGGTCGCTGTTTATAAGCGGAGTGAAGGTAAGGAAAAGAAACGAAGGAGATTTTTGCTTATTAGATAGATAAATCGGCTGCTTCATTTTCTTTGTGATGTTTTCTTTACTCAGGATCGTGATGAAGGAGTGTTCACATGCAGGGCGGAGAATGAGCATGGCTCAGATGAAATAGAGCATCGAGTAATCATCAGTAGGCCACCTTCTTCCATTTCTATTTACTTGGGATATGCAACATACTCCTCTATTCAAATCCATTGGGATCCTCCGGAAAAAGTTCAGCCTTTGCTAACAGCATATTTTTTGCAATATCGGAAGCAAATGGAATCTGTCAAGAATTCACAAGAGTGGATTACAGTCCGACTAGGACCGAGACTGACTTCCTATTCCTTTGAAAATCTTTTATGTGGCACCCAATATCTCTTGAGGATTTACGGAGAAAATTCAGTTGGGAAAGGAATACCTAGTGAGATAGTGAAAGCAAAAACAAATGGGAATCCTCCAGAGCTGCCAAAACTAACAGAGATTTTAGATGGGAATGGGACGATGATTAGAATTGATTTAACGAGGTGGTCAGACGGTGGCTGTCCCATAACCCATTTTAATATTGAATATAAAAAGGTTCACGCTTCAAATTCCGCAACTTGGTTGCGTGTTCACAAAAGGGATAATTCAACAAGAGTATTTGTAATTCAAACTCAGCTGTATTCCAAATATGAAATTAGAATTAGAGTAGAAAATGATGCTGGTTTTGTTACAAAGGTTTTTGGTGTGGAGTCTGATTCAGGTACTTTGAAAGAATAAAAATATTCAAATTGTTTTTATTCAAATGAATGAGGGGATTTAAAATGAATGAAATGAATTCAAAGGAACTGCTTAATGTTGAATGCTCTTGGTCTTTTGTATTTGAATGGCAGATTTTTTCAAGAACTATGCAAATTTTTTGGAACGAGTTGAAAAAGAAGTGGGAATTAATGGAAGTTCCGTGTCATTATTCACAGACCCTCATGTTTTGGTGCCCATTGTTTCAGCCATCATTTGCACTTTTGCTGCTGCCATTTGTGTCCTCATGCTCATCAAAAGAAAGTAAGTGTTCTTCAAAAGGTTTTTAAAAAATAATGGTGGTGTGGTGGTGTCATTAAGATTTTTGGTTCTATTCTTTTTTAATTCTCTTTTTGAACTTTTTTATAGAAAAAATCAGCCTCAACCAGAATGGAAGAAGACGACTCTGCCTAACGACACTAGTCAACAAACTTGGTTGAGTACTTCTGTGGATGGTGGTACAAGTAAATATGTTGAAGCTGGAGAAAGTATTTCAAGTTGCCCCGAAACTATGGCAATCTATACTACAATCAACTCAACAAACCCAATTCCGATGACGATCCGGGATTCAACTGTCCGTTTCCAATCATTTGGTCAACAAGACAATTATGAGGCTCCTCCTGGTGAAACGACAGCAAGATTTTCAAAGAGAAGACGAAGAAAATCTATTGCTTCTTCTCCTGTCGAGGAAATGTGCCTGCAGCAAGGTACATTTTAATAATATTTTTCCAACAAAAAAAGTTGATCATGTCATCAGTCATCATCATATTGTTCTTATTTTTATATTAGTTTCGTGTCAAATGGAGATTGAGCCTTCAATCGAGTTTCGCTCATCGTTACGCAATATCCAACAACCGGAGCAACTTACATTTCACCAACATAGTCATCTAGTTTCTCACAAACATAATATTTATTCAGGTTTTCACCCACATGATAATATAGAAGGCATACCAACACCTCGTGCCAATTCGCTTCCTGCTACAGAAATTATTGATGATGAGGATGGGCAACATCATGATTATTCTTGTCCTTATGAATTCGTAAAAACTGCTACTGACAACCGCAGATTTGATGGTAATAACAGTCTAAAGAATACGCTTTCCTCATCATCATTTTCTGCGTCGGGGAATAAATTGAGACGAATTAGAGATTCGTCTGAACTTTTTTAATTGAAATTTTTTAGAGTAATACTTTTGTGCAATTTTTAAATTTAAATAAACATTAACAATTTTATCACGGACAATATGCTGCATACTGTACCTTTAAATTTTGTCTGACATGTGAGAAATATATTGCTTATAATAATTCAATTTATGAGCAAGGAAAAAATATTTTTCTGTACTAAATTGTAAAATCAAATCTTAACAGAGTAATTTAAAATGAATTCAAAAATTTTGTTCAATAAATGTTTGAATAAAGCACCTTAGTATAACTCTAAATTGTTTAATGCACCTTATAGTCGAGAAAATTTTGTACCTGTACTTCAAATTTTGGCAGTGGTTTGTGCTTTTATTACAGAAACTTCTCGTGAAGTGATGGGTACACAATCAGTGCTAATCATACATTTTTTTCCTTTACTTGGATTTGGATGGATTGTTATTTTTACTCCAGTGGAATCCTCCTTTCTTCTTCAAACATCTCATTGGTATTCATATCTTCTCTTTCCTATCATTTACTTTTCATCTCTTTTAGACACAAGACAATAGCGACAATTGACATCCTTTGGGATTACTTGCATTAAAAACTGTATAAGCACAGTTGTGCTTAAAACATCGAAAGAAATGTTCCTTTTTCTTTTACGATCCTTGTAGTAAGGAGGGCATTGACGTCTTTTGTCGCTCCACGTTTCAGTAAATTTCATAGACTCAGAGACAACTTGAACCTCTCCCTTTTCCCGGTAGATTACGTTTGAGTTCAATTTATAGGAGAAAGAGTTTGTTCAGTAGATAGCTCACGGCACGAAAAAGTAATAAAAAGGAGAAAGTAAAGCAGATCTTTTATGTTGTTTTCGTACTTTTATTGCAAAATAAGAAAATTGTAGCTTAATTTTCACATTCTTTTTTCAGCATTTCCTCATCCAAATTAATATTGGAGAAGGTTCGCTGCAATTATGAAAATCATATAACATGTTCATTTTTTAGTTACCAAAATTGAGGGAAATGTTGAATGTTAATTGAAGAGCTCCTCTGTCTATTGTCTGATGTCAAATTGAAAGGCTGTATGCATATGGGTTCCTACGTCTTGAGACTTTTTCAGCAGGGGCAATACGACACCATTTAGAGGGAAGGGTGTTTATTGCAGGTTTATGAATGGATTTTATTGGAAATTTGCATACATATTATTCAAGAATTAATATTTTATATTTTTTTACATCGTAGCTACACATAATATTTATGTATTCCAGTTAATAGGTCAACAATAAAATTAATAATTTAGCAGCAGTAAACTCACAGTTTGATTAACACAAAAATCTAATATTACCAAAGGGGTAACTCCTTCAATATAATTGACGCTACCAATATTACACTTTAGTAATGGGAGGGATAGTTTATATCGATTAATCCATTTCCTTTGCTTTTTATTAATGATGCTACTAAATAATGCCATACTTTTTCCAATACAACTGCGACACTCTTCTGAGTTCGTATAAAGCTTACCCATTACCGTTGCGTAAAATAAAAGAAATAAAGCCGTGTCGTGAACGAGAGTTAAAAGGAATAGAAGTTTCGTTCCGTTAGTTTGAAAACCTTGCGATATGACTGTATACAAACTTAAAATGAGGTAAGCCATATTTAAAATAATGTTTGAAAGAATAAGATAATCCTGTTGTAGCAAGTTGTAGTAACGGTTAAAAATTTGGACCTCTCTGTATCGAAGTAATGGTATTTCAAAATTCCTTGATGTGGTGCGTAGTTCGTTGTTAATGTGTTGAATATAACGACGTTGACAATACGCCAATACCAGTGAAATATCAGCCGTAAATATCTCCATGCTTCCAATTGCATCCATAACCAACCAGAAAGTAATTCCGCATATTGCAACTAGTAACATTGTTGATTCACAAGACCATTCATGTTGTAAATTTTTAGTACTGCATGCCGGAATCAAGAAATAACCAAAGGTGGTCAAATTACAGGGGTCAGTCCATCTGAGCAGGACGTAGGGAGCGGTAATCATTATTGGCATGAATATTCCACAAACCAATAGAAACTTTATTATTTGAAGTTCACGTTCACGTCCTTTTGAAGAGGTAATGAGCTTGATTTCTATAAACAACAGAAAATTCGTGAAAAGCTATAAGTAATTAAATATTATTTAAAAGTTTACCTGTGATGTTGAACTTTTCAAAGTGAATGAATAAATTGAAGAGTTCAATAAACTTGTTTTGATTGCGGAGAACGGACCAATTTATGAAGGAAATAAAAATAGGAAACACTCCCATGAGACCTTCCACAAATGAAGTTAACGACGCGTCACCTCTCTTGATAAAAAGTTGGATTGCTAATGTTATAATGTAGATTCCATGGAGAACTACTTTAGCGTAGGCATATTGAACCTTCCTTTTATCAGGAACTGTTAACTTGTCGTTATTAGAAAATATGATGGGACAGGTTCCTAGCAAGTGTTGAAGACGCACGTACAATTTTATGTAGCTTATTAAATTCTCTTTAAGTAACATTTTAAGCACAACCTTTTATTTCCTTTTTTATATCACTTCTGTATCTTTTTAACACTCAAATGCTTGTGTGGGTAAGACGTAATCGGTGTGAGGAAATTTTACTCCTCTATATTTTTTACTACTCTTAGACAAAGGCAAAAAGCGTACTGACGCTCGTAAAAAATACAACAAGTCGGCTATTCGGGAAGAGATATGATACTCAATTTTTTACAAAGAGGATTGATTGGCAGGCCAGCATATTTAAGTCTCTTTATTTATTAAATTAACGATAAGCGGCGTGTTTATTACAGGCTGTCGAGCAAAATCCTTCATTTCGTTTCTTTTCCGTAGCTAACAAAAATATCGTAAGTAAGCTGATCCATCGGGCGATAACTATCGCATAAAAATTGTAAGGTGTTTGACTGTGCTATGAATTCACAACTTTTTTCAGTATTGCGTGTCAATCAAGTGTCCTGGTTTGATTCACACGTAGCTACGTTTGAAATCATAAAAAATATATGATGAATGAATAGGAACAATATCTATAACATAACATCAATACGGTGGCATTCGTTAATTATCAACACGATAAATACATAACTCATCAAATTCACGTTCATATTACAATTCATCTAATGATAATGATCCTCCACGTAATGAAAAGATAAGCATCTTGATAATATTGTGGATAGGTCCGGTGTTGCTTTAATCATGAAGTTCTTGATGGAAATTAAAAGGAATTTTCCCAAGGTGCAAAAAATTAAGGGAGAAAGTAAGAAACTTTGTGACTTGTTCAGTCACAAAATGAGGCTCAGGATTAAATAAAATGTTTTCATTTTTATAGAATATGTTTGATTTAAAAACTAGTTTACACAATCGATATTATTGTATTAGCATTAGCATTTACAAATGTATAGCTCCTTCCCTATATATTCACATTTCTGTTTTTAAATGTATGACTTTGAAAAGAATAAATGTTGTCCATAGAATTGAGTACAATTCTTTTGAAATTTCAGAAAAATTTATAAAATTCCATAACTGCTTTCGGAGGCATCTAAAACTCTTAAGCAAACATGAAGTACCTTTCTTGATGATGTTTTGTTTTGAGTTTTAACACAGGGAAGTTTGTCACGTTATTGGAAAATGTTTAACCCAACATTTTATTACGTACAGCCTATTTCTAAGAAAATTAAATTTTGATCTACAGACCTTAAAATTTAAATGTAACTGCCATCTCGAAACAATCTTAATAAAGACATAATACTTGGTGTTTTCATAATCATAAATAAATATATAGTGCCCGTACATACAATATAGACCTTTCCTGAGTGCAGTTGGCGATTTACAGCTTTGCCTAAAATTCTTTTTTCCAGCGTTGAACCCCTAAAGGTAAATACACCACTACATTTTGATTTGTCAAGTTTATATTAAAATGGCTGTTTTAAGCCCTCACTCATAATTAAAATACATAGTTATTTCAGTAAACGTTCATTTATTTAATTATCACTCTGTTTGGGAAGATTGTCAAGCCTAATATTATTTTAAGTGGATTTTCAATATTTCAATTCGAGTTTGTATATTTTACTATCAAAGGAGTAGCGGTCTATGTTATTCAAACAATTAGGGAATAAACGGAGCCGTTGAAATGTACACGCGCTACGAAAAGTGACCCAGATTTAAGCTGTCCATAATTATAACGTGGAAAGTAGAATAACAGTAATTTTTTCTTCAATACCTCAAAATTTCTAGAAGAAATTTAAATAAAACTTTGACTTGACCAGTCTACGTGTCGACGCTTGGTTCCAAATAAATTCAGTTTTGTTACCTCTCTTCACCAATACGACACGACGACAAACAAATTCTGTCATGATTCCAATATCCACAACTTCGGAAATACTAGCTGCTACTGCGTCTTACCTGAAATATGCCAATGGCTCCCTTTCAAATGGGATAAAAATGAGGCTCAATTGAAGACAACGCCAATAACTTGGAAGCTAGAGCTTATTATGTACCTTTAGGTATATATTGAAAAGACCCTGGATGTCTGTCTGTGTACACGATAACTCAAAAACGGTTTCACTTTTTTTAATTCTGTTTTAACTAATCAGTATTTTGGCTCAAAACTGAGATCGAGTTCGAAGATGGGTCAAATCGGTTCATGATAACTACTGGGTCAAAGGTCAGGTCAATGTTTTTGAATAGTAAGGTACAGGTTGTGATATATCAAAATTAAGGTACTGGTGAAACTAGATCAGTGATACTATTTTCGAACCTTTTTGATAACCCCAGCGTGACTTGTGACCCTGATAAGATTAAAATATAGCAAGGTACGGGTTGTGATACATCAAAATGAAGGTACTGGTGAGACTAGATCGGTGATACTATTTTTGAAAGTTTTTGATAACCCCAGCGTCACCCATGACCATGAAAAGGTCAAATATTTTTTACATAGCAAGGTACGGATTATGATCAGAGGAAAGGTGGCTTGGCGTTTAAGCCTTTTAAGCATATGAGATCCCGGGTGCAATTGCCCCTATCCCGGGTGGGAAGCAATATATAATGCTGGGATTGGTTATACTGCTTCCCACCCGGGATAGGGGCAATTGTACCCGGGATCTCATATGCTTAAAAGGCTTAAACGCCAAGCCGCCTTTCCTCTGATTATGATGCATCAAAATGAAGCTACTGGAGAGAACAGTTCATAAATGGGCCTTCCAAATTCTTAGGTAACCTCAGTGTGACCTTTGACCTTATTAAAATAAAATAAATTCTAGAGGTGGGGATCACTCGGAAGGGGAGGGGGGATTGGGAAATTTTAAAGGTACATCATTACATCTTGATTTGTCGGGTTTATTATGTACCTTTAGGTATATATTGAAAAGACTCAGGATCAGGCAGATCCCAGTTGCTCGTAAAGCAGTGTTTTAGCATACGCTGTAATGAGTCATATTACCCTCATACCACCCTGGCCAAGGTGGCACCATGGCAACGGGGTGATATGACGTATTACAGCGTATGCTAAAACACGGCTTTACGAGCAACTGGGATCTGCCTGCTCAGGATGTCGTCCGTCGTCTGTCTGGGGGCAGGATAACTCAAAAACGGTTTGACTTTTGGAAATTCTGTTTTCACTAATCGATTTCTTAGGTCAAACGAAAGATCGAGTTCGAAGATGGGTCAAATCGGTTCAGGGGAACTACTAGGTCAAAGGTCAGGTCCATGTTTTTGAATAGTAAGGTATAGGTTGTGATACATCACGAATGTACTGGTGAGACTAGATCACTGATACTTTTTTTGGAAGTTGTTGATAACCTCAACGTGACCTATGACCATGATAAGGTCAAACATTTTTTGTAATAGTAACGTATGGATAATGATGCATCAAAATGAAGCTTTTGGAAAGAACAGTTCATTAATGGGGCTCCCAAATTCTTAGGTAACCCCAGCGTGACCTTTGACCTTATTAAAATAAAATAAATTCTAGATGTGGGGATCACTCAGAAGGGGAGGAGGAATTGGGAAATTTTTAAGGTACATCATTACATCTCGATCTGTCGGGTTTATTTCCAAAGCATTTCTTGTTGCCCTTAGCACACTTGGTTCCCTGACGTTAGCAACTGCATATAAAGAACCGGATTTTAATCGTAAAATCCAAATGATTTTTTTTGGAGTTACAATGTTGATGACCGGAATCGCCTACCAGCAAATCTTGAAAGGACATGAAAATATCGTAAACACAGGGAATGGCTTGATAAATTTGGAAAGAGAATTACAGTGGAATCGATTGTTTAGATTGCCAGCTGGAGAAACATATTACGCAGGTCTCTTTGGTAAAATGATTGCATTTGGATTAAAGGGCTCATATTTTGTATTTGTTGTGGGTGGATTGCTCAGCCCGGATTCCCCAATAAATGCCTTTCTCCCAGTTGAAAATCTGCTACCTACGAATATGATCTGGCTTAAAATAGTATCTGGAATTGGCAACCTTCTTCTCTGGGCTGGGGTTTACGCATCGGCAGGTTTTACCGAAGTGAATTTGTTTCTATCACTAACATCAATACGGGCAAACCTGCTGAGCTGCATCCGCGCTGTTCAAATCGATCGAAGGTTGAAACCCCCGAATTATATTGGAGGTTTATTTAAATTTCTGAGAAGGAATCTCCTCCTAGTCAACTCTTTCAATCGGGGTCACTTTGGAATTATTTTCGTACTTTTGTTAGCGCTATCAATGTGTCCAGTAATTCCAACATTTGCTAAAATCCGATCATGGGAGAAAGCTGGGGAACGAACAGCTATTACTGTTGTCATTGTCAACGTTAAAATTCTTGTGCATGGAGGTGTCCTCATTTTGGTAGCGTTTGGAACTGCAGGGGACGTTTATGCAACGAGCATACATCTTGCTAAGGAACTCCGAGGGTGTGACGATATTGTCAAGAATCCAATGTGGAAAAGGATGTCAAAAACTGTTCCATTGATGAATATTCAATTCGGAAGCTCAAATTTTGTAGATAAATTCACCCCTTTGGTACTTGTCAGCTTTAATATGGCAAGATCTATTGATTTGGTTTTGATCTACAAAATGATTCATTGAACTGAGAAAAAACACGATTTCGACTACATCAACATCTGCGAATGATTTTGGGTCTGGCAAATGTTGTAATGCTGTCTTTTATTCAGGTTTTAATCGGTATGGACTCCCCTACTCCTCGCACTCATCAGTGCCTTTCCGCTTTTGATGTTGTATCAAAAAATGCTTTCTATACTGCTTTACCTTACTCAGAAAATATGCATGTTGAGTTATAGTTCGACTACATGTAAAACCATTCTTGAATTCGTGTGAGTGAAGTTGTAGTACTTTTAAAAAAATTATAATATAGCTAATACTCCCAATCGCTTTCAATAAACACATTCATGTAGTTAATTTCCACAATAAAATTTTATGGTAACTTTAAAAAATAAGTTTCAATAACTGATTGTATCCTCCCATAAATTCGGATAATTTTTTCCTAAATTTCACACGCACTCAAATTAACTTGTGATATACATACTTGCATGAGAATTTAAAGTTCATTCTCATATTCCTGCATGTTCCAAATATTTTCGAAATGCAGAGGTGAAAGTCCTCACGTTCACCAGGAGAGATGAGATGTCGCAATATGAAACTATTATTAATTCATGAAAGTAGTTGCTAAGATCATGTGTCAGCAGCGAAAAATATTTTTCCCATGAGTTTGTAAAAAGTAGGAAAAGTATTAACATTTATTAGATGAGTCGTTCTCACTTCAGGGAACAGCAATCAATCATTTTTATGATGGAGGGAAAAACCTACTTTTCATCACATTCATCCTTGTATACACATTTAGCTAGGTGGAAATTTGCAAAAGATGATGTGTGCTTCACGAAGTTTTATTTCTTTGAGCCATCCTTTAAATTATAAAACGTGGGACATTTATCATTTTTAAAAAGGGTTACACTTGCACACTTCAAGCTATATTGAGTAAAAGTAATTTTATTTCAGTGTTATTTTTATTACATCATTCATATATTATAATATTAAATCTACAACACACCGTATGGTATTTACGTTGGCAAGTAAATTTATTTTAAAATACTCAAGCATTAATTTATTGTATGATTGTATTGTAAACATATATTTATTATAAATACAACGTTTATTGTATAACCATTAAACCTTTTGCTTTCTTACCTTCATCATTATCGTTTCTCATAGCTGCAATAAATCTGAGACAAAACAACATTGCTCTGGTTTCTAGAGCAAACTTTTCATACTTCCAATTTCAAGGTTCAATATATTTACCAGATGCCTGTTTTTTTATCATCATCTCTTTACTCGTTTCTTGTCATCAAAAGCTCAAGCAATTTCTCATAGTTCCTTATAGCAGCTAAAGGACGGGAGATTTCACCCACGTTTTCGTTTCCAACTTGAGTACGAAAAACATAAAAGACCGTCTTCTCTTTTTCTTTTTTTATTACTTTTCGTGCCGGGAGCTGTCGTGCTTTAGATTTTATCCTGGACATAACGGAGAAAGTAATAAATATTGTATCGTTGACTTGGGTGTCTGGTTAGTTCCAAGTTTTCTTGGACCAAAAAACCAAGTAAGGGGTATTGCTATTTATCACTAAAAGAAGTAAAGGGTTATTGCAATTCATCAACAAAAGAAGTAAGGGGGTTTTGCAACTAAGGTAACGATATGTATGTAGTCAGTATTATGTGTCAAGGTTTTATTCATCATTAAACATTATTAATTGAATCATTGTTCATAATATTATTAACCAGTTTACCTTATTAACAGCTGATAACAAGTATCTTAAACACATTCAAACAAACACGTATAATGCGTTCGGTACTCATGCATAAATTGCAAGGCAAATTCTGTTCATATATGGACCGGGAAACTAATGGGAAAGCCCATGCAAATAAGTTGTATTATCTGCGCATTTCCCACACCTTTCCCTCAAATTTTTTACCATGCAGAAAACATTCGGGCCCGGCTGCCGTTTCCCACATATTTTCCACATATTTTCCACGTATACTTCCCACGCTTAAAATGCCCGTTTAGTGCTAAAAATTTCGACCTGGATAGTAGCTGTTATCATCATCAATGTTTTACACATTTGAGTTTTTGTATGCATTACTTAGCATACCAGCCAAAAGTAAATCCGTAATGCTGAGACGAAGACTAGTTTCTTTAGCCAAGCTGGATGCAAATGGATCCCCCTGTTCTACAAGGCATTTGAACACTTGTTTCAAAATTGAATAGAAATTTTCAAAACTCCTCTCTCTGGTTTTATACCTTGTATCCGTGTTGTGTGACAAATTACCAACGATGTATAGAGAAACGGTCAGTAATACTATGAATGAAATGAGAAATGTCCAAACATGTGTGTCAAATACATTCACTAACTCGGCAAACGCAAAACCTGATATGACTGGTCTTCCACAGGACAAAAAGGTTGGTAAATTAATACTGTCAATTTCTTTAAATAGTGCGTACTCATTTTCACGTCCGGAAAATTTGGCGATAAGCGATAAGCGACAAAAAAGAAGCGAGATTTGTCAAAAGTTTTTTCGTGGTTATCACGTCGAATACCATCTCGAGGAACGCATGTAAAAAGAAGGTGGATAGCATACCTCTTGTTGATTGGGTAGTACTGAAAGAAATTGATGAAAAATGGGCAGCTGCGACTAAATGTTGAATGGACGGAGGGTGGTCGAACTCAATTCTCGGAATTAAACAATAGCCAGGCAAATATCCAACAGTCAAATGGAATGGATTGAAAACCTCTTGCTAGTGTCAACGCCAACTAAGACCAAAATTTTACTTTTGAAATAAATCCATTTTTTATAGTCATGAAATATACATATATTTTTATTCTTAAAATCTAAATTAATTCTACAGCTAAATTTAATCAAATCACATGATAAATTCAATTTTTTTTAAACATTATGACCAGACATACAAAAGACGACCCACCAGGGGTAATTTAATAGCGATATTCATAAAGTAAAACATGAGACGGAACAGTCGGGGCCATTTTTGTCTGGAACGCTAAATGGCTGCTTGGCGTAACGAAATATTGGTCCTATTTTTTATTTATTTTTTTACCAAGAAATGTTGCAAAGGTCAGCTGCTCATGTTTACACCACATGTAGCAATACTTAGCGTGTAAATCCTACTACTAGAAAACAATAAATCTCAAATTTTTCTAAAAAACGTTAAATTATTATGATAAAATTACATGTACACCAAAAAATACGCTACGCATTGTTACATGTGGTGTAAGTATGATCAGCTGACCTTCCCAACATTTTTTGACAAAAAAAATTAAGACCAAAATCTTGTTACGCCAAGCAGCCATTTAGCGTTCCAGACAAAAATGGCCCCGACTATTCCGTCTCATGTTTTGCTTTATAAACATCGCTATTAAATTACCCCTGGTGGGTCGTCTTTTGTATGTCTGATTATGACCTAACCTTTGGAATTCGTAATAAACCAAGAAGAATAACTCACCTAACCTTAATTTGTTAAGCTCATGTATTCAATATGAAACCAATCAAAAGTGGATCCATAGTTCGAGCAATATTAAAGGATCGAGAATAAGTTAGGGAACTGGTATAATTTGGTCGTATTTTCCACAAACGTAGAGTTTTTTACTTCATTCTTTCAGCACAATGTAGAGAATTTTAATAGCTACCTATTGATATCCTGAAGAGCCTTGTGAACCCCTTTGGTAGCTGTGGAGTGAACAATTTAGTACAAGAGGGGTCAAAGGTTTTACGCGAAAACTCATGGACAAAATTTGGCTCCTTGACGACGAGACGTACGTCCACCTGGAGCCTTCCTCAGTGCCGGGACGAAGGTTTTATCAAAGTGTGGACTCTGAAGAAGGTCCCAGTGCTCAAAAGTATGGGTCCCAGACTAAGTTTCCCAAAAAAATCTCGATATGGAAAACAATGGTCGAATTTGGAAACGCTTCGCAACCCTACTTTTGAGAGGGTACTATGACGGCGGACGTCTACATTCAGGAATGTTTGAAGCGTCGCCTGCTTACCTTTATCAATGCTCATCATGAAACAGAAGACAAAAATGTCTGGTCGGACTTGGTTTTTTCGCAATATGCGAAAAAGACTCAGGAGTACCAAAGTGCAAAAAGCATCGAATTTGTACCCATAGGCAAAAACCCCCCAAAATATCTCCTAGGTCAATTGATTGAAAATTTTTGTGTTATTTGTAAGAGCAGGTACTTGCAGGGATAAGATGCACACAAAATCCTTCTGGGATTCCAGCTGGTTTGAGCAAAAATTCCAAAGTAAGTTCGAAAACGCCCGGAAAAGTAATTTTGGAGCATGCTGCACAAATGACTCGCTCCACAGCTACCAAAGGGGTTAAGAAGGCTCTTTAGGATATCAATAGGTAGCTATTAAGATTCTCTACATTGTACTGAAAGAATGAAGTTAAAAAATCCACATTTGTGGAAAATACGACCAAATTACGCCTGTTCCCTAACTTATTCTCGATCCTTTAAAACTGAAAAAGATAAGTGGTGGTCACTTAACCAATATGATTGGAGTCACCAAACTTGACCTTGATGTTTGGAGAGGACCAGACGTCGTCTTCCCGGACTGAGTTCCATGTTTCTTGCTCATTTTAACATAAAATTTATCTATAATGTAAACAAACCAGCTGTTAAATACTTACTTCCTTGTTGTTATTGGTTTTTATTTGACTAAGAATGCATTTCATTCGTGTAGACAGCATCATATATATTAAAACGCAAATTAATATTCGGACTCCGAATTACCGAGCTATGTTAAGGAACATATTTGCCGTTATTGGTTATTATGTAACACTGTTTTGTACACAATTAGTCTGCACTGGTTTGGTTCGGTAAAATGATTCTAGCATGAATTGGTTCGGTGAAACTTCAAATAACCCAAAAATATTCATGGTTCGGTTGAACCTAAAATAGATTTATGGTTCGGTGCGTTTGGCTGAACCAGAAAAAATAGCTGGTTTGGTTCGGTTCGGCCGAATCTTTCGGAACCTCAATGGATTGGTTTGGCGACACCATCTTACACCTCTGGCTAAGCATTCTCTGAGATAGCTTTTCAATTCTTGCATAAACCTCGGAATCCTTAATATTAAATTGAAAATACTTTTAACTGTTGCTACAATTGCTTGCATAGAATAGAAAATAAGACTAACAACTTTCCTTACATAATATTTGTAGCCTAAGGTACAATTACATATTTTTGCCATGATAAACTCAATTGTAATAACGAGAATTGCAATAAGGTAACCTGATACCAATACAAGAAATATCACAGCCACGTTGCCTTCCATCGCGGCTCTTTGCGGCTCAAGTACCAGTCTGCTGTTTTCAGTAGCTAGTTTTGTTGTCGACATGACAAAGTCGATCATGTGTTGCAAAATTCCTGAGGAATGCATTAGTCCAAATCCGTCAGTGACAAATGGTGGTACATGGCCAACTGGGTGAATGAGAAAGTAACGCTGATAAAAATTCTCTTTGCCTACATAAGCTAATCCTTCATATTTCTTTTGTAATTCTCGAGCCAACTCGTTAGCTACATAACGTGGAAGTATAACAGCAGTTTTATTGCATACCTCCAGCATTTTATAGACAGTATCCTTCTGCCACTTACTCAGATTTCTTTCAAAACCAACATTAAAATTATCAAAATCTGTGAATTTAAGTTTTCCGTAAAGATTTTTGGGTATAAATTGTTTAACCAGAGTTTGAACATGATTTTCTAGCCCAGGAACCAGTTGTACCTTTTTTGCTAACATGCTGTACAATTCACTGGTCATATTCGATTTGAAAACAACTTGTTGGAATTCCCCTTCATAATTTTCATTCTCTGCTAATAACAGTCTAACTTCAGACTCAATTCCAATTATATAATTCATTGAGGTGATGACTTGGGATTGATGATCAAGAAGTGCTCCCGTAAAGTCAGCGTAGCTCACTTCCTTTTGCTGTTCATCTAAATAATCCAATCTTTCAGCAGTTACAGCTCGTTGATATTGTCCGCGGTTGAAGATGGTAAAGTTATCTGTGACAAGTTGTGAAAAGTTTTCGTACGGAATAGGTTTTCGAGGTGCAATCATGTTGTATACATTTGTGTTTTTGTATGCATTACTTAGCACAATGCTAGCCAAAAGTAAACCCGAAATGTTCAGACGCAGGCTAGTCTCTTTTGCCAAACTGGATGCAAATGGATCTCCTTGTTCTACAAGTGATTTAAAAACTTGTTTCAAAATTGAAAATAAATTTTCACAACTCCACTCTCTAGTTTTATACCTTGTATCCGTTTTATGTGACAAATTACCTACGATGTATAGGGAAACGGTTAGCAATACAGTAGAGACAACAAGAAATGTCCAAACATGAGTGTCAAATACATTCACTAACTCGGCAAACGCATAATCTGATATAAGTGGTCTTCCGCAGGACAAGAAGGTTGGTAAATTAATCTTGTCAATTTCTTTAAATAGCGCATACTCATTTTCACGTCCGGAAAATTTGGCGATAACAAAGAACCAAATTTTAGGGAAGCGAGATTTGTCAAAAGTTTTTTCGTGGTTATCACATCGAATACCATCTCGAGGAACGTATGAGTAGTTTTGGAAAATTGTCTGGAAAACACTCAGCAACAGAAGTGAGAATTTGTCTTCAATATTTTTGTTGTGTAAAAGCCGTTCCCAGTTATTAGCATTCAGACACATATCCATGTATAAATGGAGTGCCTCACCATGATCATCAGTGTCAATGACATTAAAACTAACCATGTCACTTTTATTGGGGAAAGCAAGTTTGGAAAGCATTAAAATGTCAAATTTTGTAGTCAATGAATGTTCAGAAATTTCAATTACGGTGGTCAAGTCTGGTTCCGTAGGAGGTCCAACACAGTTGAAGCATGGCCGGAGAAGCATCGTTTTCGTAATATTTACAGCAGCACTATTTGGAGTAGATTCTTTAGATGTCAACAACACCATATAGATTTCATTAGTCATGTATGGTTGGGATCGCTCAGGGATTCTAAATCGTATGAAAGGTCGCACATTTTCCCAAATCCATTGGGAATACGCATTTCTTTTCAGCCAAGCTTTATGTGACTGATGTTCTAGCACGTTGATATTAATGGATGGAACTGACGATGGAACAAGTCTTTTTGTACCTCCCATTAGATGGATACCCAACCCTTTGTCTATATTTTTTTCGTGGAACCACAAATCAATTTGCCCATAGAATAATTCGGTTTTGATTTTGGGCCGATGAAAAATTGGTCGTGTAGCAGTATAAATGGGTGGGAAAATATTCAATTTTACTTCACAACTCCATGGTTTTGATTTTGAAACAAACAGTTTGTGTTTCAGTATCGTACAAATCCCACTAAATTTTTCCAATTTAGCGGAAAAAAACTTACTTCTACAAACAGGATTCGTAATTGTTAATATTGAATTTGTTCCGTTCGTCATAGGAGTTAGTGAATTTTTCCTAATTCCAAAGATTTTCTCTTGTTTTAAATGTGTATGTTGTCGTAACATAGGTTCAGGCTGCGAAATTAATAAGGGTGTTGTTGGATGGTGCAGGTTCACATTCATATAATTCGTAATGTAAACCAAGCAACGATCAAATGGTTTCAGAAAATCATTCAAATTTTCAACTGAAACTTGTTCCTGGTTGGGGTTGTATGCGGGAAAATTAAGGAGAAACTGTGAGTCGAACAATTTGTAATTTTTGCTTGAACTAATGAGTTCTTCCATGGTTCCAATAGTGTTATGCCAAACGGAGGCTTTGGAACGTGACGCTATGCATTCCTGGAGTGCATTTTTCCAAAAGTAAAATATAACTGCATTAGTCGCGATAATTTTAAAAAGTGATTGCTCCATCTTGAACATGAATTTTACTGCAGCTAAATATTGTTGAACTGAATGGAATATAATTGAGCAGAACAGAAAAGTTTTTTTGAGATTATGTATTGTATTTGCTACGTGAGCGTTTTGAAATGATTCGATGAAAAAATTACGATTTCTATATACTAATATACGTCGTCGTAGCTAAATTTCTGCCGACGTGGCAACACATATTTATGGTTGCATGATTGTCAAGGGATTTTCCAATAATGCTATGAGAACAATCTAGAGCATTTGACTAATTTTCTAACTATTCCATTAGCAATTCCAATGGGCTCGTAAGCACGCAATAATAGAAAAACTCCCATTTTACATAAGCGTTCATAACTAAAATCTTATACAAGCCCATCTCCATAAATTTACACCATAATAATTCAATATTAATACTAAATCGCAAATTAAAAAAGCTAGAGAGATAAAGGGGGTTTATGTCAGCCTGACACAAACTTGATATATTCAAATATTTCAATTTTTATTGTGTTAAAGTATGATTTAAAGTTTTTTCTCGAATCATACATACACGGCTATCATTCAGGAATAGGCTCTACAGTGAGGTGGTTTGAAGCTTGGCACAAGATTCGTATACTGCAGGTTCACGCCTTGATGCCATCAATACATTTTTGGTTCGTTTGAAGATGTAAGTCGGAAAAATGGTATGACATAAATGCATATTAATTAATTTGAATGACATGGTTTATTTTTTTGAAACGATTAAATCGTTCGTTGTTACGTTTTAAACCTGTTGATTTTTAACGAGCCTGGAGTAAAAGTGTAAATTTTGTTTCATTTATTGTTTATTTATAAAAAATTAACAGGCTAAAACTGTAACAACAAATGATTTAATGGCTTCAAAAAATGCCATTCACATTGAAGAAAGTGAAGTTGGGAGAAATTGGAAGTATTGGAAGAATTTGGGAGTAGGAAGTTGGGAGAAAAGGGGTATCAATAGCTTTACTGAGAGAATATTCAAAGTCAGGGACTACTAGAAATTTTTGTGGAATATATAAGGAATATTTCTACTCCTCTAAATAATTATGTATACCTATGGCCCTAGCTCCCATGCCCAAGTAAGGATGATGATGAGAGAAGGAGAAGGCAAGATGATTGCTCGAAGGTTGGTGGCAATAGAATCGTTTGTGCACTGAGACACCTGGTTCTATTGTACTCTCAACTACTATAATGTACAGAAGTCACATTAATCTATGGTTTTTCCTCTTTCCCGACACACATCAGCATCAAACTCCCCAATATTCACATAAGAATAGCACATAAACAAATATCCGTCATAAATATCAAATAACCTCTAACTACTGAATTTTAGCCAAATCATCGGTGTTTTTTTATAACAATTCCTACCTTTCTAAATGTCTGACCGATTTGACTGAAAATTATTCTCAGCTGAGCCATCAAAAGTGCCATGTTTACCCAGAGATGTTAGTAATTCAAATTACTGTAATATAATTTGTAATTTGTAATTTTGGTATGCTGGGGGTTACAAAGTAATTTGTAATTTTGGTATGCTTGGACTTACAAAGTAATTTGTAATTTGTAATTTTGACACCCGAAATTTCAAATGTTTTTGCTAAGTTTGGGACAAAGTGACTGTTTTCTGAACCATTTTCAAAGACTAGTTTCGACATTATGAACAAAAAATGGGATTTTTACATTTTTTGCATGGGTTGAAATTTGTAATTTTTGAAAGTAATTTGTAATTTTGAAAATCCTTTTTAAGGAAAGTAATTTGTAATATGTAATTTTGACCCTCAAATTAAATGAAAGTAATTTGTAATTTGTAACTTTGGCCCTCAAATTAAATGAAAGTAATTTGTAATTTTTGCATGGACGAATGTAATTTTAACATCTCTGTGTTTACCATGATGCATGCTTTTAAAGCTAGTTAAATAATGCGTTAGGAAAAAACTTCACTTTGTGTTATTTTATTTCACCCTGGACACAAAAAAAGAAATTAAACGCTTTAATGTAACAAATCATTTCAACAAATTTTTGAATGTTTCAGACCTGACCCAAAGTCCTTACTCTGTCTGAAATAATTTGACACAAAACCATCACTACTTCTACTACGCCACAACCAGCTGCAATAATACCAGGAAATCTTTAGCTGGAGACAATTGAACAAATACAAAATTGTACTTCCAACGAATTGGTATTGAACGTTTTAAGCAAGAACTCTTTGGCATCGATTTTTTGTGTTGCATTAATTTTTGTTTTATATTTTGTGTCTACCATCAACTGTATTTTGAGAATATGGGAATAGGTTCATAAGGGGACAATAATAGGAAAAAATTGCGTTTCAACCTTTCAATACAGGCACATTTCATTTACTTCACATGTGTGACGCATTAAATAAAAAAAGTATAAATTTACAAAGCCATCCCCGTACAGCATCAGTTATACAAACAAACCTGGAGACATGTAATGTATGTCAGATTGTAATATAGAAAATATAATAAGTAATATATTAATCAGCAACTTCATTCCTCTTCATGGCATACAATAGAACATATTAAGTGGCATTTGGTTCACAAAGAAGTTGTAGTAAATACAACGAGAGATTCGTCCTTTATCCTTTACTTATTCGCATAAAATTATAGTAGACGGAGCAAACAAATTGGTTTGTAAGTGTAAGAAACATCGAATAGCGTCTAGAAATATTACAAAACTGACCCAAAAATTGGCATCCAAAAGGGCTTCGGAGATGTAAAAGTAAAATTTTTGTGGAGGCAAATCAACAGAGCAGTCTTGATGGTGGTTAGCATGAAAGCAAGGCTTATTTAGAGTTCACAGCAACAAATATAAAAGTACCGAACAGGAAATATGGATGCATTTTATGATCTGCTGATTGTTATGCAAACACATAATCATGAAATTAATCATAATCATAACTAATTATTAAGAGGTTATCCAAGTGCACAACAGTGTGAGTAAATACATTAATGGATTAATTTTTATTCCAATTAGAAGCCACATTTAACATTAAGTCGCATTATCATTACAGTATGAGTTCACTAAACCAACTTTAAACCAATTTATTTAATTACGTTTATTTGACGTGGGATGTCCAGGTGGCAACTATCACTGTTTTATTTCTTGATTAACTATTTTTGACGGAACAAGAGCAACTGCCTCTTGCTCATTTATAGACAACACAAAACTCCACATGGTCTGACGAAAGAATGAATGAATTTCTGACCCTAAAATTAACTTCCTTAACTGCTAACTTACTACTTATTGTCTGTGCTACAGGTGATCAGTACACTAATGTCTTAACAGTGGCAGCTAGCTAAATGCACCGTTTAATTGATGATATAACAAAACAAAGTTTCTGCCAGCTGTTGTAAAAACTGCACCATATACGTCTTTACTTTGTTTCGTGACCTAACTTTCTATATTTGCACTACTAATTAACTATTTAGTTGACTACCAAGTTAGGATCTGCCCAAGAAAAATCAGCATAACTTTCTACATCAAGTAATCAAATCAAAGCAAAAGGTACCGTCAACTAAGGCTAATATTTTTCTTGCGGCATAAATCCATTTTTTACAGTCATGAAACGTACATATATTTTTATTCTTAAACTCTAAATTAATTCCACAGCTAAATTTAAATTAAATTACATGATAAATTCCAAATTTTTTAAATAATAACTTAATAATAATAACCTGTCTAACCTTACTTTGTTAAGCTCGCTCATTTATTCAATATGTTACCAATCAAAAGTAGATCCACAGTTCGAGCAATATTAAAGCTGAAAAAGATAAGTGGTGTCATTTTACCAATATGGTTGGAGTCACCAAACTTGACCTTTATACTTGGACAAGACCTAATAAGTCGTCTTCCTAACCTGCTCCCAATAATTGCTTGATTTCCACGCACATGTTTCTCAACAGTGACTGACGTCGCAATCACATTTCCACAAAAATCAGATACCCAAAGAAGGAATGCCACAGCGTCAAACGCTGAAACCAGGTTGATAGCCAAAACCAAAATTGAATTTCCATTCCCACTAACGGTAACAAAAATGGATGTTATCTGACAAATGGAAAAGGCTGAGAGAGCTGTAATTAAAACATCTGAATGAATTTCGTTAAAGGATTGCGTCAGTAAACGGATTTTCTTGTAGATTTGAAACAGCTTGCTCAACTTCTTCCAATCCGTTTGTATTCTGTCAACACTACCACGAGGGTTGTTATCAAATAGATTCGTAGATTTCGCGAAATATAGCAAAGTCGCCCGAATGCATAAAAGATTGTACGTTAATTGTGTCCAGAAAAACATGTTGGAGAAGTTGAGTATATACCAAAAGCCCATGTTTGCAATTCCAGTGAGTAATCTCCCTATTCCAAAAAATGAATAATGTATGGAATTCCCAAGAAAGATTATAATTGGCTGGAACAAATTAAGAGCAACTTCTGGCTTGACAATTACAACTGCGCCAAATGCTACGGGTAGCCAATTTTGTGTGTGGATCAGAAATATGCCGAGAACTACCGAAAAATACTTTTCCGCCTTTGAAACGTTTAATGCAGCTCTGTCAAATAAAGGATAATTTTTTGATGTTTCATCCAGAAATTTGACCAGTTGAGCAAACCCATTGATAGTGGACATGATCAGGGTATATTTGTTGAGAATGAGCCAAGTTGTGTGCGTAATACCAACGAAAATTTCTCCAACAAATATATGTTGGGCCCTTGCGTTCAAAGCTTCATTCGAGAAAATTCCTACCATCATGTGTGACGCTGCAATGTAAGCAGCAAGAAAAAGCTGAAATTTTAGGATTTTCCTTGAAATCGATAAGAATTTGGAAACGTGAAGGGTTTTTGTGCTTTCTTTCCATTGTAACGGAAGTAATGGGATCAAAGATTTAAGATTTGTTTGGATGGCAAGAGTCTCGTGAATTGGTTTAGTAACACTCATTTTGAAAGAAACTTTATTAGTCAGCAGTAATAATATGCGGAATGGAAACGTACAGCAACGCTTGAAATACTGAATTACAATGAAGTTATGCTCGTAACGTAACCCCTCGATTGTTGGGTAATTAAAAGTAGACAATTAAGATCCAATATTATTTTAGTAGACAAGATACGTAAATTTACATGATAATTATGGTTAAATGGTTATCATTTCAATTATCAGCTATCAGTCAAGAACTTTTTACTATCAGAATTGTTGAGTTTGTAAATAGTATGTCACATTCCTTTCGTTCTTAATTAAAATTTTGTTTACATTAAGCCGTTTATATTAAATTTATCAAGAAATTGGTTATTGGTTGGTATTTGATATGCCGAAGCCAAATGAATGTATTTAAGCCAAAACTAATTGTGTAACGATAACAATTTTGGATCATATTGATGTTATTTTGTTCAAGATAGACAGTATGAATGATGAATGTTGTCTGACAACGTCTGTAATCTGTCTCGTCAAAATTATGTTATGACAATGACAATTGTCCATTTTATCAAAGCAACCAAGTCGAATTAAGTTTGTGCGTCATGTACTTTTAGTAAGATTTACCCAACATGATTTCAGAAAATAAGGTAAATTTACATGAATGAATCATAACAAACTGATAAATAGCAACCCAGTTCATCATTTCATCGTTTTTTTGTTTCAAAAATTGATTAAAAGGTATTTAGTTTTGAGTTTTCCAATTTAGCGCTTATATTGTCATCAATATTTTTTCTGTATTTAATTAGTCAATTGACGCAGAAAAATGTTATGTACATCTGGTATACATAAGAGTCAGATAAATAATTGTCAGAGAACCCAATTATCTTGCTCCTTTAATATTATGTTTCTCAAACATCAAATATCCGTTGTATTACTCACTCACTCCACACACAAAAAAGAAAAACAGGCGGCTTATCTTTTCCAAAACCCCGATAACATGAAAACAGCGATGATGCTATTACTGCACAAATAAATCAACTAGCGATATCAGTCAAATCAAAGGAAGGGTCAATGCTTTACTGAATCAAAAGAACATTTCATTTTTAAGAGCATATTCCATTACCATATTTTTGCATCTGCTTGCAAGTCAATTGGAAAATGATGAAAATTCTGTGGATGCGGATTTCTATGAATTACGAAGGGACAATAATTCCACTCATAATTTTATTGCTGCTTTGTAGCAATCATTCATTTAATATTGACAGCCGTTACCCCATAATTATTCAAAAGGGAGCAAAATCCCCAAATTATTTTGGTGCTAGTGTCAGTTTCCTCAAATCGGATCAAGGTTTATCATGGTGAGTTAATTTATTTTTCAAAAATTTATTTTTTGGTATAATAAAAATAAAACGTCATTTAAAATATTAGGGTTATAATCGGAGCCCCGAAAGGAAACTCAACAATAGCCGCCCACAACGATATCAACGAGCCTGGCACAATTTGGCAATGCACTCTTGGTCAATCCCAAGAAAAGTGTCGTCAAGTCATAATGTCTCCAACAGGAAACCAGTACCATGACCTTCAGCACAACGTAACGGATTTGAAAAATGGTTCCTGGCTTGGAGGTCCAGGTGGAATGGCCCTCGACTCCAAGAATTTCTTAGCTTGCGCAAGTAAATGGGAAAACAGGCCTTTAGATGGGGACTACTCTTTAATGCATGGGATATGTTATCGACGGCCAAAACAAGATTTATTTAGAGACGTTCTTCCTCCGCCAATTACAACACCATCCTCTCCAGATGCATCTCGACTTATTCCCTTAGCTTCACCAGAAATAGGGAGAAATTATTATTGGAGAAACGGCCAAGCTGGATTTTCCATTCATTTGCCCAAATCCAGAGGAAATGAAATTGTTATGGGTGCCCCGGGCACAGAATGGGGAAGGGGAAGTATCATCCAATATTTGAGTAGAGATGACGGGCTAACTTTTAAAAGAACTTACCTAAACAAATTTGGGCAGGTTCTGGAATCTATTACGAAATTCAACTACTTTGGTTATTCAATTAGTTCTGGATACTTTTTTGAAATGGGGTCAGCTTCTTCTTCATCATCATCGTCATCATCAACAACATCCAAAGTTATTTTCCAATACGTTGCTGGAGCACCCCGTGGCAATAATTTAGCTGGAAAAGTAATCATTTTCAGATTTCCCGAAACGGAAAATGGGCCGCTTATAATCTTGGATGAGATTAAAGGAGACCAGATTGGGGCATATTTTGGGGCTACGCTTCTAGTGATTGATATCAATGGGGACGGTTTAGATGATCTTTTAATTGCGGCTCCACGACACAGCAGGGCTCAAGGATTGAGGCAGAGGTCCGATTTGTTGGTAACGTCGAGAGGTGGAGGTGATATCAGTGGTGGTGTTGATAAACTTGAAGAGTATGGAGATGAAGGAGCAGTTTTTGTTCATTTGAGTAATGGAGCTGCTTTACGTCGAAATAGGAACATTCTCAATGGAGGAAATAGACCTTGGTCACAATTTGGAACGGCGATGGCTACGTTGGGAGACTTGAACAAGGATGGTTATAATGGTGAGCTACTTTGATGATATGTAATTTTTTTGGTTTTTTGTAATTTGTGAATGATTTATTTCATTTATGGATTTCTTTCAGATTTTGCCATATCAGCTCCTTATGAAAGTAACCTGTTCTCAGACGGAGCAACGGGAGCTGTATACATTTATCATGGGAGTGAGTCAGGCCAGATAAATTTGTATGCTCAGGCGATAAGAGCGTCGGATATTGATAACAGGTTGAGAGGCTTTGGAATCAGTATGGGAGGAAATGAGGACATTGATAATAATGGATTTAATGGTAAACCTACATTTATGCTGTAATTTTAAATAATTTCGTAAAATTTATGTAATTTTATTTACAATTTCTTAACTCTTCGTAGATATTGTCATTGGATCGTTTAACTCATCCCAAACTGTCATTCTTCGCTCAAAACCAGTTGTAACTGTATCCGGCGTAATAAAATCTGACTTGAAAAAATTGCATCTAGATGTAGAAGCTTTTAACATTGAGTCTTGTGTAAAATACACAGGAACAAATGCACCATCTTCAATTCGTAAGCGAAAAAAACATTTTGCTTTTGTTTTAAATTCATTAAAAAACTTCATTAAAACGTCCTTAAATGTTTCATAGAGCTGCGAGTTAAAATTACTTCCGACGCATACATTAGGCCAAGAAGAGTTCAAATTGCACAGGCAGATTTGCAACCAAATCAACTTGAAGATCAATTTCATTACATAACTGACCTATCAATAAATATTCAAACCTGCAAGAAAATTTACGCAAGGGTCATTCAGCCTCTTGAAACTTCCGGAGCGCCTGTTGTCTTCAAACAAGATGTATTTATTTCTGAAACTGGTGCTGGGGACACTGGAGTTAAAGCTAGGAAAGTTGATGTCGGTATTTATGGGGCTGTTACTGTAATTGGCGAATCATTCAGCTCATTTTGCAAAACATGTGCGGTGATAAATACTCAGGAGCAAAAGGCACCTGAGCTTCAACTTCCACTTGAAGTGATGTGTGGGGATGATAATAAATGTGAGGTGGAATTGGTGCTAAAAACTACGTTTAGAGACATGTAAGGCAATTGACAGGAAAGTTTATCATGGGTTTCCATAAAAATAAAAGTTTTTGGTCACCCCATCAGAAAATGTGTTCAAAAATAGAATATTTTTGTGTAAATATAGATCGGAACAACGAGGTTTTCTCATTGGATCAGCCACCTCACTGTTCATGGACGTAGAAATGTCAAATTTGAGGGAAACTGCGATCGCTCCTGCTGTTTTCATTTCTTGGTCAAGTACATCAAAATATTTTTGGAATAATTGATAATGTTTGCACCGGCTAAAAATTAACTATTTTTTAATAGGACTCACTTTAAAACGGCCCCCTAAAGACTGCACTCTCGAAAGTAAAGAAGACTCCATTCACACTTACAGATGCAATCTTGGCAGCCTGCTTGAAGAATCCCAATCTGCAACTGTATCCTTGGAATTTGACATGTCAAACATAATCGCCAATGAAAAACAGCTTGAAACCGGCATTGTATTTAACGTTAAAGCATTAACAGCTTCCGAAATAATTAATGACCCATCCCAAACCATTCTTCTTCCCCTCTACGCATCAGCCGACGCTTACATCACGGGCTCTCGTATCCTTGATGTTTTCAACTCAGAAACAGTTTCCACATTCGTAGTTTTCCGACACATTTTTGAAGTAGGACTCAAAGGACCTTCATCCGTGGCAAATGTTTGGGCAGTATTTAGTCTCCCTGTCAACCTCACCACTTCAACAGGAACAGTTATAAACGTTCGGGGAGTGAACACAGGCGGGGATGGAGAAATGAATTGTCACCCAACAAAAGGTCATTTCTCCCAAAAAGATTTGGACTTATCAACCCTCTCTTCAAATACTCGGGATGATGCAGACTATGCAGATCCAGATTTTGATTTGGCGGGAATCGGCGGCTATCTTCCCAAAGACCGGGATATTTCAAAAGAGTCAAACTCCAGTCTTGTGGAGAAGGGCAGGCTTCGAATTCATTGCGACTCTCCTTTCGTAGCTTGCATGGAAGTGACGTGTAAAGCGGGAGTTATGAAAGCTGGCACAGAAGCACTTATATCCTTCGTCATTGATATTGAGTCGGATGTAATAAGGGATCTTCTAAAACAACACAAGGTCTCAGCCATCCAGGTGGAAAGTAAGGGAGTAGTTATACTTCCCGAAGTTGTTAAAAATATTCAACCAACACCAAATGAGCCAGATGAAACGGTGGCTGTAACGATTATTGAGAAGGAGGAATATAAAAGAGCATCTAAGCAGCGGATTTTCATTTTCATGCTTATCGGAATAGTTCTTGGATTAATTGAGTGGGCTTGCGCAATGCTTTGTCTTGCTAGAGTAAGTCCTAATTACGTAAGCTAACGTTTTACGTTACAGAAGTAAAGAAAATTATGTGTTTTTCCTTTTCTTTTAGTTTGGCTTTTTTGATAAGAAGAAGCCTGGGGAGGATAATGCAACTGATTCTCAAGAAGAAGCTATTCCATTACAGGATCGGAGAATAAACGGAAGGAATGTAGAAATGTCCCGACAATTTTCGGAAAACTAAAATAATGAGCCACGTGATTTTGTCTTAAGCAGGTTTCAAACAATTAATGAAGAAGATGAGCATGAGAAAGACAACAAATACCTACATCGTCAATCAATTCTTCCTTTTTGATTATTAAATTTTGTATTGTTCTCCGATTCGTTATACATGAAAAGTTCTTGACGGATTCCCGGGTACTTTTCCGATTTACAAACTTCGCAAGCTTTTGAATTTATTTATATTGTCATGGTTGCACAAAATTAAAAAATATACGAACTTGTCGATGGCCTCACAGAAACTTTGCAAAACAAAATATTTTGAAAGCAATACACACAGATAAATCGCTTAGAAAATACAATATTTTAAATTTTACTGCATTAATATAATGAATCTTTCAAATTTTAAAATGGTTTACGTTTTTATTTTTCAAACATTTACTTTAATAGCCTAATAAAACGAATAATAAAAAATAAACTATATCATCTAGCATAAGCATTTAAGGCTTGATAATGATAATGAATGATAACAGTTTTAGAGTGTTTACAAAATAATCGTTTTAATTTATGTTATTTAATTTTAACTAGTGCATTCTTTTCCTACCTTCCTACCTTCCTATATTCTTAATATTTTAAAATTAGATTTTTTATTAATAATAAAGGTGTTATTAATTTTATTGTTGTTTCCCTTTGGCTACATTTTACTTATAACATATGTAATTAATGTGAAACTTATTTAAATGTAAAGTTGTAAAGTTAATAAAAAGCATTATTGAGTCGTTTTCTAAATTGATTTAAGAAAAAGTATGCCATCCATTAATCTTTCAATAATCGATTCAATATAAATCGTTTTTGATTCATTGTTGAGTTGTCGACACGAACCAAAGTAAAAACTAACTGGTCGTAGACTTCTCAATTTTCTTTTCATAATTCTAACTTCACTTGTATTTATTTCGAACCTCCATTTGCGAATCATATATTGACTCAGTGTGCAGCAAAACGTTGAGCATGGCAATGCAACAACCAGCATCACAACACAAGTTGCTGTAGCAGCCACAAAAATCCAGTAAATAGACAAGGGCAGCTTGCTGTAACCAAAGATTGACACGGATGCAACATGACAAAGTATGCAGTAGCCAATTCCCATTGTCATAAAGATCAGAGAAGAAATTGATTCTCTTCCAATAGATTGAACTATCAATAGCTCCCTGAATTTAGGTATTACAGCCCTAACACCTTTTGTTTCCGACATGTCAAAAATTTCTGAAACTGCTTGTTTTGCCGAGAAAGTTAGAATCAAAAGCGTGACTAAGTAATGTGAAAATGTACGAGCTACTTCCGCCAACATTGGTAGAACAACAAAGCTACAATAGAACAATAGAAAGATTGGGGAGGCGTAAAGACTTTGAGCAACTCCGGGTGGTAAAATATTTAAAAATAAAAAGTAGAATGGATCCACTCTTACGTTGATTAAAGAGAGGAAACCAACAGCGATGGATACCACCCACGGACCAATTGCTAGATTCAATGCGAGCGCCAACAACATAATTCCAAATTTTTCGATTTCTCCGCACACTCCAAAATTTCGAATCTCAACGATCAATTGAATCAGACTTCTTTTATTTTCAAGTTTTCCATTTCCCCATTCTGTATGTGGTTTGTTTTCGTTGATTCGGATGCAAAACTTGTGCATTTCGTTAAAGTAATAAGCAAACTCATTCGCATTGATCAGCCGACCGAAATAATTGTGTAGGGCAAGATAATAGCAGTTGAAGAGTAGCATTGCAACCATCAAAATCCAATTTAGTGCCACGTCTGCTTCAGGATGATGTAAACCCAAAGTTAGGAGATATATCAGTGAAATGAAAAGTAGCAGTTGAGGAAGTAATCCGAAGGTTAGCCATGAAATAATTTTTGTAAGGTTTGGAGTTATCTCAAACTCATTTCGGGTGGGATCCCATTTAAAGTAAAATTTTTGATAGGGACCCTTTTTCCAAAAGTGCTCATGGAATTCGAGGATACTCAACATTAACGGAGTTGCCATATTGAGGCTTTTTTAAATTTTAATTTGGATGAGCTGACCAGAACTAAACGTCTCCTTCCAAATCTAATGTGTGACTGCTGGGGAATTTTAGTTGCTATGCGAGACCAGACAGTTGGACGATGTTTGACATGAAAAAGTACCTCAACGCTTTTCATTAGAGAGTCTTGTAAGTTTTCGAAACTTTTATTATGGAGTCAATTTAATTCGGCCATGGAAATTCTTTTTGGGAACCCGGGTACGCAATTTGTCCCCAAATTCAATAGTATTTTTTATCTAAATATCCCGCGTTTAAAAAACCGCTTACGCCGTAGGCGTGTAACAAAACAATTTCCATGTCTGAATTGAATGTTTCCAAAATGAACAGGTACATTCAACACAGAGTTTTGTTTAAACGGGTTTGTTCTTTGGGGCTCGGTTTGGTTGTTTTTACTACCTTAAACTGGAAGCTAAAGTTTGAATTCATCATATTACTTGACATTTAGACTTGTTTTGTAAAGGTACCCTAAATGAAATGTCTGAAAATTGTAAAAAAAAAAAAAAATCATGGTTTGAAAGATACTGAATATTTTATGCTTGAATATTTTTGCTTGCCAGTCACTTTATTTTTCTGATTAAGAAAGAAGTTTTTGATGCTAAGTGACCGCCTTAAAGCAAATCTCCCATGCATTTTAAATAATTTTGAAGTAGTACCTTACCCTATTTCCTTTCTTTTTGTTGCCAAATTTTTCCGACGATTCTTTTTACCTGAAGGAATGAGAAAAGTGGGACTGTAGTTTTTGAGTTATTGCTTCTCCCAAAGATTTTTAGTTGATGTGAACTAAAGTGTGTAGTTCAAAATATGAAGACAAAAAACCTTGATTTCTCAACTTGTCCTTGTAATGTACATATGCAGTGTCCAAAAAATTGATTTGAAACTCATATCCCCAAGTATACAATTTCCATTGGCTTATATCTTTTTAGAAAGCTTTATACTTGAAACTTCAAGGACAAAATATGTTTCTTGTCTACAAAATTTACTGCATGACCACCATTTTATTATCAATTATCCAACTACTATATAAGGTCTTCGACATACTCGCGTTTATCTCTCTTCACCCCAGTGCACTTGAACATGCAAGCGATGATTTCTGACAAAATTAGCGATACAAAATATTTTGAAATCAGTACATACAAATAAAATGTGACATAATCCACAATAACTACCATTGACTTAAGGCTATTTTAGTGATCTGATTTTAGACATCTACTTGCAGAAATTTCGACACTTCAATCATCTTTTGGTGTTTAGTGATCTGATTCAGAATCTGCTTCCTTTTCCGCCTTGGTTCACCTTCCATTCTGCCTTTGTGTGATTACATTTAAAGATCTGATTCTGAATCAGTTTTATGTCTGCTTTTGGTCTGATTTAGCCTCTGCCTGAGAGTTGAAAAATTTTAAACTTTCGGCCTTCCGATTTTTTCTGCTTCACTTCAAACGCCCCCTCAAAATTATGTGTCTGTGTAAATGCATTGGGATACAAAATCATTGAGGAAAGCAACAGTCCCCCTGAAATCAGGTGGGAAGTTTGAATTGAGGAAGGGAACGGAGCAGAATTTTAATCAGATGTGTAAATGCTTCGGATGCTGAATCTGATTGACTTCTGATTGCAGAATCGGAGTCGTATATTAAATCAGATGTCTAAATGTTAGTGAGAAAATTGGAGGATCAGAAAACGGGGCAGAAATTCTGCAAGCAGAAAGACTCACTAAAATAGATTAAGAGGTATCTAGTTTTGAGTTTTCCAATTTAGCACTTATATTATGCCGTCAATAATTATTTCTGTATTTAATTAGTCAATTGACAACAGACTCAGAAAGACTTTAGTTCATAAAAATTGTTATGTACATCATGTATAAAGAGTCAGGCAAAAAATTGTCGGAGAACCCACTTATCATGCTCCTGTAATATAATATTTCTCAAACATCAAATATCTGTTGTGTTACTCACTCCACACACAAAAAAGAAAAACAGGCGGCTTATCTTCTCTAAAACCCCGATAGCATGAAAAAACCGATGATTATTCCACTTACTACACAAATAAAACAATATCAGTCAAATCAAAGGAAGGGTCAATGCTTTAATGAATCAAAAGAACTTTTATTTTTAAGAGCTAATCCCATTAACATATTTTTGCATCTACTTGCAAGTCAATGGGAAAATGGCAAAAAAGCTTTGGATGCGAATTTCTATGAATTACGACCTCCTAAAGACTGCACCCTCGAAAGTAAAGAAGACTCCATTCACACTTACAAATGAAATCTTGGCAGCCTGCTTGAAGAATCCCAATCTGCGACTGTATCCTTGGAATTTGACATGTCAACCATAATTGCAAATGAAAAACAGCTTCAAACTGTTATTGTATTTAACGTAAAAGCTATAACAGCTTCCGAAATAATTAATGACCCATCCCAAACCATTCTACTTCCCCTCTACGCTTCAGCCGGCGCTTACATCACGGGATCCCGTATCCTTGATTTTCAACTCAGAAACAATTTCCCCATTCGTAGTTTTCTGACACATTTTTGAAGTAGGTCTCAAAGGTCCTTCATCCGTGGCAAATGTTTGGGCAGTATTTAGTCTAACTGTCAACCTCACCACTTCAACAGGAACAGTTATAAACGTTCGGGGAGTGAACACAGGCGGGGATGGAGAAATGAATTGTCACCCAACAAAAGGTCATTTCTCCCAAAAAGATTTGGATCTATCAACCCTCTCTTCAAATACTCGGGATGATGCTGACTATGCAGATTCAGATTTTGATTTGGCGGGAATTGGTGGCTATCTTCCCAAAGACCGGGATATTTCAAAAGAGTCAAACTCCAGTCTTGTGGAGAAGAGCAGGCTTTTAATTCACTGTGACTCTCCTTTCGTAGCTTGCATGGAGGTGACTTGTAAAGCGGGAGTTATGAAAGCTGGCACAGAAGCACTTATATCCTTCGTCATTGATATTGAGTCGGATGTTATAAGAGATCTTCCGAAAGAACATAAGGTCTCAGCCATCCAGGAAGAAAGTAAGGGAGTACTTATACTTCCCGAAGTTGTTAAAAATATTCAGCCAACACCAAATGAGCCAGATGAAACGGTGGCTTTAACAATTATCGAGAAGGAGGAATATCAGCAACCATCCAAGCTGCGGGTTTTCATTTTCATGCTTATTGGAATAGTTCTTGGATTAATTGAGTGGGCTTGCGCAATGCTTTGTCTTGCTAGGGTAAGTCCTAATTACGTAAGCTAACGTTTTACGTTACAGAAGTAAAGAAAATTATGTGTTTTTCCTTTTCTTTTAGTTTGGCTTTTTTGATAAGAAGAAGCCTGGGGAGGATAATGCAACTGATTCTCAAGAAGAAGCTATTCCATTAGAGGATCGGAGAATAAACGGAAGGAATGTAGAAATGTCCCGACAATTTTCGGAAAACTAAAATAATGAGCCACGTGATTTTGTCTTAAGCAGGTTTCAAAAAATTAATGAAGAATATGAGCATGAGAAAGCCAAAAAAAATACCTACATCATCCATTAATCATTCCTTTTGTTTTATTATAACTTTTTATTGTTTAATTCAGGTATAATATTCTAGTAGACATTAATTTTAAATGTGTGACATATCCTTAACAGATGCAATTACAAGATTTACAAACTTCGCAAAATTCTGGATTTATATTCGCATGGTTGCATGAAATTTAAAAATCTAAAAAATTGTCGATGGTTTCACACAAATTTAGCATGACAAGATATTTATGTTGAAATCAATACGCAGACAGATACGGAGTTAAATAGATGTTATTTAGTGCATTCGCTTTTCCTACCATCAAAATATACTCTTAGCATTTTCAAGCTAGAAACTTTTCACGTTTTTAGAATAGGTATTGAAGGTATTTATCCATATCTTGGTGACATTGGATTTTTGTAGGGATATTTAAAGTGTTAGTTTATTGCTGGTAGATTATTAATTTGATCGTTATTTCATTTGGGCTACAGATTACTTGCGGCAGATGTATTTAATGCGAAACATATATAATGTAGTATGTAAAGAAATAAGTTAGAGCATTAATGAGTCGACCAGGTTCTCTAAATTGATTTAAGAAAGAGTATGCCATCCATCAATCTTTCAACAATCGATTCAATATAAATCGTTTTTGATTCATTGTTGAGTTGCCGACACGAACCAAAGTAAAAACTAACTGGTCGCAGACATCTCAATGTTCTTTTCACATTTCTAACCTCACTTGTATTTAATTCGAATCTCCATTTGCGAATCATATATTGACTCAGTGTGCAGCAAAACGTTGCGCATGGCAATGCAACAACCAGCATCAGAACACAGGTTGCTGTAGCAGCCACAAAAATCCAGTAAATAGACAAAGGCAACTTGCTGTAACCAAAGATTGACACGGATGCAACATGACAAAGTATGCAGTATCCAATTCCCATTGTCATAAATAACAGGGAGGAAACTGATTCCCTTCCAATAGATTGCACTATTAATAGCTCCCTGTATTTAGGTATTAAAGCCCTAACACCTTTTTTTCCCGACATCCTAAAAATTTCTGAAACTGCTTGTTTTGCGGAGTATGTTAGAATCAAAAGCGTGACTAAGTAATGTGAAAATGTACGAGCTACTTCCGCCAACACTGGTAGAACAACAAAGCTGCAATAGAACAGTAGGTAGATTGGTGAGGAGTAAAGACTGTGAGCAACTCCGGGTGGCAAAATATTTAAAAATACAAAGTACAAAGGATCTATTCTTATGTTGATTAATGAAAGGAAACCAACAGCGATGGATACCGGCCACGGACCAATTGCTAGATTCAATGCGAGTAGCAACAACATAATTCCAAATTTTTCAATTTCTCCGCACATTCCAAAATTTCGAGTGTCAACGATCAATTGAATCAGACTTCTTTTATTTTCAGGCTTTCCATTTCCCCATTCTGTATGTGGTTTGTTTTCGTTGATTCGGATGCAAAACTTATGCATTTCGTTAAAGTAAAAAGCAAACTCATTAGCATTACTCAGCAGCGCGAAATAAATGTGTAGTGCAAGATAAAAGCAGTTAAAGAGTAGCAATGCTACCATCAAAATCCAATTTAATGCCACGTCCGCTTCAGGATGATGTAAGCCAAAAGTAAGGAGATATATCAGCGAAATGAAAAGTACCAGTTGAGGAAGTAATCCAAAGGTTAGCCATGAAATATTTTTTGTAAGGTTTGGAGTTACCTCAAATTCATTTCGGGTGGCATTCCATTTGAAATAAAATTTGAAATAGGGCCCACGTTCCCAAAAGTGCTCATGGAATTCAAGAATACTCAACATTAATGGTGTTGCCATTTTTATGCTTTTTTATTTTAATTTTGAAGAGCTGACCAAAACTAAACCAAATCCTTTCAAATCCAATGTGTGACTGCTTGTGAATTTTAGTTGCTATGCGAGATGAGTGAGTTGGACGATATTAGATATGAAAAAGTACCTCATACTTTTCCATTTTAGCGACAGTGAGTCTCCTCGTTTTGGAGTCAATTTAATTCGGGCATGAACACTCTTAATGGTGACCGGTATACAATTTTTCCCTAAATGTAAAATAGTATGGTTTACCTGAAAATCCCTGAAATTCCCGATTATTGTTCAACAAAAGGCATACGCCGTTCTCGCGTAGTCAAACAATTTCCATGCCCGAAATTAATGCTTAAAAAATGAAGAGGTACATTCAATACCAATTTTTGATTTAACTGGCTCGTTTTTGTGGCTCGGTCTGTTCTTGCTTTACTACAATAAACTGTAGGGTAAAGTCGGAATTTATCAAATTACTTGACATTTAGACTGGTTTTCTAACGGTACCTTGACTGAAATGTCTGAAAATTGCAAAAACTAAAATTTCTTGGCTTGAAAAATACTGAATATTTTATGCTTGAAATTTTTTTGCTAGTCCTTTTATAAAAACGTTTGTATAAAAACGAAGTTTGTGATGCTACGTCACCGCCTATAAAAAAATTAGGTATTGAATTTTAAATAATAATTAAAGTAGTACCTTACCCTATTCGGCGCTTGCATCTAATTCTGATGCAATCTTCGATGAGTTCGATTTTCATGGTCTTATTTTTGCAAGACGTAGAATTCTATGGAAGATGAAGGATTATGATGCAAGTAAAAATTAGATTATTTCTGGCTAGATCATGGACAGTGGTCTAGCGTTAGAAAGAAATGTAATTTATCCTAAAAAAAATAAAGTGAAAAGTAAACTTTGAGTCAAAGTCAGATTATCAGAATGCCCCTTACTGATATATTGTACTTAAGCACCAGTTATATTACCACAAAAGTTTAAATTATATATGTTATTAGTTCATGATTAGTCTAATACATGACAAGTGTTCCAATTAATTAGAAACTAATTAATGTTTCTAAATTACTTTTAATCTTCCTTAAACATTGGTAACACTCATAAAGAAATGGTTAGTTATAAGGAGGTTTTACGGAATGCATGGATGAAATGGTTAGTTAATGGTGTAATGAAAAGATGGAGGCAAGTGAGACTGTCGTTGGTGTACGAATTAATTCAAGAGAGAGTCAGCGAGTCTGCCGGGCCTCTTGTTATTTTTATGATGTAAATTATGCATTACTCAAATATACTCCGACTTAATCTGAAATTAGCTCTATAATGTGAGTCAGTCCAAAAGTTAGTTTTCTTGAGTTACATTTAATACATCAGTTCGTTTCGTTGTTTTCTCGATAAATACACAAAAGTATATTTCTTACTATCAAAACTTCACTATGCGTAAGTACTATGGAAACAAATATTTTCGGGGAAAAGAAGCATGAGATCAACCGGCATCCCAAACAATACAAAAATAATATGTTTTTGGTTGATTGCGTTAGTATTGTTCGTATTTAATCGAGTTTATTCTAAGTCATCCAATTCTGAAATACCTTTTACCTTTACTGGATATAGTTAAGTATCTTTGTTAACTGTTACTATATCTGAAGGTAAACGTGAAAATACCATTATACTTGTCACCTATACTGAAGCATAGATGGGCGGCCACTTGGCCCATGGCCCACTGGCCCATGGCCCACTTCAGATTTGGTGGCCCACTTTGCCACTGGCCCATGGCCCACTTCAGATTTGGTGGCCCACTTTGCCACTGGCCCATGGCCCACTGTGGCAAAGTGGGCCACGAAAATGGCCCATGGCCCACTGTGGGCCGCCCATCTATGTACTGAAGTACTTGTCCCATCTCTGTGATGTAGTAATAACTGTGTAGCCAAAAATATGTTTTGTCCTTGAAGTTTTAAGCATAAAACTTGTACAAAGGTTTTTTAATTGGAAATTATATATTGGGCGATAATATAATTTTGAATTCAATTAACAATAGGCATTGTTTGCAAGTTTTTTGTCGTCATATTTTTTTCTAAAAATCTTTGGGAGCAGCCATAACTAACAAGTTACAGTCCCCTTTTCCTCATTTTCAGTTAAAAAGAATCGTTGGGAAAAAGGAGGCGAAGGCTTTTCAAGAGAGAAATACAGGAGCAGCAAAAAGAGAGGAAAAGGGTAAAGAACTACTTCAATTATTTAAAATGCAAGAATTAATTTTTTTATGGGCGGAGATGTAGCATCACAGTCTTCGTTTTTTAATAAAAAACTAACATTTTTGGCAAACAAAAAATGCCAAGCATAAAATATTCAGGATCTTTCAAACCACGATTTTTGTTTAGTTTTTACAAGTTTGAGATATTTCAATAAGGTACCTGGACAAAAAAACTGCCAAGTAATTGGATAAATTCAAACTTTAGCATCAAGTTTACTGAAACATAAACCAGGAATCTATATACCCGTATGTATGTGTTTTACATACAGTAAAAAGAACAAATGTCAAACAAAAAAACAAGCCAGTTTAATCAAAACTCGGGATTGAATCATTGAATGTACCTGTTCATTTTTGACAGAGCTGGGGGACCGCGGTACTCCGGTCCTGGACCAACATTAGCGAAAGCCAGAAAAAGTACGAAGAGTAGCGAAGGTGTCCCAGTGCCTTAATGCTTTCATAATTTTAATTTTCGCGTCTTGTATTTACTACATAGTTGAATGAAATTCCTATAAATAATCAACTTACTAAGCTTGTGTGTCTGTCTGTTTGGCGGTTTCACAACTCAAGTCTCCTAAAGACAAAATATTCACACATTAATGTTATTTCAACGACTCCATCGGGAATGCGTTTAGGTTTAATCGGTCAAATCTTTGAACTTCAGGTCCTGATTACATGCAGTCTATTATTATTAGAACCCAGCTCCATAAAACAGACTATTAAAGGTGACATATTGCTGAAATATATCTATGATCGAAAAGTACCGAGTACCTATCCCTGAGTAAAAATGTACCGAGCACCGAACGTCTATCGGTCCTCCAGCTCTGATTTTTGAAATATTAAATTGACTTCGTAATAAAACTTTCGAGACTCGCTGTCGCTAATGGAAAGCGTTGAGGTACTTTTTCATATCCATATCATCGTCCAACTGTATTGTCTCGTATAGCAACTAAAATCCCCCAGCAGTCACACATTAGATTTTGAAGAAGAAGTTTGGTTTTGGTCAGCTCATCCAAATTAAAATTAAAAAAGCCTCACTATGGCAACTCCTTTAATGTTGAGTATCCTCGAATGCCATGAGCACTTGTGGGAACGTGGGCCCTATTTCAAATTTTATTTCAAATGGAATGCCACCCGAAATGAATTTGAGGTAACTCCAAACCTTACAAAAAATATTTCATGGCTAACCTTTGGATTACTTCCTCAACTGGTACTTTTCATTTCGCTGATATATCTCCTAACTTTTGGCTTACATCATCCTGAAGCGGACGTGGCATTAAATTGGATTTTGATGGTTGCATTGCTACTCTTTAACTGCTTTTATCTTGCCCTACACATTTATTTCGCGCTGCTGAGTAATGCTAATGAGTTTGCTTACTACTTTAACGAGATGTACAAGTTTTGCATACAAATCAGTGAACCACGTACAGAAAGGGAAAATGGAAAACTTGAAAATAAAAAAACTCTGATTCAATCGATCATTGAGATTCGAAATTTTGGAATGTGCGGAGAAATTGAAAAATTTGGAATTATGTTGTTGCTACTCGCATTGAATCTAGCAATTGGTCCGTGGCCGGTATCCATCGCTGTTGGTTTCCTCTCTTTAATCCACATAAGAATGGATCCCTTATACTTTGTATTTTTAAATATTTTACCACCCGGAATTGCTGAAAGTCTTTACTCCTCGCCAATCTACCTACTGTTCTATTGCGGCTTCGTTGTTCTACCAATGGTGGTGGAATTAGGTCGTACATTTGCTCATTATTTAGTGACGCTTTTGATTCTAACATACTCCGCAAAACAAGCCGTTTCAGAAATTTTTAGGATGTCGGAAACAAAAGGGGTTAGGGCTGTAATACCTAAATACAGGGAGCTATTAATACTGCAATCTATTGGTAGAGAATCAGTTTCCTCCTTGTTCTTTATGACAATGGGAATTGGGTACTGCATACTTTCTCATGTAGCATCCGTGACAATCTTCGGTTACAGCAAGTTGCCTTTGTCTATTTACTGGATTTTTGTGGCTGCTACAGCAACCTGTGTTCTGATGCTGGTTGTTGCATTGCCATGCGCAACGTTTTGCTGCACACTGAGTCAATATATGATTCGCAAATGGAGGTTCGAAATAAATACAAGTGAAGTTAGAATTATGAAAAGAAAATTGAGAAGTCTACGACCAGTTAGTTTTTACTTTGGTTCGTGTCGGCAACTCAACAATGAATCAAAAACGATTTATATTGAATCGATTATTGAAAGATTGATGAATGGCATACTTTTTCTTGAATCAATCTAGAAAAACTTGACTGCTCATTAATGCTTAACATAACATGTTTTGTACATAAATTTCGCACTATATCTATATCACAAGTAAAATATAGCCTTAATTAAATAACGATAACATTAATAATCTACCAGCAGAAAACTTCAGAAGGTTGTAGTTGAAAATATGGCATCAAAAAATGTCATTCTTAACTTGTCCTTGTACCGTACATATATGCAGTGTCCAAAGTCCAAACAATGCCTCTTGTTAATTTAATTCATGAATAATTATATTAATATTGCCAAATATATACATAATTTCCATTTAAAAAATCTTGGTACAAGTTCTACGTTTAAAACTTCAAGCACAAAACATTTTTTGACTAAGCAATTATTACTGCATCATGCATCAGCATGGAAAGCTTTTTAATTCTAATAAAATTATCAATTATATGTAACTACCATATAATTTTCAACATACTCATATTTATCTCTGTTCGCCCCAATCCACTTGAACATGGAAGCGGGACTTTTGTGATAGGAATGAGTATCCTTGTCTTAAATAGGTTGAGTTGAAGTTGAGCAGATGTTTGTTTTATCTGTGGGTTTTACAAACGATAAACGAGGAAATTTAAATAATCAAGATGGATAATATTCCGAGTTCTGAATTTTCTGTACCTCATAATGGAATACGAAGTCGAATGGTTCACCTCATCAGAAGCTCACTAGGTTATGGATTTACTATCTCCGGGCAAAAACCGTGTCTGCTCAGATACATCGTTGAAGCAAGTCCAGCAGACAGAGCTGGACTCCGACCTGGTAATTTTCTTGTTGGAGTAAATGGAAGGGACGTTTCTCATCTGGCGCATGATGACGTGGTCACTATTATTGGATCTTGTAATACTACTGGATCCCTTAGGCTACACGTAGCGGACTCCTACTTCGTCAGCGAGAGTCCTGAAGATGGTGATGAGGAGTTGCAGGTAAACAGTAAAAGGAAGTCAAGCAAATTGTGATTTTAATCAATCAACGAATAATTATTTTTTTGTTTTAGCCTGAGCAACAAACCCGTCTTCGTGCTGAAGCTGAGTCATTTACTACCTACCAATATCAAGCAGTTGTGGGATACATTGGTTCTGTTGAAATACCTCAAGTTCATGAGAACAAACGCCTCCAAGCATTATCTGCATGTGTCAGAAAACTGAGACAGGAAAAGCGGGTAAGAATTTATCCATTAAACATTAAAGCAAACTGACAGTTTTCGTGGATTTGGTTTCTGCTCCAAATATTTGTATTTTGTCTGAATTTTCCATTCCTGTCCTGATTCTGGATTCCAGGTACGAAGCATCCTGCTCCTAAGAATCCTCTCCAATGGAATCAGTTTGTTTAGCTCAAATCAAAAATTTGTTTCAAATAATGGAGCTCCAATCGCATTTTACTCCTTCAGTAGCATCGTATTTTGTGGCGCCTACGGAGAAGACAGACGTTTTTTTGGATTGGTCACCGTCAGTCCCAGTACCAGTTCAAGAAAGAACAAGAAAGACTCATACTCATGTCATGTGTTCATGGTGGAGCCCAAGCTGATAAGTCATTTGGATCACAGTCGGCGAGCCCTTTGTTTTACTATTCAGTGTACACCGTTATCCGTTCCAAAGAGTGGTCAAGTTTTGGGAGTCCAAGAATGTGCAGAGTTTCCCGCGACGGTGGACACTATCTTAAATTCCATAATGTGGAGATTACATAGCTCTTCTTCTTCTCACCAAGACCAAGCCATTACTCCACAGCGAAGCCATAGCAAAGCTAGAGATAGAGAGAAAGCGTTTCGCTCAAGCATGGAAATAAAAATGAGTCCAGTCGTTGTTGTTGATCAAGATTTAAGCAAGTCAAATACTCTCAATGGAGCTTCCACCGTCTCTATGATACCTCAACCTGATGGCAGCGTAGAAAATCTTCCTAATAACCAAAACCAAGTTCCAAACCCATTGGAATCAAAGAACGAGAATAATATTGAATCTTCTACTCCAGCAGTTCATCAGGTAATAAATTATTATGCAATTTTTTGTTGCTAAGATTTCAATTTTCGTCCTAAATAATTTCCCTCGGAATTATCTACTCGTTTTTCCTTAGGAATTGAAAAATTCCAGTGACGAAGTTGAGTGGGAATTCAATGGACTTAAACTACCATCGTCATCGCCAAAGATGGAAGAGAACAAAGGGAAAAAGTGGGCAGATTCTATCGAAAATTTGTTGTCAGATCCTGAGGGATTCCAAGTGTTTACCGTAAGCTGTTGTTATTTTTAATGTATTTTGCTCAATTTCTTGTTTAAAAATGAAAATAATCTATATTCTACAATTTTGTTAAAGAAATTTCTTGAACTTGAGTTCTCAGTGGAAAATATTAATTTCTACACCGACTGCTTAATGTTCAAGGAAGGTTTTAGTTTGCTGAATCAACCACAGAGGTTTTCAACGGCCTCAACTATATTTCAAAAGTACCTGCAGAATGAAGGAGCTACAGATCCTGTTAATGTTGATTTTCAAGTATAAAAAAATGTTCCACTTCAAAACCTTTATTTTATTGGAATCTTATGAAATTATTGCTTTTATACTATTTTAATATTTTATGTTAGGCTCGAAATCAATGCGAGAAAGCTTTATATCAAATTGAACCAACTCAAGACATGTTTGACTCAGCCCTGGCTCAAGTGTTTAATCTATTAAAATTTGATTGCTATCCTCGCTTTTTACGATCAAACATTTTTCGGGATCTCACATCATCATCATCATCCCCTCCAGTACCTGAAGCTGGTGACCAAGTGGATTCGAATCACAATCAGGAATTTGTCAAGCCATGCAAACTTGATTTTGATGGACGGAGACGCTCACTGTTTCCATGGAATATAAAGAAGAACAAAGCGGATAGTAGGAAGAACACCATTGCATCTCTATTATGATTGATGATAATTTAATATTTGTTTTTAATAAAGTATCTTAGTAAAATAATAAAAATTATAATAAAACAAATACAAGAATAATTAATAGAATATGTCTCTATTTGTCATCTTCCTCATGCTCATCTTCTTCATGGATTGTTGGATATTGTGGGACAAAATCAGGCGGCTCATTATTTTCCTCTTCTGAAAATTGTCTTGACATTTCCACATCCCTTCCATTCATTTTCTTGTCCTGTAGGGGTACTGCTTCCTCCGGAGAGTCAACCAAATCATCCCCACCAGGCTTCTTTCTCTCGAAACAGCCGCACTGGTAAAAAAGAAACGAAAAATATTACTTTTTTCATCTTAGCGGACATGGAAATTCTTAAGGTACACGGGTGCTTTTTTCCCAATTTTTTTGAGAAAATGTAGGAAAAAGAACTTCCATGACCGCATTTTAGTAAGCCTTAATAATTTAATGGTAAATGGATAATTTAGACTTACTCCATAAAGGCAAAATACGACGGAAGCCAACACAAGCAACCCAATTACTATGGCAAGAATGTAAATCCACTTGGACACTCGTTTATATTCCTCCTTCTCAATTATCGTTACAGCTACCGTTTCATCTGGCTCATTTGGTGTCGGTTGAATATTTTTAACAACTTCGGGAAGTATAAGTACTCCCTTACTTTCTACCTGGATGGCTGAGACCTTATGTTCTTTCAGAAGATCTCTTATAACATCCGACTCAATATCAATGACGAAGGATATAAGTGCTTCTGTGCCAGCTTTCATAAGTCCCGCTTTACACGTCACCTCCATGCAAGCTACGAAAGGGGAGTCGCAGTGAATTAGTAGCCTGCCTTTCTCCACAAGACTGAAGTTGGACTCTTTTGAAATATCCCGGTCTTTTGGAAGGTAGCCGCCGATTCCCGCCAAATCAAAATCTGGATCTGCATAGTCTGCATCATCCCGAGTATTTGAGGAGAGAGTTGATAGGTCCAAATCTTTTTGGGAGAAATGACCTTTTGTAGGGTGACAATTCATTTCTCCATCCCCGCCTGTGTTCACTCCCCGAACGTTTATAACTGTTCCTGTTGAAGTGGTGAGGTTGACAGGGAGACTAAATACTGCCCAAACATTTGCCACGGATGAAGGACCTTTGAGTCCTACTTCAAAAATGTGTCGGAAAACTACGAATGGGGAAACTGTTTCTGAGTTGAAAATATCAAGAATACGGGAGCCCGTGATGTAAGCGTCAGCTGAAGCGTAGAGGGGAAGAAGAATAGTTTGGGATGGGTCATTAATTATTTCGGAAGCTGTTATTGCTTTAACGTTAAATACAATGCCGGTTTCAAGCTGTTTTTCATTGGCGATTATGTTTGACATGTCAAATTCCAAGGATACAGTTGCAGATTGGGATTCTTCAAGCAGGCTGCCAAGATTGCATCTGTAAGTGTGAATGGAGTCTTCTTTACTTTCGAGAGTGCAGTCTTTAGGGGGCCGTTTTAAAGTGAGTCCTATTAAAAAATAGTTAATTTTTAGCTGGTGCAAACATTATCAATTATTCCAAAAATATTTTGATGTACTTGACCAAGAAATTAAAACAGCAGGAGCGATCGCAGTTTCCCTCAAATTTGACATTTCCACGTCCATGAAAAGTGAGGTGGCTGACCCAATGAGGAAACCTCGTTGTTCCGATCTATATTAACACAAAAGCATTTTATTTTTTAACAAATTTTCTGATGGGGTGACCAAAAACTTTTATTTTTATGGAAGCTCCTGATAAAATTTCCTGTCAATTGCCTTACATGTCTCGAAACGTAGTTTTCAGCACCAATTCCACCTCGCATTTATTATCATCCCCACACATCACTTCAAGTGGAAGTTGAAGCTCAGGTGCCTTTTGCTCCTTAGTATTTATCACCGCACATGTTTTGCAAAATGAGCTGAATGATTCGCCAGTTACAATAACAGCCCCGTTAATACCGACATCCATTTTTCTAGCTTTAACTCCAGTATCCCCAGCACCAGTTTCAGAAATAAATACATCTTGTTTGAAGACAACAGGCGCTCCGGAAGTTTCAAGAGGCTGAATGACCCTTGCGTAAATTTTCTTGCAGGTTTGAATATTTATTGATAGGTCAGTTATGTAATCTAATTGATCTTCAAGTTGATTTGGTTGCAAATCTGCCTGTGCAATTTGAACTCTTCTTGGCCTAATGTAGGCATCAGAAGTAATTCTAACTCGTAACTCTATTAAACATTGAAGAAAATGTTAATCAAGTTTGTTAAGGAATTTAAAACAAAAGTAAAATAATTTTTTCACTTACGAATTGAAGATGGTGCATTTGTTCCTGTGTATTTTACACACGACTCAATGTTAAAAGCTTCTACATTTAGCTGCAATTTTTTCAAGTCTGATTTTATCACACCGGATACAGTTACAACTGGTTTTGAGCGAAGAATGACAGTTTGGGATGAGTTAAATGATCCAATGACAATGTCTACAAAAATAATTCAGGAATTGTAAAATAAAATTATATGAATTTTACGAAATCTTTTTTTTCTCAAATTACAGCATACGTGTATACTTACCGTTGAATCCATTATTATCAATGTCCTCATTTCCTCCCATACTGATTCCAAAGCCTCTCATTCTGTTATCAATATCCGACGCTCTTATCACCTGAGCATACAAATTTATCTGGCCTGACTCACTCCCATGATAAATGTATACAGCTCCCGTTGCTCCGTCTGAGAACAGGTTACTTTCATAGGGAGCTGATATGGCAAAATCTGAAAGAAATCCATAAATGAAATAAATCATTCACAAATTACAAAAAACCAAAAAAATTACATATCATCAAAGTAGCTCACCATTATAACCATCCTTGTTCAAGTCTCCCAAAGAAGCCATCGCCGTTCCAAATTGTGACCAAGGTCTATTTCCCCCATTGATAATCTTACTATTTCTACTTAAAGTAGCTCCATTACTCAAATAAACAAAAACTGCTCCTTCATCACCATAACCTCCAAATCTATCAAAACCACCACTGATATCACTTCCACCTCTCGACGTTACCAACAAATCTGATCTTTGTCTCAATCCTTGAGCCCTGCTGTATCGTGGAGCCCCAATTACAAGATCATCTAAACCATCCCCATTGATATCAATCACTAGAAGCGTAGCCCCAAAATACGCTCCAGTTTGGTCTCCTTTAATCTCATCCAAAATTATAAGCGGTCCATTTGCCGTTTCGGGAAATCTGAAAATGATTACTTTCCCAGCTAAATTATTGCCACGGGGTGCTCCAGCAACGTATTGGAAAAGTACTTTGGATGTTGATGATGATGATGAAGAAGAAGCTGACCCCATTTCAAAAAAGTATCCGGAACTTATAGAATAACCAAAGTAGTTGGCTTTCGTAATAGATTCCAGAATCTGTCCTGGTTTGTTCAGATAAGTCCTTTGGAAAGTAAGCCCGTCATCTCTACTCAAATATTGGATGACACTTCCCCTATATTGTTCTGTACCTGGGGCACCCATAACAATTTCATTTCCTCCGGATTTGGGTAAATGAATGGAAAAGCCAGCTTGGCCATTTCTCCAAGCAGTAATCCGACCTATTTCAGGTGACGCCAAGGGAATCAACCGAGATGCGTCTGGAGAGGATGGTGTTGAAATTGGCGGAGGTAGAACGTCTTTAAATAAATCTTGTTTTGGCCGTCGATAACATATCCCATGCATTAAAGAGTCGTCTCCATCTAACGGCCGGTTTTCCCATTTACTTGCGCAAGCTAAGAAATTCTTGGAGTCGAGAGCCGTTCCCCCTGGACCTCCAAGCCATGAACCGTTTTTCCAATCCGTTACGTTGTGCTGAAGGTCATGGTATTGGTTTCCTGTTGGAGACATTATGACTTGACGACACTTTTCTTGGGAATGACCAAGAGTGCATTGCCATATTGTGCCAGGCTCGTTGATATCGTTGTGGGCTGCTATTGTTGAGTTTCCTTTCGGAGCTCCGATTATAACCCTAATATTTTAAATGACGTTTTATTTTTATTATACCAAAAATAAATTTTTGAAAAATAAATTAACTCACCATGATAAACCTTGATCCGATTTGAGGAAACTGACACTAGCACCAAAATAATTTGGAGATTTTGCTCCCTTTTGAATTATTATGGGGTAACGAACGTCAATATTAAATGAGTAGCTACTACCTATAAAAAATAAATTTATATAGAAGATTGAAATCCATATCCGTCGAATTTTTGCCATTTTTTAAATCACTTTTCACTTGCAAATGCATGCAAGAATATATTGGTATTGAGACCAACTCAAAGAGAAATGAATGTTCGTTTGGTTCGGTGAAACATTATTCATGCCATTGATTTGACTCATGTTATCTTTATTATTTTTTCGTGGAGCATCATCATCACCACTTCCATTCCATGTTATCTGTTTTTTGGAAAGATAAGCCGGCTGGTTTTCCTTTACGGTATTTACGTGTATTGAGCATATTTCAGATATTTCATAAGTTTGAGAAATATTACACATAGGTGAAGCATTGAGTATTGGTTCTCTGAAAATTTATTTTATGACTGTATTGAGTTGGACCAAATGTACATACAATTTATTGCTACGCAAAATCATTATGTGTTCTGCAAAACATGCCAGCTCACACATGATGATAAGCCATATTATCTTCATACGTATGACTCACTCTATCAAATGCATAACTTAGATTGAGAATGAAGAGCCTTGTTTTTATTTTTATATGAAACTCTTGCAGAGTATAATTTATTGTTTCTTTTGTTTTACCTGTTCAAAATTATTTCGTAGCTTTTAGTATTGACTTCCCACGATGATTTTTAATACGAAAACACAAGATCACAAACAAGATATTGGTACCAGGTAGTGAGTAACCGCTGAATGATAGATTTTAAGAATTTCAAAAATATATTTCTTTCGAACAAAAAATAATGACTAGATGCATCGATAATTTGGAATAATTTTGAACTTGGACGTATGAACATTTTTTATAAGTTCTCCGTTTGGTCTCGATTATATATTTAGCGGTTGGCTACCTTTAATGCATACATACATGTTATGAAATTAATTAATTAATTAATTTATAGATAAAGTAAAAAAATGTTGGTTATGAAATCAAACTGCTTAAGTATTTAAATTTTTTTTAAACCAAATGGATGGTCAAAGAAAATAACTAAACGTTTCAAAATTTCCCAAAAACAATCAAAGTGTATTTAAGGCATTTAATGGATGAATGATAGACGTTGAATATGTGAAAAATTTGATGCAACGGTCGACAAAAAATCGACGCGAGAAAATTCTTTGCTTAAATGTTTAAATACAAATTCGTTAGAAGTACAGTTATATGTATTTAGTTGTCTCCAGCTATAGATTTCGTGGTATTATTGCAGCTAGTTGTAGTCAAATTATTTCGGACAGCAATACTTTTGTGTCAAGTCTGAAACATTAAGCCATTTCTTGAAACAAAATTTTTACATTAAAGAGTTAAAGTTCTGAAATGACACAATTTGAAGTATTTATAACTCATCCGGTCAAAATTACTTACACTACTACGACTATTGGTAATTTGTATACAAGTACGAAGGGATTATCAGAAATGTCCGGTCAACTTTGATTACGATTATCTCAAAGAGGACTTCCTCAAATACAATGCTCTGCATATCCTCTGAAAGATAAAGATTATGGCTTTTGAATGATGGGTTGCTTGTAGTAGCAGTCATTTGCTTTGTAGAGTTAGAGCTGGAAACGTAAACGCGAATGTTTTTTACAACGCAAGATATTTGTGCGCAGATAAACTGCATTTTTGAAGAGCCTTTCTTCGCCCTTAATTAGAAAGGAGCTTCAAAAAGATGGTTTTGATCCATTGCCAGTGCGATCAACTAATATTGAGTGGTGCAAGCGATTTCGTAGGGGTGACTCATCACTAGAAAACAAGACAAACCCAGGATGACCTTTAAGTTTGACTGACGACAGATACGTAGCTAAAATGAAAGCTGTTGTTGAAAAGGACAGACGACTCCTGTTGCGGGAAATAGCAGAAAAGGTCAATATAATTGTCATGTCAGTGTTGAGAATTCTACATTTGACTTTGGGTCTATACCTTCGCTGTGCAAGGTGGATTCCCAAACTGCTCACACATCAACAAACGAAATTTAGGTGCAAACAATCCAAGAAAATCTCAACCTCCGTTCTCAGGATAGAGATTTTTTCTGGGGCAAGGTGTGACTGGGGATGAAAGTTACCTTAATCCCTATCTGGCAGAGACTAAAAGACAGTCATCACAATGGCTCCCAGCTGGTTCACAACCCACCTTTAAAAACATGTTTTAAAAAGTGTATTTTCATAGCTTGGACGTAGAGGCCCAGCATTCTTCTCTACTGGCATCTCGGCTCTTGAGAAAAGGTGGAAAACTTGTGTGCAAGTTGGGGGAGATTATGTAGAAAAAATTGATTGAATATGTCAAGTCGTTATAAAATGAGAGCAAAATAAAGTTGACCGGACATTTCTGATAATACCTTCGTATAAAGTTCAAAGTTTGGAATTTCTTAACTAAATACCAAATGCATTTGGAAATGTAAAATAATAACAAAACAATCTTCAACGTATTTACTGTTGTAGACAAATACTTTTCATCCCTGTCCCAATTTGAAACATTTAAAATTATATTTTCAGTCAGTGCTCAGACCACGGATTGGTGGTTCAAAAATTTATTCTAAAATTGAAATTTTTTCCCGCTACTAATTTTAATGAAGTATTAACTAATTTTAAAAATAGTGTTTGCTATTTTAATTTATTTTTTTTAATTTCAAAGCCATATTAAAGAATTTAAATCTCAAAACTCTGTACCTGTGTGCCTTTAGGTGAAAAAATAGAATTGCAACGGTCATTTTTTTTAAAAATCCACTCACATTCATTTTCATTGTAAAATACATTAATTAAATTTAGAACTACGCATTTTTTGTTAAAAAAATACTTTCAACAAAATATAATTTTGGACCCCCGATCGTTGGTCCGGGACAGCCAATCGGTGGTCGTCTGATCACTGACTGATTTTGTCATATTATGTCAGCCTTGAAATATTCAGAAATATTTTAGGTCAAAGGTTTGTGATTGAAAAAAAAATTAAATCATTCGTTAACACATTACAAATTGAAATATTTGAATATATCAAGTTGGTGTCAGACTGTCATAAACCCTCACTACATTGGAGACAGTCTATCTTTTTTAATTTGCGTTTAAGCATTAATATGACATTAAATAATACAGTGTAAATTTTTTACAATGTGCTTGTATAAGATTTAAGTAATGAACACTTACATCAAATTGTGGGCTTTCCTATCATTGCGTGCTTACGAGCCGCTTGGATTTGCTAATGGAAGAGATAGAAAATTAGCCAGCTGCTCCAGTTTGTTCTCAAAGCAATATTGGAAATTCCCTTGATAGTCATTTAACCATAATATATATTATGTATAGCCACGTCGGCAGACATTTAGCTACAACGACATATATAAGTATATAGAAATCGTCATTTTTTCATCAAATCATTTCAAAACACTCACGTAGTAAATAAATCATCTCAAAAACATTTTCTGTTCTGCTCAAGTATTTTCCTTTCAGTTGAACAATATTTAGCGACAGTAAAATTCACGTTCAAGATGAAGCAATCGCTTCTTAAAATTATCATGCCTAATATAGTTATATTGTTCTCATGGAACGTTTTACTGCAAGAATGCAGTGGCTCCAAATCCGATTGGCACTTTACCATTGGCACCATGGAAGAACTCATTAGCTCAAGAAAATACTACAAACATTTCGACTCACGGTTTCTTCAAAATTTTCCGGCACCCAATTCCAACCAAGATTTGGTCACAGTTGAAAATCTGAACGATTTTCTGAAACCATTTGAGCGTTGCTTGATTTACGTTACGAATTATATGAATGTGAGCCTGCATCATCCAACTGTTCCCTTATTACTTTCTCAATCTGAACCTATCTTGAGACAACATACGCGTGATATAGAAGATAAAATCTTCGGAATTAGGAAGCATTCACTAACTCCAATGTCAAACGGCACCTTCAAAATAAACAGTCGTACATGCAAAACTAAATTTTTTGCTACATCTTCCAGTTCACTATCATTTTCCGGCATTTGTATGGCACTCAATCACAAAAGGTTTGTTTCACAATCAAAACCATGGAACTGCGAATTGAAATTCAACATTTTCCCACCCATTTACACTGCTACACGACCTAAGTTTTATGAGCCCGAGCTCAACCTCAAAACGGAAGTGTTCTATGGGCAAATTGATTTGTGGCACCACAAAAACTCAAAAAAAGAAGAGGGAGTCAACCTAATTGGAGGTGTAAAAAGATTTGTTCCATCATCGGTTCCATCCATTAATATCAACGTGCTGGACCATCAGTCACATAAAACCTGGCTGAAAAGAAATGCATATTCCCAATGGATTTTGCAAAATGTGCGACCTTTCATGAGAAAAACTCCTAATCGATCCCAACCATATATGACAAATGAAATCTATATGGTGCTATTGACATCCAAGAAATCTAGCCCGAATGATTTAAAAAATATTGTTGCAAACATTGCAAAAACGATGCTTCTCCAACCATGTTTTAACTGCATTGGATTTCCTACGGAACCAGACTTGACCACGATAATTGAGATTTCTGAACCTTCATTGACTTCAAAATTGGACAGTTCTTTTCTTTCCAAACTTCTTTTCCCCACTAAAAGTGAAATGGTTAGTTTTTATGTCATTGACGCTGATGGCCCAGCTGGGGTACTACATTTATATATGGATATATGTGTAAATGCTAATAAATGGCAGCGGCTTTTACAAAAGCAAGACATTGAAGATAAGTTCTCACTTGTGTTGCTGAGTGTTTTCCAGACCATCTTTAGAAACTACTCCTACGTTCCTGGAGATGGTATTCGATGTGATAATCACGTTCAAACCGTGGAAAAATCTCGCTTTCCTAAAGTTTTGTTTTCCATTTCGCTAAAACTTTCAAAAATTCAGTATGATTATGCGCTATTCAAAAACCTTGACAGAATTAATTTAGCAACGTTTTTGTCCTGTGGTAGGCCAGTTATATCAGGTTATGCGTTTGCCGAGTTAGTGAATGTGTTTGACGATTATGTTTGGATATTTCTCATTGTCTCCACAGCATTACTGACCGTTTCCCTATACATCGTTAGTAATTTGTCACACAAATTGGATGCAAGGAATACACCCAGAGAATGGAGTTGGGAAAATTTATTTTCAATTTTGAAGCAAGTTTTCAAATCACTTGTGGAACAAGGAGATCCATTTGCATCCAGTTTGGCAAAAGAAACTAGCCTGCGTCTGAATATTGCGGGTTTACTTTTGGCTAGCATTGTGCTAAGCAATGCATACAAAAACACAAATGTATACAACATGATTGCACCTCGAAAACCTATTCCGTACGAAAACTTTTCACAACTTGTCACAGATAACTTTACCATCTTCAACCGCGGACAATATCAACGAGCTGTAACTGCTGAAAGATTGGATTATTTAGATGAACAGCAAAAGGGAGTGAGCTACGCTGACTTTACGGGAGCACTTCTTGATCATCAATCCCAAGTCATCACCTCAATGAATTATATAATTGGAATTGAGTCTGAAGTTAGACTGTTATTAGCAGAGAATGAAAATTATGAAGGGGAATTCCAACAAGTTGTTTTCAAATCGAATATGACCAGTGAATTGTACAGCATGTTAGCAAAAAAGGTACAACTGGTTCCTGGGCTAGAAAATCATGTTCAAAATCTGGTTAAAAAATTTATACCCAAAAATCTTTACGGAAAACTTAAACCCTCAGATTTTGATACTTTCCATTTGAATTTTGAAAAAAATCTGAGTAAGTGGCAGAAAGAGACTGTCTATAAAATGCTCGAAGTATGCAATAAAACTGCGGTTATACTACCACGATTTGTAGCTAACGAACTGGCTCGAAAATTACAAAAGAAATATGAAGGGCTAGCTTTTGTAGGCAAAGAGAATTTTTATCAGCGTTACTTTCTAATTCACCCAATTGGCCATGTACCACCATTTGTCACTGACGGATTTGGGGTAATGCATTCGTCAGGAATATTGCAACAAATGATCGACTTTGTCATGTCGACCACAAAACTAGCTGCTGAAAACAGTAGACTGGTTCATGAGCCACAAATTGCTGCGTTGGAAGGCAATGTGGCAGTAATATTTATTGTACTACTATCAGGTTACGTAATCGCAATTCTGGTTATCACAATTGAGTTTATCATAGCAAAAATATGTAATTGTACCTTGGGCTACAAATATTATGTAGGGAAACTTTTTGGTCTTATTTTCTATTGTATGCAAGCAATTTTAGCAACTGTTAAAAGTACTTTCAATTTAATATTAAGGATTCCAAGATTTATTCAAGACTTGAAAAGTTATTTCAGAAAATGCTTAGACAGAGGTGTAAGTTGGTGTCGCCGAACCGAACCGAACCATTGAGGTTCCAAAAAATCAGCCGAACCGAACCGAACCTGCTATTTTTCCGGGTTCGGCCGAACCGCACCGAACCATGAAAAGTTTTAAGTTCTGCCGACCGGAATCACTGTAATATTTAAGCTTCACCGAACCAATCCATACTACAAACATTTTACCGAACCGAACCAGTGCAGACTTATTTCATAAAAAACAGTATTATATTATAACGGCAAATATTTTCATTATCATAGCTCCAAAATTCGGAGCCCGAATGTTAATTATTTTTTAATAATGCTTCAATACAGGATCCATAAACCGAAATAAACAATGCATACACTTATATGATAATATGTATAAGTATGAAGTAGATTCTTTGTTAATAAAAGCAAATAATAACAAATCAAGTAAATATTTAACAACTTGTTTGCTTACATTCGATATAAATTTAATTTTAAAATGATCAAGAAACATGTATGTGTCTCATCATCAGTCTGAAATAATAACTTATTCAAACTAATTAACAACTAGTTGATAGTAATTATGCGATGTCACGCAAACGGAAGAGATTTAAATCAATATTGTGTACAACAGTCTAACATTTTTGTACTAAAATAGACAATGAATTTAACAGTGTTCGGCATGTCAATAAATGGCAAGACTGCAATGGCTGACATTATTGTCATTTGACTGACATAATACCGAATTATTGACGGCAATAATGGCAGAATTTGACAATATTAACTTTATCATTGAAATACAGCAAAGTACAGGTAATAAATGTTACGAGCCTCATCAATCTTCTCAACAAATATGAATAAAAAAGATAAACTGTTTCCGTAAGGATTCTGTTTTCCGGTTTCTTGTGCTTACTCAAGTCTATCCATACCATTTTGTATGGTGCGTATCGAGTGTGCAAGTATATATAAAGCAAATAACATGGGAAATACTGTCAAATATTACCAGCCATTACTGCCAATATTGTCAATAATAACCAGTCAGTGTCATAATAGTAATATTGCCGGCAAAGTCCGAACACTGGAATTTAAACTTCACCGTTAGATGCCGTTTAAACTACAAACCACTTGCTACTAAAAACTAACAAGTAGAGCAACCTAACATGGCTTCTGGCTGGTAATAATAGAAAATAGAAAAAAGGGGCATTTTAACTATCAACAAAAAACAAAAATGACGGGTAGACTTTCACAAAATAATAGGAACAAAGAACTATGATTTGATAACCTATTTTTTCTAAATGAATTTATAAATATATTTATGTATGTTCTATTTGCTTTTAAATAAAGACTTCACAGGAAAACGTAAGAGCAATGTACTAACGAGGGAAGGACCAAGCAAGGTTATTTTTGATTTGGCTGAAACTTGCATGAAACTGGCATGAAAGTACCTAATGCTAAGAAATTATTCGGTGCCAAATGCGAGGTCTCCATGGCAAAGCTTTTCTGAGTTAACCAGCCTTCAATTTGTCAAACTCGGGTTTTAAATACAGGCATGGGTGCCTGCATAGGAACGCTAATAGCTGTTGTTTGTCTAAAATGAACTATTTGACGATATTTCATGGTTTGCAACACTTTTACAATCACATATCGGGGTTTTTCATAATTTTTTGACTTTTTGGGAATCTCGAATTGATTGTGAAGGGGTTCCCGTGAAAGATGGTTTTCTCCATGATAAACTCCATAAGAATAATTTTTATTAAGCTAGTGACGTAGCATCACAAACTCCGTTTTTAATCAAAAGATAAAGCGACTGGCGACCAAAAAAAATCAAGCATACCATATTCAGTACCTTTCAAACCATACTTTTTGGTTTTTACAATTTTCAGTTAGTTCATGTAAGGTACCTTTACAAAACAAGTCTTAATACCAAGTAATAGAATAAATTCAAACTTTAGCCTTACACGTGAAGTAAAAACGAACAAATATCGAACCACAAAAACATGCCAGCTTAATCAAAACTCGGTATTGAATGTACCTGTTCATTTTTGAAACATTAAATTCGTGCATGAAATGTTTTTATGTACGCGCGTGCAACGTAAGCGGGTTTGTAGAGGTAAAATGTCACTTTTACATTTGGTAAAAAATTGGGTATACATATGCCAGGTTCGTCAAAAAGAATTTCCATGGCCGAATTGAATTGACTCCAAAATAAAACTTTCGAAAACTTACAAGACTATCTCTAATGGAAAGCGTTGAGGTACTTTTTCAGGTCTAACATCGTCCAACTGTCTCGTCTCGCATAGCAACTAAATTTCCCCAGCAGTCAAACATTAGACTTGGAAGGAGACGTTTAGTTTTGGTTAGCTCATCCGAATTAAAATTTTTTAAAAAACTCAATATGGCAACTCCGTTAATGTTGAGCATCCTCGAATTCCATGAGCTCTCTTGGGAACGGGGGCCCTATTTTAAATTTTACTTTAAATGGAATCCCACCCGAAATGAGTTTGAGGTAACTCCAAACCTTACAAAAAACATTTCATGGCTAACCTTTGGATTACTTCCTCAACTGCTACTTTTCATTTTGCTGATATATCTCCTAACTTTTGGTTTACATCATCCTGAGGCAGACTTGGTACTAAATTGGATTGTGATGGTTGCATTGCTACTCTTTAACTGCTATGATCTTGCCCTACACTTGTATTTTGCGCGGTTGAGTAATTCGAATGAGTTTGCTGATTACTTTAACGAGATGTACAAGTTTTGCACGCAAATCAACGAACCACATTCAAAAAGGGTAAATGGAAAACTTGAAAATAAAAATACTCTGACTCAGTTGATAATCGAGATTCGAAAAGCAGGAGTGTACGGACAAGGACAAAGCGAAAAATTAGGGATTCTGTTGTTGCTACTAGCATTGCTTATATCAATTAGTCCATGGTTGTTATCCATCGCTGATGGTTTCCTTTCATTAATGGAACTAAGAATGGATCCTTTTTACTTTTTATTTTTAAATATTTTACCACCCGGAGTTGCTCAAAGTCTTTACTCCTCCCCAATCTACCTACTGTTCTATTGCAGTTTCGTTTTTCTACCACTTATGGCGGAATTAGGTCGTACATATTCTCATTATTTAGTCACGCTTTTGATTCTAACATTTTCGGCAAAACAAGCAGTTTCAGAAATTTTTAGGATGTCGGAAACAAAAGGGGTTAGGGCTGTAATACCTAAATACAGGGAGCTATTAATACTGCAATCTATTGGTAGAGAATCAGTTTCCTCCTTGTTCTTTATGACAATGGGAATTGGGTACTGCATACTTTCTCATGTAGCATCCGTGACAATCTTCGGTCACAGCAAGTTGCCTTTGTCTATTTACTGGATTTTTGTCACTGCTACAGCAGTTTGTGTCCTGATGCTGTTTGTTTCATTGCCATGCTCAACGTTTTGCTGCACACTGAGTCAACATATGATTCGCAAGTGGAGATTCGAATTAAATACAAGTGAAGTTGGAAGTATGAAAAGAACATTGAGATGTCTGCGACCAGTTAGTTTTTACTTTGGTTCGTGTCGGGAGCTCAACAATGAATCAAAAACGATTTATATTGGATCGATTATTGAAAGATTGATGAATGGCATACTTTTTCTTGAATCAATTTAGAAAACCTTGACTACTCTTTAATGCTTTAACTTATATGCCGAAATCCGAAGGGGGTTGGTGTCTATTGTGCTGATGGTACCATTTTCGCATTAAATACATTATACGACTAGTAAAATGTAGCCTAAATTAAATAACGATAAAAGTAATAATCTGTAACGATAATAGCAGCAACTATAAACTAATGCTTTAATTACTGGTTCAAAAATCCAACATCACTAAGACATGGATATGAGAACTTTCAAACCTACTAAGCTCAAAAACGTAAAAATTTTATAATATGAAAATGTCACGAATATATTTATTTAGAAGGTAGGCAAAGAAAACGCACGAAACAAAATAAACTAAAACGCTTTTTTGTAAACACCCTTAAACTGTTATTACACAGGGTATAAGTATAACTGACGCATTCCTGGAAGGATATATAAACTAACTATGCATATCTTAGGAATACTAACTGTTATGAACACATGATTGACTTTTATTTTTTGTTGACTTACCTTTACATATCCCTCCAGGAATACGTATAGTGTTAGCTGATAGTTTATTTTTTTGTTCGTTTTATTATGTACCTTTAGGTATATATTGAAAAGACTCATGACATCGTCTGTCCATCTGCGGGCACGATAACTCAAAAACAGTTTGAATTTTTTGAATCCTGTTTTCAATAATCACTATATTAGGTCAAAAGTAAGGTCGAGTTCGAAGATGGGTCAAATCGGTTCAGGGGAACTCCTGGGTCACAGGTCAGGTCAATGTTTTTGAATAGTAAGGTATAGGTTGTGACACATCAAAATGAAGCTACGTGTGAGACTAAATCAGTGATACTATTTTTGAAAGTTTTTGATAACCCCAACGTGACCTATGACCATGATAAGGTCAAATATATTTTCAAATAGCAAAGTATGGGTTGTGATACATCAAAATGAAGGTACTGGTGAGAACAGTTCATTAATGGGGCTCCCAAATTCTTAGGTAACCCCAGTGTGACCTTTGACCTTATTAAAATAAAATAAATTCTAGAGGTGAGGATTACTCAGAAGGGGAGGGGGAGTCGGGAAATTTTAAAGGTACATCATTACATCTCGATCTGTCGGGTTTATTAGACTAGGAAATTACATATTTGTAAAATAAAAAATGAACCATTTTAAAACCTAAATAATTCATTATATTATATTTAAGTCTTATAATAGAAATTTTAAAAAATCGTATTTTGTAAGTGAAATATCACATCATGCTTACATGCAATTATAGCCAACTTCATTCAAATGCAACAATGGTCAGGTAGGTATTAGGAGGATATTATCCACATTAGAATTTAACTTCAGTTAAATGTAAACGATGCAGACGATAATACTTAACATATAAACGATATGAATTTCTTCTTTTTAAATTTGTCTGATCTATACGTTACAAAAAAATCCAGTTACATATCTATTTGACCATAAATTATGCATAAGGTTTGATTAACTTGGATAGGACATTGTGAATTTTGTTTGGTACGCTCAACAGACCAGTGCAATGTGAAATGCAACATCGCACACATACACAGGTCCCTAAGGCCAATTTCCTAAACATTTTTGTGGCCACCCGATGGTCCCCAGGTGATACGCCCAAATGTCCAAAATGTAGGTGATAAACATGGATAGGACACTTTTAAAATTCTTGGTTATTTTACTAACAAACTTAGTGGGTCTACTATACATTAGAGTCCAATTCTGCCGAAATCTGGAACCATTGTCCAGTCGGGTGGAGGGAGGAGGAATGCTTAAGTGGAAATTTTTGATAATTTTAAATTAAGGCGTAACTGTAAATTAATGGTCACCATAATTTCAGTTCAAAAATGGTATTTTGGCAAAAACTGGATGTGTTTGATCGAGGAATGAAATCACTGGAGTTAAAGGGGATTCATTTAAAGTGCCACCGTTTATACCAAATTTGTCCAACCAAAATTTATATTATTCGAAAATTATTCGATTTTATCCCTTTTTTTATTTGCAATCACAGATTTTAAACTTTATTTGACTTCCGTTTACCTCCAAGTCCTCATCATCACCATCGTCAGAACTCTCGCTGACGTAGTTGTCCGCTACGTGTAGCCTAAGGGATCCAGTAGTATTACAAGATCCGATAATAGTGACCACGTCATCATGCGCCAGATGAGAAACGTCCCTTCCATTTACTCCAACAAGAAAATTACCAGGTCGGAGTCCAGCTCTGTCTGCTGGACTTGCTTCAACGATGTATCTGAGCAGACACGGTTTTTGTCCAGAGATGGTAAATCCATAACCTAGTGAGCTTCTAATGAGGTGAACGATTCGAATTTGTGTTCCATTATGAGGTACAGAAAATTCAGAACTCGGAATATTATCCATCTTGATTGGTCTGTATTATTTAAATTTTCTCGTTTATCGTTTGTAAAACCCACAGATACAACAAACACCTGCTCAACTTCAACTCAACCTATTGATTTGTTATTCGTGTTGTTGATGAATATTTTATATATTTTATATTGAGATGAGGTCTAGGGGTATTATGAGCATCGGATCCAAAGACCAGTATGAAATATGTTACTGAGCGTAAATGTATATAATAAAAGGATACGGTGTGAGCCAGGTAATTCTAGAGGACGATTGACTTTTATTTAGGTACTACTCAGGAGCCGGATCGAAGAAGAGTGAAATCAAGATCATAGAATACAGGCAGGTTTTATGTATAACATTATCCGTAGATACATGAGCATACAAATAGCATAAAACATACGAAGACAGCGTGCTAACAGAGGTGGTGAGTGTTGAGGTGGAAGAAGTGACGCGGTGACGCGTTGCTGGAAAAGGAGGGAAAACGAAAACGGAGGGAAACGGGACGAAAACGTGCTGATGCATGATGCAGGTAGTAATAAAATGGTTTTTCCTTGATGTTTGAAGCATAAAACTTGTACAATTTTTTTAATGGAAACTATGTATTGGGAAATGTTAATATAATTTAAATAATTTTTAATTCAATTAACATGAGGCATTGTTTAGACTTTGGACACTGCATTTATGTAAATTAGATACAAGGACAAGTTGAGAATCACGCTTTTTGTCGTCATATATTCAACTGCATACTTTATAGTTAACTACTGGTTCCTATGTCCGAAATTTATAAATATTCATGTTAAAAATGAGAAAAAATCTGTATGCCAACTCTAATATAATGACATTCTATGCATTAACTCATCGATATCGTATCATATTTCCTATGCCTGTAATTTATAAATCTATTTGTTCCTTTATATTCATGTTAAAATGCGAACAAAATCTGTATGCAAACTCTAATATAATGACATAATATTTACAAACAAGACTATAATCAATTTATATATTGCCTGTAAAATGCAACTTTTTATAGGCTCCATGGGCCAATGGCCTCAAAAGCCTTAAATAAAATCTTATCTTATCTTATCTTATCTAGTTAACTACTGGTAGATTATAAATTTTATCGTTATTTCATTTAGGCTACGTTTTACTTGCAACATACATTTAGTGAAAAATCATTTAATTTTTTTAAGTATTAATGAGTCGTCCAGGTTTTCTAAATTGATTTAAGAAAAAGTATGCCATCCATCAATCTTTCAATAATGGATTCAATATAAATCGTTTTTGATTCATTGTTGAGTTCCCGACACGAACCAAAGTAAAAACTAACTGGTCGCAGACATCTCAATGTTCTTTTCATACTTCTAAATTCACTGATATTTAATTCGAACCTCCATTTGCGAATCATATATTTACTCAGTGTGCAGCAGAACGTTGCACATGGCAATGCAACAACCAGCATTAGAACACAAACTGCTGTAGCAGCCACAAAAAGCCAGTAAATAGAAAAGGGCAACTTGTTGTAACCAAAGATTGTCACGGATGCAACATGAGAAAGTATGCAGTAGCCAATTCCCATTGTCATAAACAACAGGGAGGAAACTGGTTCTCTACCAATAGATTGCACTATTAATAGCTCCCTGTATTTAGGTATTAAAGCTTTCACGCCTTTTGTTTCCGACATCCTAAAAATTTCTGAGACTGCTTGTTTTGCCGAATATGTTAGAATCAAAAGCGTGACTAAATAATGAGAAAATGTACGACCAAATTCCGCCGCCATTGGTAGAAGAACGAAGCTGCAATAGAACAGTAGGTAGATTGGCGAGGAGTAAAGACTTTGAGCAACTCCGGGTGGTAAAATATTTAAAAATAAAAAATATACAGGATCCATTCTTATGTTGATTAATGAAAGGAAACCATCAGCGATGGATAACAACCATGGACTAATTGATATAAGCAATGCTAGTAGCAACAACAGAATCCCTAATTTTTCGCTTTGTCCTTGTCCGTACACTCCTACTTTTCGAATATCGATTATCAATTGAGTCAGAGTACTTTTATTTTTAAGTTTTCCATTTCCCCTTTCTGAATGTGGTTCATTGATTTGCGTGCAAAACTTGTACATCTCGTTAAAGTAATAAGCAAACTCATTCGCATTAGTCAGCCTCGCAAAATACAAATGTAGGGCAAGATAAAAGCAGTTAAAGAGTAGCAATGCAACCATCAATATCCAATTTAGTGCCAAGTCTGCCTCAGGATGATGTAAACCGAAAGTTAGGAGATATGTCATCTCAATGAAAAGAACCAGTTGAGGAAGTAATCCAACGGTTAGCCATGAAATATTTTTTGTAAGGGTTGGAGTTACCTCAAACTCATTTCGGGTGGGATTCCATTTGAAATAAAATTTGAAATAGGGCCCCCGTTCCCAAGAGAGCTCATGGAACTCAAGGATACTTAACATTAACGGAGTTGCCATATTGAGGCTTTTTTTGTTTTAATTTTGATGAGCTGACCAAAACTAAACCAAATCCTTTCAAATCCAATGTGTGACTGATGGGGAATTTTAGTTGCTATGCGAGACAAGCCAGTTCGACGATGATAGATATGAAAAAGTACCTCAAACTTTTCCATTTTAGCGACAGTGTGTCTCCACGTTTTGGAGTCAATTTAATTCGGGCATTAAAATTCTTTTTGGGACCAGGGGTACGAAGTTTTCCTGGAATTTCCCAATTAGTGTTCAAAAACCGCTTACGGTGTACACCCGTACTCAAATAATTTCGATGCCCCAAGTTGATGTTTCAAAAATGAACAGGTACATTCAATGCCGAGTTTTGATTAAACCAGCTTGTTTTTGCTGTTCGGGTTGTTCTAGTTTTACTACCTTAAACTGGAAGCTAAAGTTTGAATTTATCACATTACTTGGCATTTAAACTTGTTTTATAAAGGTACCTTAAATGAAATGCATGAAAATTGTAAAAACTAAGAACTCGTGGTTTGAAAGATACTGAATATTTTATGGTTGAAATTTTTTGTATGCTAGTCCTTTTATTTTTTTTTATTAAAAACGGAGTTTGTGATGCTAAGTCACCGCCTTTAAAAAAATTAGGTCGTAAATTTTAAATAATAATTAAAGTAGTACCTTACTCTATTCGGTGCTCGCATTTAATTCTAAAGCAATCTTTATATATATATATAGGTCGATTTTCATGGGCTTATTTTTTCAAGACGTAGAATTCTATCGAAGATGAAGGATTATGATTCAAATAAAAATTAGATAATTTCTCGTTAGATCATGGACGGTTGTCTAGCTTTGAAAAGAAAAGTCATTTATTTACAAAAACAAAATGAAAAGCAAAGTATCAGAATGCCCCTTACTGCTGTATTGTTCTTAGACACCAGTTATATTACCACAAAATTTTATATTATATATGTTATTAGTTCATGATTAGTCTAATACATTACAAATATTCCCATTCCCATTATTTAAACAACAATTATTATTTCTAAATTACTTTTAATCTTCCTTAAACATTGGTAAAATCCATTAAGAAATGGTTAGATAATAGTTTAATGAAAAGATGGAGGCAATTGAGTCTGTCGTTGATGTACGCAATACGTAAGAATTGCATAGCATCCGTATGGATGAGCTTGTGCATACATCCAGAATGAGGAGTTTGTGCATAAATGCAGAATCCGGAATGGTATTATGCGTTTACTACGTTGGGAGAGGATCGCAGAGGTGGGTTTAGGGAGAAAGAGAGGTGGTGGACATGGGGGGAGGTGGTTTGGAGGAGATCAATCAACGCCCCCTTCAGCTACGTCTCTGGCCTGCTTACTAGCAGTTTATTTAGAAGGTACGCAAAGAAAACGCACGAAACAAAATAAACTAAAACGCTTTTTTGTTAACACCCTTAAACTGTTATTACGCAGGCATAAGTACCACTGACACATTCCTAGAAGGATATGTAAACCAACTATGTATATCTTAGGAATTCTAACTGTTATGAACATGTGATTGGCTTTTATTTTTTGTTGACTTACCCTTACATATCCCTACAGGAATACGTATAGTGTTAGCTGATAGTTTATTTTTTTGTTCGTTTTATTAGACTAGAAAATTACATATTTGTAAAATAAAAAATGAACCATTTTAAAACCTAAATAATTCATTATATCATATTTAAGTCTTATAATAGAATTTTTAAAAAATCGTATTTTGTAAGTGAAATATCACATCATGCTTACATGCAATTGTAGCCAGCTTCATTCAAATGCAACAATGGTCAGGTAGGTATATGGATGATATTATCCAAATTAGAATTTAACTTCAGTTAAGTGTAAACGATGCAGACAATAATACTTAACATATAAAAGACATATAAAATTTCTTCTTCTTAAATTTGTCTGATCTGTACGTTTACAAAAAAAATCCAGTTACATATCTATTTGACCATAAATTATGCATAAGGTTTGATTTACTTGGATAGGACATTGTGAATTTTGTTTGATACGCTCAACAGACCAGTGCAATGTGAAATGCAACATCGCACAAATACACAGGTCCCTAAGGCCAATTTCCTAAACATTTTTGTGGCCACCCGTTGGTCCCCCGGTGATACGCCCAAATGTCCAAAATTTAGGTGATAAACATGGATAGGACACTTTTAAAGTTCTTGGTTATTTTACTAACAAACTTAGTGAGTCTACTATACATTAGAGTCCAATTCTGCCGAAATCTGGAACCATTGTCCAGTCGGGTGGAGGGGGGAGGAATGCTTAAGTGGAAATTTTTGATAATTTTAAATTAAGGCGTACTGTAAATTAATTTCAGTTAAAAAATGGTATTCTGGCAAAAACTGGATGTGTTTGATCGAGGAATGAAATCACTGGAGTTAAAGGGGATGCATTTAAAGTGCCACCGTTTATACCAAATTTGGCCAACCAAAATTTATATTATTCGAAAATGCAGATTTTATCCCTTTTTTATTTGGATGCCTAATTTTTTAATAAAGTGGTCCATCCTTTTTAACTTTAACATACTATGATGATTGAAGATGTAAATGTAATCTAAAAGAAGCCTGAATGACAACCAGCATTTATAATCTATTCCTACTGATTTGCGTGATAAAATTCTTTCAGATATTTGTTTAATTCAATTAAGTAGATGTGTTGATGAGTTTATTACAGCAGTTATACTTTTTACATGCTAAACCTAACAAAAGCTAAGAAGGCTCTGATTAGCCAATAGAAGTTTAACCAATTCTTTCAATATACCTTTTTTGTTAATGAATAATTATTTAAATAATGAGGAAAAGTGATGCTAGGACGAGTGTCAACCAAAAGAAAAGTGATGTCACTTTTTCATAAAAATTGTTAATTGTAGAATGAATGCATTAAGGAAGAAAAGTAACGTAACTTTTCAGCTTCTGAACGCTTTGTCTCTACTCTATTAGTAATCTCCATTCGAAATTCAAAAACGATTCGATAGTAAAGATGACTTACGGTTGTGGCCTCCGTTTTAAAATTCATTTTACATTGCACGTATTTCAGAGTAAAATAAACCGTACACAAGAAATACACACGCAATGAAATTGTAATTTGTGAGTGAAACTACCTTGATTTACCATAAAAAATGACTTTTAGATACTGAGTTTCAATTAAATCGATTGATATTTTAAAATTTACTTCACTCTACACTGTACACTCCACAGGTCCCCTAGAAGAACAAATTTTCATCCTTAAGAAGCAATTTCATTGCCTAATAAACTGCTGGTAAGTAGGTCTCGAAACGTAGCTGAACACCATAAACGGGTAGGCCAGCCGGGCCACGCACCGTCACAGTAAGTCATAATCGGGATTTAATCTAGTGAGTTGTTATCGAGATTAAATTTAGTAAGCATCCCGTTAAAAATTCATATCCATTCATTAAAGCAATACCAGCCGCGCTCTTGAGGTGTACTACCTACGTGACAAATTTGGTGGAAATCGGTCAACGCATGTCGACAGGAGAGTGGTGATAGACGGACGGACAAACTTAGTAAAGTTATAACTACGCTGACTCAATTCAGCTACGTAATAAGTATGTTGCCAATTCGTATACACGTGTTAGAGTTTAAAGTTTGGAATTCCTTAACTAAAGACCAAATGCATTTGTGTCCAAAAATCACAAAACAATTTGCTACGACATTGCTTTTATGGATAAATATTTTTTAATCTGTACCCCAGTTAGAAACAAAAAAGTTATCAGATTGTGTCATATTAAGTCAGCTTTGAAAAATTTAGAACTATTTTGAGTCAAAGGTTTATGATTGAAAAAACTTTAAATCATTCGTTAACACAATTACACAATACAAATTGAAATATTTGAATATATCAAATTTGTTTCAGGCTGACATAAACCGTCTCTAGGTTGGAGACATTCTAGCTGTTTAATTTGCGTGTTAGCATTAATATGTCATTAATATTGTGTAAATTTATGGAGTTGTGCTTGTATTGTAAAAGATTTTAGCAATGAACACTTAAATCAAAATGGGGGTTTTCCTATCATTGCGTGCTTACGAGCCTTTTGGAATTGCTAATGGTGTAGATAGAAAAATAGCCAGATACTCTAGATGTTCTCATAGCATGATTGGAAAATTTTTTGACAGTTATGCAACAAAATGGGTGTTGCCACGTTGGCATGTATTTAGCTACAGCGATATATATTTGGGTCAAAGGTGTAGGATTTAAAACAATTACATCATTCGTTAGCACAATACAAATTTAATTTTTTGAATACATCAAGCTTGTGTCAGGCTCATATAAAATATCACTACATTGAAGACAACCTAGCCTTTTTAATTTGCGTTTTAGCATTAATATGGTATAAATTTATTAACATGCGCTTGTATAAGATTTTAGTAATGAACGCTTACATCAAAATAGGGGTTTTCCCATCATTGCGTGCTTCTTGCTAATGGTATAGATGGAAAATTAGCTAGACGCTCTAGTTTTTTTCTCAATGCACCATCGGAAAATTTCTTGACAGTCATGCAACAAAATGGGCGTTGCCACGATGAAAGAAATTTTTCTAGGATTACGTATATTATTATATAACATTGTCATTTTTTCATCGACTCTTTTCAAAAGGCTCATGAAGCACATTCTTAGTCACAAAAACTTATTCGGCTCTGCTCAATTGATTTCGGTCCTGTTCAACAATATTTATCTGCAGTAAAATTCATAATTGTGAATATTTATTTCAAAATTGTCTACAAAATGAAGAAATCACTACTTAAAATTATCATTACTAAAATACTTATATTGTGCGCATGGAACAATGTACTGCAAGGATGCAGCGGCTCCAAATCCGATTGGCACTTTACCATTGGCACCATGGAAGAACTCATTAGTCTAAGCAAATATTACAAACTGTTCGACTCAGAGTTTCTCAAACAATTTCCAGCACCCAATTCCAACCAAGATTTAGTCACAGTTGAAAATATGAACGATTTTCTGAAACCATTTGAGCGTTGCTTAATTTACGTTACGAATTATGTGAATGTGAACCTGCATCATCCAACTGTTCCCTTATTACTTTCTCAGTCTGAACCTATCTTGAGACAACATACGCGTGCTAAAGAAGAGAAAATCTTCGGAATTAGGAAGCATTCACTAACTCCAATGTCAAACGGCACCTTCAAAATAAACAGTCGTACATGCAAAACTAAATTTTTTGCTACATCTTCCAGTTCACTATCATTTTCCGGCATTTGTATGGCACTCAATCACAAAAGATTTGTTTCACAATCAAAACCACGGAACTGTGAAGTGAAATTCAACATTTTCCCACCCATTTACACTGCTACACGACCAAAAATCTATGATCCCAAGCTCAAAATAAAAACTGAATCATACTATGGGCAAATTGATTTGTGGTTGCACGAAAAAATTAGTGACAAAGACGTGCGTAGTAATCTAATTGGAGGTGCAAAAATACTTGTTCCGTCGTCAGTTCCATCCATTAATATCAACGTGCTGGATCATCAGTCTCACGAAATCTGGATAAAAAGAAATGCGTATTCCCAATGGATTTGGGAAAATGTGCGACCTTTCATACGAAAACCAGCCAAGCGACCGCAACCATATATTACTAATGAAATCTATATGGTGTTGTTGTCATTTTCAAAATCAGGGTCAAATAATTCGAAAAATACTGCTGTAAATATTATGAAAGCAATGCTTCTCCGGCCATGTTTCAACTGTATTGGAATCCCGATGAAACCAGACTTGACCACCATAATTGAGATTTTTGAAGCTTCATTGACTTCAAGTCTTGACATTTCAATGCTTTACAAACTTGCCTTTCCCACTAAAAGTGACATGGTTAGTTTCTATGTCATTGACGTTGATGAACCTGGTGGGGCAGTACATTTATATATGGATACGTGTCTGAAGGCTAATAAATGGCAACAGCTATTATAAAACAAAGGCATTGAAGATAAATTCTCGCTTCTGTTGCTGAGTGTTTTCCAGACAATTTTCCAAAACTACTCTTACGTTCCTCGAGATGGTATTCGATGTGATAATCACGAAAAAACTTTTGACAAATCTCGCTTCCCTAAAATTGCGTTCTTTGTTTTCGCCAGACTTTCCGGACGTGAATATGAGTACGCACTATTTAAAGAAATTGACAGTATTAATTTACCAACCTTTTTGTCCTGTGGAAGACCAGTTATATCAGGTTTTGCGTTTGCCGAATTAGTGAATGTCTTTGACACTCATGTTTGGACATTTCTCATTTTCTTCATAGCATTACTGACCGTTTCCCTATACATCGTTAGTAATTTGTCACACAAATTGGATGCAAGGAATACACCCAGAGAGTGGAGTTGTGAAAATTTATTTTCAATTTTGAAGCAAGTTTTCAAATCACTTGTGGAACAAGGAGATCCATTTGCATCCAGTTTGGCAAAAGAAACTAGCCTGCGTCTGAACATTTCGGGTTTACTTTTGGCAAGCATTGTGCTAAGCAATGCATACAAAAACACAAATGTATACAACATGATTGCACCGCGAAACCCTATTCCGTACGAAAACTTTTCACAACTTGTCACAGATAACTTCACCATCTTCAATCGCGGACAATATCAAAGAGCTAAGGCTGTTACCGGTATGTCTAATGTAGATGAATATCAAAGGGATTTGAGCTTAACTGACTTTACACGTGCATCTCTTGATACTCAGTTCCAATATATTTATTCAATGGCAAATTTAGTTCAAGTTGAGTCTGAAGTTAGGCTCTTATTACGAGACAATGAAAATTATGTAGGGGAATACCAACAAGTTGTTTTCAATCCGAATATGGTCGATGGATTATACAGCATGCTAATAAAGTATGTAAATCTAATTCCTGATCTAGAAAAACATGTGGAATATCTGGTACAACAATTTGTACCCAAACATCTTTACGGAAAACTTGAATTTGCAGATTTTAATAATTTCCATGTAGATTTTGAACAAAATCTGAGTCAGTGGCAGGAAAATACTATCTATAAAATGCTTGAGGTATGCAACAAAACTGCGGTTATACTTCCACGCTATGTAGCCAACGAAATGGCTCGAAAATTACAAAAGAAATATGAAGGGCAAGCTTTTGTGGGCAAAGAGAATTTTTATCAGCGTTACTTTCTCATTCACCCAATTGGCCATGTACCACCATTTGTAACTGAAGGATTTGGGGTAATGCAATCGTCAGGAATATTGCAAAATAGGATCAACTTTGTCATGTCGATAACAGAACCAGCGGCTGAAAATAGTAGACTGGTTCATGAGCCACAAGCAGCCGCGATGGAAGGCAACGTAGCTGTGATATTCATTGTACTACTGTCAGGCTACGTAATCACAATTCTCGTTATCACAACTGAGTTTATCATATCAAAAATACGTAATTGCACATTGGATTACAGGTACTATTCAGGTAAACTTGTTGCTCCTATTTTATATTGTATGAAGGCAATGTTAGCAACAGTTAAAAATGTTTTCAATTTAATATTGAGGATTCCAACATTTATGCAAGCCTTGAAAAGCTATCTTAGAGAATATTTAGCCAGAGGTATAAGTTGGTGCCGAACCGAACGATTGAGGTTCCAAAAAAATTGCCGAACCGAACCAAACCAGCTATTTTTTCTAGTTCGGCCGAATGGCACCGAACCCTGAATATCTATTTTTAGGTTGTGCCAACTGAATCAGTGTAATATTTTTAGTTTCACCGAACCAACCCGTACTACAAACATTTTGCCGATCCGAGCCAGTGCAGACTAATTGCATACTAATTAACAACTAGTCGATAGTGAGTTATGCAATGCTGTGCAAACGGAAGTGATTCCGTGTTTAACATTCAGCCGATATACAAATTGCATATTGTAAGAAACACGATGTGTGATAATAATAATTAATGTCGAATTTTTGCCTGCCAAAGTTTGCAGTTTTGAGCATAATTATTCATCTAATTTCTGAAAACTATACACATGAGTTTACTAAGTTTGTCTGCACTCTCAAAAATTTGAACTTAAAGGCTCTGGTACATAGGCTCTCAAAGTCGTTTGAAAGGTTTTACACCAGCGTTTATATAAATTACGTGCACATCGGTGCATTACATTACCTTGTGGTGGGAGCTGAGAAATTAATGGAATATATTGCAAGCATTGTGTCCACTGCTTTTGTAAATTTTGAATCTAATTGTCTAGTATTACCAGCTTGCTTTTTAAATAAAAAAAATAGAAATGGATTTAAGCTGCTTCTCACCACGTGCATAAAATTGCAGCCCTGCCATTAGTAGCAATTATTATGAAATATTATTCTCTCAAAATTATCAATCCCCTTGAGTTTCATTAAAGTAATACCTGTGCTAACTTGGCTTCAACTTCTCAAGCTGAGAGGAATGCTGATGGAGTCGAGATTGTCAAGGTGCTCCGGGTTTCCATGAATGAGCAATCGGCCGGTCAAGGTAGAAATACTCTGGCTAACTCGATTGCTCATTCGGGAAGTTTTGTTATGCCAAGTTTGAGGGGTACCCCACGTAGCATTCGGATACAGACCGGTCGTGGTAGAAATGTCACGGCTAACTCTGTGTCCTCGACTGTGGTACCTGGGGATACCGGTGTGCCTCGGAACCCAGGGATAGAAGCCCAGGCTGGGGGGGGTGGCAACACCCTTGCTAGCATGGGACGGCTCGCTCTGGGGGAAGAGGCGCCTGGTACACCCTCGGGGACAAAAAGGAGTATGTCCGATCGCTCCCCACAGGAGAGCCACTCCCCTCTCGCAAAGAGGGGAGCTGGTGATTCTTACAAGGAGACGTTGGTCATTACTCGGGTAATGATTCGGCATTCCGAGTTGAGGGATGGTCTGCTGAATATGGGTGATCTTGGGACAATTCGGAATGGGTTGGATAAGGCGATGGAGGGCAAGGATCCATCGCTTTATAAGTGCAACTCTTCGCTTACTGGTGGCCAAGTTGTAGTTTCGTGCTATAACGAGGAAGCCGTTCAGTTTGTGAAGAGCCAAGTTCCTACGGTTTTTGGTGGTAAGTACATTGCTTACACCATGGAGACATTGCCACCGGATCAGGTCATGGTGCCGTGGTTCACCTTTTTGGAGGGGGAGCGACCAGCTTCCCCTGCTCTCCTTATGGAGAACATCCATAGGTGCAACCCGCGGCTCCAGGCCGATCAGTGGAGATTCGTGTCCTGGCACACCAAAAAGGTACAAGTGGCGGCAACTGAGAAGACACCGGCCGGTCAGCGCAGCAATGCTCTGGCTAACTCGATGTCTTCTCGGGAGGCCAAAACTTATATTACGGTCAAGATACCAAAAGGGCTTGAACCGGCGGAAGCGGATCGCAGGCCCTGGTATTTTACTAGGCGCTTGGGTCGCTTAGACCCTTGTAAGGGCCCCAAGGTATCGTCTACGGTGTAGTAGGTATTGATGGGAGAGTATGGTAAGACCTACCCACCAGGTACTCGGGGGTGTGTTTCATACACACTTGGCTTCGGCCTTCCGGGTACCACGTGGAAGAGTAAATGTCTTAGGACTATGTGTCTTAAGGCAGGTAGCACTTTTAGGCTACTGAAGACTTGCGATTGTTCTCAAGTCACAGGCCGAAGGTGTCACAGTACTGTTAAAAGTGGGCGGGCGGGTGGCAACTCCGTTAATGGGTGGTAACATTAAGTTATTCCAAATTAACATGCATCGGGCTGTGGCAGCCACTGCCCATCTATCAGCTTGTCTGAGGGAAAGGCGCAGAGGCAGCTACATAGCTTTGATTCAGGAACCACACGTCTACAGAGGTAAAGTCAAAGGCTGCCCACGGGATTGTACTCTGGTAGAGGCGGACTCGGCGACGAGCCCTCCCAGGGCAGCCCTGGCAATTTCCAAGGATTTAAGTGCCTGGCCACTCACAGACCTGTGTAACAGGGATGTTGTGGCGGCACAGGTTGTTATTGATGGCAAGGATGTTGTTCTGGCCTCCGTGTATATGCCACATGACGCCGGCGAGCACCCATCTGCTGCTGTGCAGAGGTTGGCTGAATACTGCGAGCAGAACAGTCTGGAGCTAATAATTGGAGCAGACGCAAACTCTCACCACTTCTTGTGGGGGAGTACGGACTGCAATGATAGGGGAGAGCAACTAGTGGAATTCACCACAGTGGCCAATCTCCATGTCGTGAATCAGGGTGATGCTCCTACCTTCATCACTCGCTCAAGGCGGGAGGTGTTGGACATTACTCTGGCTTCTTCTGGTATTTTAGGTAGGGTTCGTGACTGGAGGGTTGAGGAGGCTTACGCCTTTTCCGACCACCGCATGATCACGTTCAGAGTTTTGGGTAAGGTGGAGCCTATTTTCGTAAGGAATAAAAGGCGCACCGACTTTGTAAAGTTCCTGGACCTGGTTAAGCCGAAGTTGGCAACAATCTCGGCTGGTTCTATTACCTCGACAGCAGAGCTGGAGGCTCGAGTTGATGGTCTCACTAAGGCCATTGGCTCGAGTTTCGATGCGGCCTGCCCACTGACAGCAGTCAGACCGGGTGGGAAGCCGGATCTGTGGTATAACAAGGAACTGGCTCGTCAGAAAAGTGAAGTCAGGCGCCTGGACAAGGCGTTCAGGTACCTTCAGACGGATGAATCCTGGGAGGAACTCCGAGTCGCCAGACGTACCTACACCAGGAATGTCTGGAAGGCCAAGAGGGAATCCTGGAGATCTTACTGCCAGCTTTAGTTCGTTCAAGGCTCCAGGGGCCGATGAAATCTTTCCTGCTCTTCTAAGAGTAGGGGTGGACGATTTAATGCCCCAGCTGATTGAAATCTTTCGGGCCTGCCTCACCCTTGGGCACACGCCCAAGGGTTGGAGGGAAGCCAAAGTGGTATTTATCCCCAAGGTGGGTAAGAATGGGTATGGGGTAGCGTCGGCTTGGAGACCCATTTCGCTTACGTCCTTCCTTTTGAAGATTCTTGAGAGACTGGTGGATTGGGAAGTCAAGACACCGGACTTGATAGAAAGACTTAAGAGGAACGGGCAGTTCGCGTATCTACGAGGCGCGTCCACGGACGCTGCCCTACATCGGTTGGTTAGAGAAATAGAGGAGGCACTTGCCTCCGGAGACATTGCCGTGGGAGTCTTTCTGGACATCGAGGGTGCCTTTAACAAGGTACCCTACTGGGTGATCAGAAGGGCTCTAAGGCGACTTGGGGTGGAGGAAGTGTACGTTAGATGGATTTGTTCCATGCTGGCGAACAGGCATTTGACTGCTACTGCTCAAGGCAGTAGTGCAAGTATGGCGGTGGGTGCTGGGTGTCCCCAAGGGGGAGTGTTATCTCCTTTTTTGTGGGACTGTGTGGTTGATGAGCTTCTTGCCATCCTACGCAGGGACGTGCCTAGTCTGTCGTCTCAGGGCTTCGCTGACGACATTGGGCTTCTCCAGCGGGGTAAACATCTCGCGGAAGTGCTAGATGTCACGCAGAAGGCCCTGAACCTGGTAAAAGTCTGGTGTGATGAGGTGGAGCTATCAGTCAATGCGTCAAAGACGGAAGCACTCCTGTTTACGCTTAGACGCAAAATGGCTGGTGCACCCCGTCTTTACTACGGAGGGGAACCTGTTCCCTTCTGTACAAATGTTAGATACTTAGGTATCACAATTGATAATAAACTGACCTGGAGCTACCATTGCGCAGAGCGCTCGAGGAAACTCTGTGCGGCTCTTGCGCGGTGTAGCAAGATGGCTTCTCCCAGATGGGGGCTGTCGCCTAGGCTCATGAGATGGATTTATACCTCTGTCGTTAGACCGGCTCTAACCTACGGGTCAGTGGCATGGGTCACGGCAGTGGACAAAAGGTACAACGTTAAGTACTTGGAGAAGGTTCAGCGTTTGGCCTTGCTACTTGTAACGGGTGCCATCCGAACCACTCCTACGAAAGCGCTAGAGTCCCTAATGGGAATCGCGCCGGTAGAAGTACTGGTAAGGGCAACTGCCCTCAGGACAATGCATAGGTTGCTCAACAATGGCATGTGGAAGGACAAGGGAGACTGCGGTCACCTGGTTCGGAACAACCATGTCAAAGTATGCCGCAACTTATGCAATAAGGTACCCATCACTAAGTGGCCCTGCGACCTCACGGTTACTAGGCCGCTGGTGGAGGGTGGTTTTGGTATAACGTTCCCAAGTAGAGATACTTGGGAAAAGAATGGACCCCCTCAGCATGACTTCGAAGACGTTGTCTGCTATACGGACGGGTCCAGACATGACGGGAGGACAGGGGCGGCCGCTATCGTCAACTGGCGTGGTGAGCAATGGCAACTGTGTTTCCCACTTGGTAATTCGACAACGGTCTTTCAGGCCGAAGTCTTGGCTATCGCGTGGGTAGGAGATGCTCTTGGCAACCTTGATAGGGGGCAGAAAGTCTTCATCTACTCTGACAGTAAGAGTGCCTTACAGGCGCTTAATACTAAATACCACATGACTAAACTGGTGGGAGAATGTTTCGAATCCTTACAGGCTCTCGCGGCAATGCACGCGGTCGAGCTAGTTTGGATTCCGGCACACCAGGGCTTCTATGGCAATGAGCAGGTTGATGCTCTGGCCAAGGAGGCTGCTGAAACAATTGTATTTGGCCCAGAGCCAATCGTTCCAGTTGCTTTGTCGACCGTGCGCTCAGCTATTCATTCGTGGGCGGAAGGGCAGCACAAGGTCTTATGGCACCAATATAACGGAGCCAGACAAACTAAGCAGCTGGTTAAAATTCCGTCTCCAAAGATAAGTAATTATCTTTGTTCGTTGGGCAGGTCTAACCTGCGAATGATGGTTGGCATCATTACTGGTCACTCGACCCTCAGGGGTCACCTCCACAGGATGGGTAAGGCGGATAGCAATATCTGCCCCTTCTGCGAGATGGAAAAAGAGACCAGTTTGCATTTTCTAGGAAAATGTGATGCTTTTCTGGAAGCTCGTTTAGATGTGCTGGAGGGTAACACCTTCAGCTCGGAGGAGCTTTTGTCAATCAGCTTGCCGGTGTTGTATGCCTATATTATAGCATCTGGCAGGTTGAAAAATGACAGACAGTAATATGCTAGCGCATAATGTTATCGAGGCGAGACTGTAATAGTTCACTATAAGAGTGGACTCTACACAGCTGTGGTTCAGTTTCTATCTGTTCTTACTGCCTCTAGTACATACATACATACATACATTCATTAAAGTTATGCCAATAAAGACTTGTAATAAAGCCCTGAAGCGCAAATAAACCTTGAGTTCTCATAACTTTTCAAATTTACATTTTTTTTTACGAAACTACAAAAAAATATGTTTTCATTTGTTATCATTCTATACAGCAAGCTGTTTAAAATTTCCCAAAATGGCAACTCCACTAATGCTCAAGACATTTGAGCTTCATGAATATTTATGGCATAAAGGTCCATTTTTTAAATTCTATTTTGAATGGTTCGCTCCCCAACAGATTTTTGTGGTTACTCCAAGTCATATTTGCATTCTTCCCTGGTATTTACTTGGATTCTTACCTCAATTGATTGTTTTTCTTGTGTCAATATTCCTCCTAGCTCATGGACTTAATCACCCGAATGCAGACCATCCTATAAATTGGATCATAACGATATCAGTATTTCTATTTATTTTCTACTGTATCGGAACACACTTTCATTTCATCAACTTAAATAATGCCCAAGAGCTTGCAGATTATTTAAATGTGTTGCAAAAAAATTCCTCTCAACCACCACCACCATCATCATCATCATCAAAGCCTAAGAAAACCAAACAATGTCTATTTGGTTTTGGATTTTTTTCTGATACTGTTTTATCTGGACAAAGAGATACTTTAGGCATTCTGTTTATATTATTAGCAATTATGCTTGCAACCATTATTCCGTTTTCACTTGCGTACATTGTAGTTGGTTATCTCTCCCTGATTAATGTCAGAATTAATCCGTTTTATCTAACATTTTTAAGTATATTGCCTCCCGGCATGGCTGACAGGTTATATTCATCTCCACTTTATCTCTTTCTTTATTGTAGCACAGTGGTTCTTTTCGTTTCAGCTGAAGCTGTTCGTATTTTAGCCTTCATTTTAGTTACCATGGTGTTTACAACTTATTGTGTAAAACATGAGCTTTCCAATATTTCCAAGTTAAATGATGAAAAAGGAGTTAGATTTTCTATAATGCGATATCAAAGGCTGATGGTTGCTCAAAGTGTTGGAAGAATGTCAACATCTTTCATCTGGTTTATGACACTGGGAATTGGCTATGGATTAGTTTCAATTAGTGCGTCAGTCACAATAGTTGGGTTTGGAGTTCTTCCGGTTGCACTTTATTGGGCGTTTCCTACCACAGCTTTGATTTCCTTATTGATACTATCAGTAGCAGTACCTTATGCGACACATTGTCACTATTTTAGTCGGGAAGTGGTTCGTGAGTGGAAATATAAAAGTGGAGGAGAAGGGAAGAAGTTTGTTAGAATGCAGTTAAGGAGTCTACAACCAATTTCTTTTTATTTTGGAACCTGTCGCCAGCTCAATGATGAAGCAAAAGCAATTTATATTGGATCAATTCTTGAACGATTGATGAACGGTGTGATTTTTCTTGAAGTCATTTAGCGAGGAAATTGTTTAATTTTTTTTATTTTCCATTACTAGAGTCAAGTAACGTTTCGTTTCATTTATTCGTACTTAAATTTGTACTCAGACAATATCATCATTTTTACTATGCATAATTAAAATTGTTCCTGAAAATTAAACAATCCGATTTAAAAACAAAACATTTTAATATTCAATTCAAAAATGTTTTTATGTTTTCTATCCGTATATATGTCTCATTTTGTTACCAGAACTAAAGTTAAACTGTAATTAATAATGCAAGCTACAAGATCACAAAATGTTCTCCTTTTATACATAAAGAAGGGTCCCACATAAATTCCCAAAGGTGGGCAGGATACCAATTGCTTTTTTCCATTCTCCCAAATAATTTCCAGCTCCACAGCCGTCTGAAGTTCAGTGACATATCTAAAGCGTAAAATGCCAAAACGTGATAAAAACCTATCAAGCTAATAAGTGACAGTAATTCCACAAATATAAATAAATATAAAGAAAAATGAATCGTGCCAAACATTGTGATGATCAAGTAAAGCATTGAAACCAATAAAAACATTGTTGCCATGTTGTTAAGAATAAACAATTGAAGGTAAAATTTTCTACATTGTTTAAAATATATAACAAAAAGTGGTTCCAGTTTGAGAAAGAGTTTAACCGGTGGAAAGAGAGTTGGCATAATACACCGCAGAAGGAAGAGGTAATGAATGGAATCAAGTACAATGAATAGACAAGGTACTCCTGCAACTAGCAGCATAATGGCTGATCCACTAACGGACAGGATTTTTCGAGGAATGTACTCCCAATCTTGAATTATGGGCACGCATAAAATTCCCACAGCAATTGGCTCTTCATCCCATAAGATTGTGATCAAAGGAGAAATAATTGGAAGGGCCAAAATTGCCCCGGAAATTATGTACACGAGCGTTTCATCAATTGGGATTTTCCAATTGCTTATTCGTTTCTTCAAACCTAAATTTTTTCCAGCTAAATTATTTTAAAAAAATCGCAAGTTAAAAATATATTTGAATCACTAATCAAAATACATAAATTTATTTAAAACAAAACCAATACCCTTCAATTTAACCGTTAGCCATAGCTGAAACACGGCATCTAGTACATCTGACCACATATTTGTTGTATAAATTATCGTGACAATGTAAGTGAAAGCTTGAACTGCCAACCCAAGTAAAGTTATGTAAACGAAGCTACTTAAAATGTCGTTGGGTGAACGATACTTCATAAATTGTTTGAACTTTTTAAATGCTGATATGCCACAAAATGCGGCGATAAATATGGTACTTATGTTCCTAAAAAATTCTATGATTTTAACCTGCACCGGCCTTGTCCACAAAGATTTTACAAACTCTCCTTTGTTCATGTCATAGTTACGCGTGGGGCAAATTAGAGGAAATCTGTGGTAAATGTTTTGTGTTATTTGGACCACGTTTATGTAACCCCGTAAGTATCCCTCTCCGTACGTTATATTGTTATGCATTTTGATGCGAATTTTTGTTGAGGGTACTTTCTACTTCAAATATTCCTGAGCAACTAATTTTACCTTCGGCAGTTTTGAATTAGAAGTAAAAAAATGGATCTGGTTTGTGTACTAGACAGTTTTTCTGTATTAATTAATATTGTTCACACGTGCAACCTTAAACTGACTGGCTTTACAGTAAATTATTAAATTTTATTTATAAATTTAGTTAAGCACAAAACGATTCTCTTCTACGTTTGAACTTATTAAACAAATATTAGAAATGTTTCCTTGATAAAAGATTTTAAATTCTAGACAAAAAATTGGATCAAGAGCAAATATTCTATGGGAAAATAACAGGGTAATTGTGTAGGTCATTTGTTGAATTGATGGTTTCAACGAAAGATCTCAACGATGCATGGAAAAGGTCCACATATATATTTGCTGGAACTACCAATTTTCAAAAAGCTACTAAAGTTCTAGATTGAAAATTAGTAAGTTATTCCTACATCTAGCTCTTCAGGATTCTACATAATGAAAGTTTTCACGACATATTTTTTGTCATTGCCCGTTTCATGCATGAAAGTTTTTTATGACATACTTTCACCACTTTCACCTTGTGGCAAAACGTTTTTTATTCGCTTCGTGTAAATATACAGTATAGAGAAAAAGAGTATCTTGCTGAAATTTCTGGCTGAGTGCCTGCAGTCGTAGCTATACATATGTCCATTATTCTAAAAAATATGAGGTTTTAGCATACAATTTCTTTTTCTTTCTTTATGTAAGGTATCTAACTATGCCTTGAATTATTTTCAGTTGAGAACCACGGTTTTAATAAAAAGAGGATATAAATTTGTGCATCCGGAAAGTTTTCCAACTTGAGTCAACTCTCGTGGATTTTAAAGCTAATAAAATGTAGTTTATGCAAACATGTCTTGCCTACCTTCAACGCTTCAACTCTACGAACTGGGTAAAATGATCGGAAGCAGAAGAAGATGAAAAGAAAGTGTGCCAGCCAGAGCTACATGCCAGGAGTACAAAGGAACACTGCCAATCCAGTAATAAAATATGGGTAGAAAAGCCAACGAAAAAGAACATATAGAAAGGAAAGTCTTCAATTATTATCTTCAGCTCTATGCAATATACTGCTCTCTGCACATTTCTGAGAAAAAATCCCTTCTGTCCTCAGAGTTTAATTACAGAAAGTTCCGGAACTAAAGCCATTAAAACAAGGACAGACCAATTAATTCTTTGGAAATATTCCATAGGGTTTCTTCTGCATTTAATATTGGAGCGCATTTTTATTATCAATATCCAACGTTACAAAAAAAGTAAGTTACTAATTGTGTGTTCCAGAATCTATTCACAAATTAACGGAATTTATTTTTGTCATAGAATTGAAATGAATTCCAGCACATAAAAATAAACTCACACATTTACATATCTCTTGGAAGTGAAAATTAAAGAATAAAATCCCACCAAGAAGGAAAAAGAGCTGGTGTGGCGTTGCGTTGACTTAACACCTGACGGAACAATGGCTTGAGTCCAAAGTCCAAGGCACGAACGATGAACGTCACTCAAAATCCCATCCAAACACAGAAACACATCCAAAGTTTCATTATGTAAGCCACAAAAGTTGGAACTCGTCCAAAACTCGAACTTGTTTGTCAAACTGTGCTACTGCTGTTAAAGAAGTCAATAACTTGTCCAGTATTGCCTTCCATTTTATGTCAATTCAGCTGCTTCTCATTATTCCTCCAGGAAATCTAGAATGTAAAAAGTAATGAAAATCGATTTTCATTTCAGAAAATTCTGTCACAATTTCCATCAATAGTTTATTTAAGAAACTTTATTTATCAAACAAACTTTAGGTGAATTTTTTATGGAATTACCTACGTGATGCCATTATAAATATGATATTTTTCCATAAAAAATATAAATGGGGTACTAACGATAAGTTGAAGATAGCGTACTTTTTGAAACGCAAACATTGCCTGGGTGAAAGTTGGATACACGTGCGAGATTTTTATACATTAAAATAGCATTTTCGTATGAAAAAAAGAGACATTGTATTCTGGGCACGAAAAACGTCTTTTATTTTTTCAGTCCATGAGATTTCCTACCGAGAGAAAACAAGGAACAACATAGCCATTAGATGAACTGACTCGGATGCATATTGCGATCATAAAGTATCGCTGTTGGTAAACATGATTCAAGGATGCTGTGCCAAAATGAAAGTATGCGGCAAAGTTGAGAAAAAGATGTGATACGCTACGGAATCAGACCTAGCTTTCCCACTTTTATAATAGTAATATCTGATGCAGAAAACGCTTTCCTTCCATTTTCCATATCATACCTCACTTTTAACTTTCACTTAGAGGCGGTTTCCCATGTTTTCTTTTCTTTTTAATGCTGTTGCTTTCTCCGGGGATGGGAGAACGCCAACTTTTTTCGTAATTTATTGCACATTTTGTAACCGTAAATGTAGGGGAAACAAATAGCTTTTATTGAGAAACACATTCATGGAAATGGAATGACTCAATGGAATATAATATGAAAGAAAGGCTTTCACGAAATGGCGAAAAAAGTAGCCAAAAATTCTTTCTTCGTTTGTTTTGATACCAGAGAAAAGAGATGATGCTGACACACGACAAAAGTGATGACAGTGAAATGTGGTACGAGCATTCATAAAAAAATTCGACATCAAAAGAAGCGGCGCTACTTTTTTTATAATATGTATTTTCCCCTGCAGGAAAGGTAGGAGGTTTTGAATTTTTAAGAATAAAAGTGCAGCTGACACTTCCAATCCAAGGTGCACTACTTTGTAAAATGGGTGAAATGTAGCAAACATATTTAGAGCTACGCTATGGTGTATATGGAAGCTACCTCCTCAAAAAATAATCAATACTCAAGGCACGAAAGATTTTCCCGCATTGGGCTTTCCTGCATTGTTGGTGTGAAAGTGATCATGTTCAATATAGATACAAATTGTGAGAAAGTTCATGTATTCCTTGAAAAATAAAACAAAATCCTAGTTTCAGTACTGCAGTGTAGGAAGGTTTTATAAAACCTAATATATTTTCATGTAAAATACAAGGTTTCAACAGCTACGTGAGTAGGTGGTGAAACAAGAAGTAGCTGAAGGTTTTCGTATTCAAATTTATGCGCATAATGTTTTCCATGTGAGGAGAAAATAAGGGGCTTAAAGGATAAAAAGTAATTTTAGAAAAACACTGCAAAATCATAGCTCCACTCGGGTATCTTACGTTTAGATAAGGTATATAAATTTTTAGTTTTGAGATGAACACCCACTCACCGCAAAAGTTATCTGAAATATAATCCACTTTGCTCTCAGTTCTTATTTTTAAGCCATATTTTTACTAATTTATCCCTCTTGAGCCTGCTTCAAACTAAAATATACATGTAAGTTTCATAATTACGAAAAAAAATCTAATAATACGGCGAGGGATTTCCATTTCACACTCAACTAAAGGAGAAAGATTTTTCATACCCGAGAAAAAAAACATGTAAAGTTTACACAAAATTATTTTTAGATAGAAAACTTTCTTACCAAATGTATTTTTAAAAATCAAAGGGAAATTGTTGCCACAAAAACTATTAATGATTCAGTAACAAGTGCACAAGTTACTAATTTGGCTACATTTTTTTGCATATTTTTTTTTAAATTTAAATAAAATTCCTAAATTACAACACAAACCACAAGAAAAGAACCAACGTCCCAACCAAAATAAAAGCCCAAATTAAGAACACAATAAAAAATTGGTAGCCAGTCATAAAAATGGAGAAACTGAAAGAGTTCAAGGAAGTTTAAAGTATTCTTTTGCAAGTACTTAAAAAACACTGCAGCTACACTAAACTCGAGATGCACTTTCCATTTGCATACAAATTACGAAATTCTGCACCACACGGAACATGGAATGACGCAGGGAAGCAAGGAAGCGCTTAAGCTTTCTTCAACAAAAAAACCAGCCTAGATATTGTGTTATGAGTATGAGGTAACGAAAAGTGGGTTGTGGAAGAGTACGATGAACGATGATGTTCTCACGGTAAAATGAAATGGAAGACTGAAACTGATGTGAAAAGTGCATACGAATTTTGCTTCCGTCAGGAGAAAGCTTTTCCAGAAAGGATTATAGAGAATACAAGAGAAAATTTCATGGGTGAAGAGATACTGATACTTTTGTTGCTACTTAAAGTAGACTTTGAATGTGGTTGCGGTGTTATGTTGCCTAAAAGTCAAGCTTCTTTGAATTTCCATGCTACTTAACTTTAAATAAAAAAAATTGCTTAATTTTTCATATATGCACCTTCATACTGATATTATTGTATAAAAACGGATGGCAAAATCTTTAGAAAATATGAAATATAAAAACTTACAATTATTCCGTAAAGCGGACGTAAACGAGATGGATGGAAGCCTGAAGAAAATTTACCACACACTAGAAAAGGAATGGCGTTGACTTGACAGGTCACTGGCAATAACCCAATACATAAAAGTCAAAATGTTATTACACGCTTGGTCAAGTACAGAAAAGAGGAGACAAAATTACACGAGTTTTTTAGAAACAAAAAAGTGGTACCTGTAAATTTTGGACTTGGTCCAGTACGTCAGAATCAGTCAGATGTTAAAGAAGCATTTTGGTTTTTGTGGGCTTCCACTCCACTTCTAGCTGATTTTATCTAAAGAACAGAGAAAGTGGGAATTATTGGGATGGAGAAATTGTGTTTTACAAATAATTAAATTATCAAAGAACACATTAGCCACCCTTAAAGTTATCCACTCATCTTCTCATTTGTACAATACAACATACATACATAATGAAAAAGTATCAAAAGATCATCCGTAATGTCATACATAGCAAGCTGCTCGAGAATTTTCACTACAATATCCTTTGAAGCCGAAACTTTTGCTTTCTCAGTTTCTTGGATTTCGTCCTGTTTATGTATCAAGTTCTTTTGTAAGAAAATGAAGTAGAATCAAAATCCTTTTAAAGTTTCCCACATCACAGATTAAATCCACAACACAGCAGCCTCTCAGATGAGGAGCAAACTCAAATAAATTGTAGTTTTGAAATTGTAACTTACGAGAAGACATGTGAAGAGAACTTTATAACGACTTATATATAACGCAACGCCTGTATAATAGTAAGTGACCCCATGATTGTATGAGAAAGTGATCCCATGAAACTTTTTCACTTTTTAAAAAAATTTATAAACAAATTTAGTAGAAATTTCCACCTTAAAATTACACATCGTCACTCGACTTTTTTTGATAAATTTCGTGGTATAACATCATTTTATGTGAAAAATCGACTAATAAATTTTTTTTAACGGCTTATTAAATTGTTATAATTACACTTTCAGAGCTTTCTTGGCCTTAGCGGGCCTTCCTAGCTTACGCTTTTCACGAATTGGTGTTGTTTTAGCCTCCGGAATGACAGAAAAAAGTTTTCTATTTATTGCAATACCCAGCACATGGCTACACAAATATTTTTTAAATAACCGGAACAGGTGCAGGACGAATCCGTCCAGGCGAATTGTATGTTTATCGACTGACGTGCATTCGGTTTGAATCGTGAGCGTCAACAATGGGGTTTTAAAACAAATGTTTATTATAAACTAAAATTAACACCTTAATCTAGTAACACCTTCCCGAGCGTTCGGAATGATCGCTTTTGCTAGCTTTAATGTCAGGTGGCCTGATAGTTTCCTAGACATACAAAGGAAATTCCTGTTAGGTACACAGCCCGTGACATGATTTCAAACAATTGTATTTAGGCTCAAATGTTTAACTTTTTATCTTGGCTAGTTAGCTCGTATGACTTGCATACGAGACTACTTTGTAACGTTATAACTTAGCGAGGTGTTAGATACTACTTATCTACAACCTAACTGTATGCTTAATCATTGATAAGCTAGGATCGATTATGACTAATAACGACTATATTAACATAAGATCAATAAGATAGGACAATAGAACAATCTTGCGGACAGAGCTCTAGCGTAACAACTTAACTTGACCGAATACATTCTTCGACAACTGCACCCAAGACTAAGCATACCTTCACATTATCAAATATTACCACGTCGACATACGTCTCAGTGTCTAGGTCCCTCAGCTTAGAGGTTCCAGTTGCTTTAATTAAATAAAATATTTTTTCTTCATCGACTCGGCCTGATAGTGTGTACTACTAACTTTTTAAAAGGTTAATTAAATAATTTAATGACATTAAATATTCGGTGCTGCTCATCACTTATGAAATTAGGAGAAACATTAATATACAGGCAGATGTTGATGACAATAATGAGTATCCAGTTACATATTGCAAGTGATCTTCCTTGCTTCATGTATATTACTCAAAATTATGTACATCTTTATATTCAAGTGTAGTCATTAGCATAAAATATATTTGATTCAATGTTTCTCTTAAAAAGTGTCATTTTCATTTCTTTGTGTGATGAAAATCCCGAGTAAGGTACAATTGTTTCATGGGATCACTTTCATATACCGTCATGGGGTCACTTCATATTATAGAAGTGTGCGATTAAATGTAAGCCCTTTATAACCACATTAGAGCTACTTATTAAATGGGAAATCCAACTCACAAGTTAGAACACAAACCACATGAAAAGTGCCATCAAGCCTACTAGTGCTAAAATCCAAATCAAGAAAGCGATGAAGAAATTAACACCACTCATAAGTCAAAACGTTTGGAATGGCTAGAAATGGAAACAAGGATGTAAATTGGAATTACTTAAGTTTCCAAATGGCATGCAAGAACATTTAAAACGAGTTGCTGACGAAAGGGAATAGAAATCAAGACTGAGACTTTATTGAAACGAGCAGTAGTATAATCTCTTTCTGATGGGAGAAAGTTGTTTCAACGAGAGAGTTGGAGGGAAATGGCATAAAGCCAGCATCCAAAAGTAAAGCGTAAAAAAGTTCTATTTGAACTAGATTCATTTTACATATTGGATTTCTGCTGGAAATATTTTCGTACAACTTTTTCAACCTATTTTTGGTATTGCTAAGTGCAACTGTCTCATTCTCTTTGAAATGACACTTTACTGATTTTAATTTTAAATTAAGAAGTTAGATTTATTTTTATGTAAACGAAAATATGTTTTTACAAAATATACAAGCTTTACTAACAAACAAAGAGAATTTTTAAAATTATCGTTTGCAAAAATGTAACATCGACTCACCTTTCAAAATTAACACCAATTCCGCTATATACATTCCGCTCTCAAAGGGAATATGAATTAGAAACTACATCACAAACCACATGAACATCAACAACAAAGCAACTAAACACAAAATCCAAATCAGGAAGGAAATATAGAAGTAACAACCAGTCATAAGGAGAACTCAAGTGGTCCCTTGGAATATTACAGATTCAAAATACACCAAACGCACTAAACAAACTACTTATTTAGTTAAATATGTTTTCAAAAAGTCCAACTTTGAACTTTCGCCCATGTTTTATAAAAGAAAACACGAAATATTTTAAAACACAAAGTGAAATGTTTTTAGACAACAACTAGCTATACAATAAAAAGTGCCCAAAAAAACCAGCAGTGATCTTCAATTCAAGCTGTTGTCGTAAAGGAGCAGGAACCAAGACTGAAACTTTATTGTAAAGAGCAAAGGAATCTTTTTTCATTCTGGAGATCAAAGGAAACCATTCTACAAAGCAAAAGTATTGCCAAAACATTTACTGCAGATAATCTTCTCCTACATATGTATATGTTTTGGCATTGTGACAAAAGTATGTTTTTGCTGAAAAGTCAATTTGTCTGTTTTTCGTGTATGTAGGACATAGGATTAGATTTATAAGTATATATACATACACCGGACGCATTTTACATCATATTGTGGCTATTTATCCAATGCATGACTATAGGCAAGACGCCAGACCTATTAATGTGCCTGTCTTCAATTCATGGCAAGTTTTCTATATGGAAGTAAATCTGATTTAGGTACAAGAAAAAGGTTGGTTATTGCTATTCGTACATTTGAATTTTGAGTTACACGAATGTCCTTGGAAGAAAATCCCAATCCTCTAATTTTACAGAAGATGGAAAAATTCCTTTCACAAAAAAAATTAGGCAATATTAAACCTTTCTCAAGTAGTTATTTGCAGCGTCCAAAACCAAGTCTGTCGGACCTTTCTAATCAGGAACAGTCGCAGTCGTGGTCTCCGCCTGTATGACAACCATGATCTACTTTCCTATTCAAAACATTCGGGGGGTCCTCAAAAAACGGTAATAAAAGTAATGAATTTCAGACATGAATGAATGTCAGAAGGATTGATGATTCTGTGGGAATAATCATTTATCATCATTTTCGTTTTTTTCTTTATTAAGCAATTATTTGTTGAAAATAAATTTTATTTACATGATAAATTTGATAAAAATGATAAGTTTATAAAACTTTTAGAAAATGTTTGTTGTGAAAAATACGCAAACGGAAGCACGAAATTCTTTGCCCTACAATTATTGATTATGCTTCTCACCTCCCCATGCACAAGTAAGCTGTACATAGAGATTTGCTTTAGTTTACAAGAAAAAAATAATATAATGTTTTGATTATGAGAAAATATGAGAATGTGTTTCGTACCTAGTTTTGTAAAAAAGTAAGATTTTTTATGTATTTAACAAATGCGAAACTTCAAGTATAATCTTTCGGTTAATCAAACACACAAGTAACGAATAATATCGTCTGAAGGCTTCATTCGCCGTCACCTGGCATTTGTAGTTTTTGTCTCACTTTTCTTGAAACAAACAGCAAGATTTTTTGTCTTTTGTCTCAAGTATGTATTGTTTTGTTCCAGGAATTATGTGTGTATAATATATATATATATATATATGTATAAAAAACAATGATATATGTATCTGTATATATGTAGCGTGTATAGCTTAGAAAAGTCAGTTGATATTTCTCTATATTAAAAGCTCTATGGTTAGTTGTTAAATCGAAAAATTCACTCCACTTATTCCTCCAAAGTTTCACCCTACAAAAATTTTAGTACCGGAGTTTTAAAAATTAAAGTTGGATTTTTTCAATAAATCAATAGATGATAGAACAATATTTTTTGTTTTTGTAACCATCATATCATGTCGTATAGAAATGTTTTTCCAGAAAAAACTCCTTGAAATGGTCAACATAAAATTAAAGTACCTAAAACTTTAGTGTTAAAAGGCTACAACATCTAACCCAATCGGCACAAAAACAAATGTTAAATTTATATCATCCACAGATTTTGTGAACAAAACAAAATTCTTGTTGAAATCGATCCATTCAAATACCAATGGACAATTGGGTCAAATTTAAAATAGAAAACCCTTACAGAAGTAGTTGAATTCTAGCTTTTCTTAACACCAGATCCACTCCATTTTTTTCTTTCAAAATTGTGTTGTGTTTAGCTACATAAAAGTAAAAATGGCATCATCACCTTCAAAACTCCCTTGGGGAGAAGGCTATATTCATGGTTTCATTAATTTATACATTTTTATCCAACCCTATTTTACAAAGATTCGACTGTTTCGAGGAACAATGATTTACAACCCAGTTACCAGAACGTTTACCCCAAATGAAAGTAATCCACCAAAATTATTGTTACTCTTGGAATGGATAAGAAATTTTATTGCCGTGTTTTTGTCAACTTTTTGTGTATACTGCTCATTTGAAAAGTTTGGGTTGTATATAAAATCTAGGAATCCATACGAAATTTTTAGTTTTATAATATACACTGGTGGATTTGCAATTTCTATTCAATCAACTTTCTCAATCCTCACAATAATTTGTGAATCCACTTGGGCAGCTGTATTCACGCAATTGATTCAGTTTTGGAGAAGTGTGAACACAACAGTACAAAAAGGTTAAAAAAACTGTTTAATTTTTTTTAACTATATTTTTTAAATCACTCAAAATTATATGTAACACACATTTTTCTAGCGCAGATGAAGGCAAAATAGATTGGAGAACGATAACATTTGATGAGCTACTTGTTTATCTGATTGCTATTGGAATAGCAATCTTGCCAATAATAGCCACAGTTGGGATACCTCTAGTTGACGCTGAAGAGCCGTTTGGACGAGTAATATGTTGGTTGTTTCCTACCTTGTCTTACACTACCTATAAATTGTTGGCGGGCATTGTCACAGGACTTGGAATTATTTTAGGAGGAATCCCATCACTTTTTGTTTTAGTGGATTCCCTTGCGTATCTTTCCTTCCTGAGACGTTCCATGCCTGCTACATTTTCAGCTTACCCATGCAAAAAATGTAGAAATAATAAGTATCATTTTGAAAAATTCCGTCGACGATACATCCATTTGTACATTACAAACATGGAGGGAAGTCACAATGTTCGTTTTTATGTTCCTGCAATGATTTTTGTGGGAATGGCTCTCACAGTCATGTTTTTTCACATGTTGACTACAACCTTTGGCGTTGCTCACATTTTAATCACGCTTGTAGCTGGATTTGAACTTGCTGTGTTGGTTACCGTCATTGGCTTTTTTCACTTTCTTGCTGAGTTTCCGTTAGATATGTCCACACAATTTCAAATCTTTTGGACAGCAAGACTCTTAGATAAAGTGGAGCGGAGGCAGTTGAGAGCTTGTCGTATTATTGCGACATATGTTGGCTCCTTTTTTATTTATAAGAGGAGGACATTCTCTGGCATGTTTGAAAGCATTATGAGCTACAGTCTAACTTTGATCCTGGTGACTAAATGAGTAGGTTTGTTGTTGCTTATTTACCAAGGAAATTACTGCAAAACCCGAATTAACATTTTGTTGTTGGTGCATTCAGCTATAGTACGTTACTTATCCGTCAATATTATGAAGAATTAAGCAGCTGTGGTTTAACATGTAATTACATTTCATTTAAACATTAGTTGTTGATCATCATTTGTCCTCACTCAGAACTAAATTTCAAACTGAACGCCGAAAGATTGCCTGATACCTAACAACTTATCAAATCTTCAGTTGTCGACTAGGAAATAGTCATTCTATTCTACGTCTTTCTTATGAACTCGCTTCTCGATTTTTATTACCCTCAATAATTTATATTATTACCAGGAATTCAATGGCCATTGTTCTTATATGATGTCGTCATTACAGTTCAGAACAAGAGTATAAAAGCACGAACACGAAGAGGTAGAACCTCAGTTGAAAATGAATTGCAGCAACGATTTTGTCAGTAACTCTTATATGGTTTAAATTTTAAAATAACAATCAAATTTTCCAAATAAGAAACTTCATGTAAAAAAGTTACTTTATGAATTTCAATTCAAATTCATCAGAAGTTGTTTAATTCAGTCGAAAGAAATTATTTAACACTGATATTAAGTTCAATCAAAGAGTTGCTATTTTCATTTCATGAATATGAGATCCGTTGTGTACTAAACCTTTTTTAGTTGAAAAGAGGTTGAATTTATTTTCAACATCCGAGTTTAGTAATTTTTTTTAGAAATTAGAAAATAACGAATAGAGTTGTTGACGATAGTTTAAGTGATATTCATACACATAAAACCTGATCGTAATTACTTTCTGACTATGCTTGACCTCATTTGGATGAAAAAATTTGTGCACGTGTTAGAAATAGGATTTATACAAATACACATTTAAACATACCTAAGCATTTTAGGTTATTGAAAAATGTTGAACAGAATATCGTTATATAATACCTATGGAAATTGACTGTCCATCGTCAAGCCTTTATAATTCTAATCCAAACTTTAAAAATAAAATTCTTTTAATGTAAAATATTTTACGTAAAATATCACAAGGTTAAAAATTCAATTGGTTTTTTTCTTTACATAAATTGCTGCCAGTGTTTTTATTTCCTGTACATATATTAGGCATTTCTCAACTGTGAACTGACAATAAATTGACTGCTATTGCAGTTTTATACACATTATTATCAGTAAACCTCAGGAAAAAGCAAACACGGAACATAGTTTTTCACTTTGCGCTTTTTTTTACGAGGAATTAATAGTTTTTTTACAGAATGAGTGCTCTTATTGGCTCGTGCAATGTTTTATCTAAACTCCTACCAATTTTAACGACAGTACTAAGATTGGATGAAAACAAGATCATGGTTCTAAATCCAGAATGCAAGCGTGGAACTAAAGGATGGATGAGGTGGAACATATTCAAGGTGGAATTGGTCTTGTATTTCTTGTTCCTAATCTGGCAAATCGGCAAAATTCTCCGGCACTGGGATTTCAACGACGAGAATATGATGGCACTTGTAATACAATCGATGACAATCTGTGCCGTGATTGTTAGTCTCTCAGCAAAATTCACCTTGGAAACATATGCACATTCCATATGTTTCTTGATAAATGAGGTTCTGAGGAGACAACCTGATTTAGAATTTGGATGGCCAAGCCTAACAAAAAATGGACGTCGCCCACAAATCCCGGAACTAATGGTTTATTTCCTGACATTGGCTTTTGCTGCGTCTGCTACTCTGGTCGGCATTGGAATTCCGTTGATTGGTTACTATGACCCGATCCAGTGCATTTCTCACCTTTATTTTCCAGAGATGGGCAGACACTGGACCCTACTGTTTAAAGCGGTTGCATGCTTGTACTTGACCAGATTTTGCTACTGTGGTTGCTTACCCCCACTCTATCTGTTGACGTGTTTGGTATCCCTTCTTGACTTTGGAATGCGGGCTAGCTCAGAACTTATTCCGAAGGTGCCACTAACACCAACCTCTTTCCGCTTTAGACCAAGATTTCAACTTCATCAACAGCTACAAATGATTATGAGTCAGGCAAATACCGTAATGCAGTCTTTTCTTCAAGTTTTAATCAGTATGGGTGCGCCACTCTGCTCTTTCAGCGCGTTTGCGGTGTTGATGTTGTATCAAAAAATGAACATTGTGATTTATTCGGGTTCCTTGGCTCTCCTAATCGTTTGTAATGCCATTCTCTTTGTGCTGGTTGGGCTTGGAGCCACTCCCTGTTTGAATTCATTGCTGTTTCATTATTACTGGAGGAATCATTTGCATCGAAGGGTAGATAGGATGCTGCTCAAGTCCTGTCATCGTCAGCAGCTTGCATTTAGCATTGGATGGATTAAGATGTTTATCAAAACTACATCACTTTCTATATTTTGTGTCAACGTTGATATTACAACGAATTTGATAATACTTTACAGAAGTTATTAAGGTGTACGTAGTTAATCATATTGAATTTTACCGCACTGCTTGCTGATTTAAAAAAATAATATGTATTTTGTTGTTTAATCCCCATCATGATTTAATAAACTAAGAAACCGTAGCATGTTGTTCAATAACCTAAAGCTTTGAAGCTGTGAATAGAGCAACAAAATTACGCAATTAAATATTGAATACCCTTCATGATCTATTGTTTTACCAATACAATGGTTACTGTTCATTCATGATGTTATTTTGCAACTATACCTGCGACCGAAGGTATAAAAGCAAGCCCATGCATAGGTAGAACCTCAGTTGAAATTACATTTACACGTCCTGAAGGTGAATTCTCATAAACTTAAATTTACGAATCACAATCAAATTTTCTAAACAAAAAAAAATTATTGTAAAATATTAATTAATTTATATTTCAAGTTACTTTATAAATTTCCCATGCTGCTGTAGCAAATGCATAATATTTTTTGGCATGGTAGCTGTTTTCATTTTTAATAATATTAAAAAGTTAAACAACTTTGGAAAAGTAAGCATTGCTTTGTAGAGAAAATGAATTTTTGTTAGAAAAGTCTTTTGTGCAGTCAACCTGCCTACCACAGATTTTTCGTATTGATCAGTTTCAAATTGTTTGATTCCCCCTCGTCTCCACTATATGAGTGGTTTCACGAAAATTTTTAATCCGAATTTATTGCGTCTATATTTCTGCATTACAAATATATATGTATGAGAAACATAAACTACTGCAAATGGTTTTCCACAATGTTCCGGTATCCGGAAACAAACTGTCTTTTGCAAAATCTGAAGTTGTTTGAACAAAGTTGACGAACTGAGCTATGCGGTTTTTCTTTACAGACGCTACAAAGTCAAGGGGGAGATGAGAACGGTGGGATCGAGCTTGATTATGACAAGCAGGAGTCAGCAAACTTCACGCAATGTTAAATGCTAGTAACTTTTAAAAGTACGTGCGTGTTTAATTGCCTCGTCCTACAAATTCCAATGCTATTTGTAATCTCGAATTAAAGGACAGATCCACAGATCATTTTAAAACGCGAATGATAACGTGCCAACATGTATGTGGTAGAGTTTTCGGTTTAATCACTGTAGCTCAAATTTTTCTTATCAAAGTATGTTTAGCATTACATATTTCTCTACACAACATTTCAGACAAGGAGCCTAACACACATTCATTAACAAAATAAAAAGTGTTGCTTGAAATGGAATTTGGCGTGCTCATTTTTATTTCCTACGAATTGGATTGAGTTCCTGGAATAGAATAATGTATCATAACGAATCTCACATGATGTCGTCAGTACGCTCTTTGGGCAAAGAGTATAAAAACCAGGGATGGCACGTGGGTTATAATGGGTAGGTGGGTAACCCGTTTTAACCCGGGTTTTAATGGGCCCAGCCCACCTAAAATTTGGTGGGTAAAATGGGTTTTAATAAAAAATCAAACAAATCTATGTAAAATCTGCATTTTCAACTATTAGTTCTTTGTTCGTGATGTTTACAATCATAATACGCGGCTTTTCCTTCAATATTAAAAAGGTTTAAACGTTTATAGTAATCTCTAACTGATGTGGTATAATACGTATCTAACTACGATTAACTAAACCACTAATTGTTGATCATCATTTGTATTCAGTCAGAATGAAATGTAGAAATTGCACAGTGAAAGTTTGCACAGCTTTCACTTTCGAAAACCGATAGTCGGTTTTCACGTCATAAAACCAGAACCTGTTGACCAATTTTGTATTATGTAGCTAATTAAATTTGGCTTGCAGGTTTGCTTTTACTTTTTCAAAAAAAGCGCCCCCTTGTGGTAGAAACAGCAGAACATAAAAGTGGCAATAAAACGTGCATTAATCGGTTAATTTTAATTTTTAGACATAAAATCCGTAATTTCAACCCATTTGGCTTATAGTTAGCCAATATTTTATTTCAAAGATTTTTGGTTATTAAATTTAACCCCAGGGGGTGCTTTTTTGAAAAAGTAAAAGTACACCTGCAAGCCAAATTTAATGAACTTCACAATAAAAAAAATTTCATCCAAATTGGTTAGCAGGTTCTGGTTTTATGACGTGAAAACCGAATATCGGTTTTCGAAAGTGAAAGCTGTGCAAACTTTCACTGTGCACATGAAATCAGCTAAAACGTTTAATATACACGTATCTTATGACGACTTATTCGCACAAAAATTTTGAACACATTCTGTTACCCAAGTTGGTCCCGACCTGCAGGTCTGACGAGGAGTTACAATTATGTTATTTCATAGATAGGAATTAATTTTGGGCAATAAAAATTCGCATTCATAATGTTTTTTTTTCTTTGTGGATAGTAACCAAGCACAAAAAATATAATATTCAAACTCAGCCGCTTGTGAAATATGAGAGTTAATTGAATCATGAAAACCTTCCGAAACGATGCAAATACCCGTAGTATCGTGTATAAAACGGCATACTCAACTAGGGGCATACAGAAAATGATGTTTTATTGCGAAGTTTTATAATTGACTCATTAATTACTCTACAATGCGTGCAGTACATTAGTCACGTAGCCTAAGTACTAAGCAAAAGTAATTACATATATAAAGTATGTTGCATAAATTGACGTGCGTGTTCGCATTACGTTTTGACTGTTTTCTTTGTAAAAAAAGGTGATTTTGAGCACGAATCATCAGAAATTTCTCATCCGTTTGGAGACTCAGCACCTCAGTCATTTCTACATCCTAAACTTGAAGTCATGAAGCTTTTTGAATTGATCATCTTATTCGTAGCTATGATGGCTACCGTCATAGGAGTTGGAACTGTCGTAAGTTGAAAAAATCAATAACGATCGAAACACTCTTACAATTTGGTTTGGTTTTAGACTGTTAAGAAGGCTGTTAAGTATAAGACGGACGAGGCATCAGCTGCTAGTGGAGCTAGGTTAATGTAGGGTTATGGAGTAGACATTCAAAATCAAGCTTCTCACGACTATACCCATGAAACATCAGACATCCTATGGATATGCCTAAACACGTCTATTCATGGAGGTTGTGGATGTTCCTCACAGGGATATCCTAGGAACATCCAAAGCATCATGAAAAAAGACTTCATATTTTCATCTTAACACATCCAGCAAAATATCATCCAGAACACATCCATTGGGTTCTAGGTAGAAACTGCTACCAAAAAAACGTCTACCGCACAAACTGCTACGAATAAACTTCTACCAAAATTAACGTCTACCAACAAAAACTGCTACCCACCAAAACTTCTACTATACAAAATTTGATTTGGTTTTATTTTTCATTATATCAATATCAAAGGTTATATAATTTTGTTTTTTTCTACTTAAATCTTAAGTCTAACGTTAAAACTGTAGCAATATTTGGTAACGGTAGCTGGGTCAAAGGTCAACGTCAAAAACATTTAATACCAAAACATGCGTTATTATTAGTGGTCGCAACGGGTTTCTCATTGAGATTTCGAATTCTGTTGATACATCCCGGGATTCCCGGTCCGGTCCCGTTCTCTGTCTTATATGCACATTTTACATAGTAAAAATGTTACTAACCTAAAATTTGGTAACTAACAAGTGGTTTAGTAAATTATGAAGCATGTACACACAATGTTATCGAGAACCCGGGAGTACATGCAGGACCCGAATGTTACTAAATGAGATTGTTTCCCGGGACAAAAATGGGTTTTCTCATCCTGTTGCGACTACTAGTTATGATACATCAAAATGATGCTATTTTTCGATAAAAACTCAACCATGCTATTATCAAAGTTCAGAAACGACCCCAGCGTGACCTATGTCTGAGACCTAAATGTTTAAATGTCAAATTTTCTCAATAGCAGCCACACTGATGAAAATTTTCAAAACGTTTCTAAACCAATAAACTACTCAGACACATAGCTTATGCTAACTTTATTGAAGCATAAATGCTAGATCGCAGGTTCCTATATACTCTGCCAGTTGTGAGGTTTATTAGATCTCGGCAAGCTTTCCAAAACTCGATTATGAACCAAAAAACAAAAAATATTATGTGTCTACTTAAATTGCTATATTTTTAAAAAGAATCATGAGTAGAAGTTTTTGTCGTAGAAGTTTTTTTGTGGTAGAAGTTTTTGTTGGTAGCAGTTATTTTAGTAGCAGTTATTGTAGTAGCAGTTTGTTTGTAGCAGTTTCTACCGGATGCCATCCATTGGATGTCCATACTTGCGATTTTGTGCTAACCAATCAAAACAGGCTTGTGCTTTCTTATATTCCGTGGAAATTACGAGAATGAAGGACTGCAAAACCTTCTGTACATGTACATAAATGATTGACCACGCATTGCTTACAGGTGATGTTGGTTGGGGTGTGAAAGGATATTAATTGATAGTTAAAGTAGGTTCGACGATGTGAAAGTCAACAGCTCTCGGGATGAAGACAAAGGGTAAGTTGGTTAACGTAGCGTGTTTACTGATACTATTAACTATATATAATATTGGTGCTGGTCACGTCAGCGATGTTATCGTCGTTATCGTGATTGTGTAAAATAACTTACACAAATTACGAACCTTCGTTAAAATTTACGAAATTTTACTATGGAAAGGGTTGGTTACGAAGCTTACACAGATAACTGGACAAAAAAGGTCAGTTATCTGTGTAAGATTTTGTTGCATTAGGAATAAAGTTACGAAACATCCTTAACAACGCATTGATTTTTTTACCACTCACGTCATCAAGTTAGTTCCTTACGCTGATAACTTACACAATCACGATAACACCTGACGTGACCACCCCCATTATTATTTATTGAAGAACAATATCATTTTGATGTGTGCACAATTAACTATATTTCAGTTTTGGTTACATGACACGAGAGTTAGGAAGTTATGTATCGTGGAGGTGATGCCGTTGCTGGAAGTGATGGACACGTGGAAAAGGGCACTGATGACTGACTGGATTCGATAACATACTTTCAAGTATTACCACATGCAGGTAATTTTTTAGTTACAATAATTATATGTTATTTGAATTTACGCTTTGACTATAATCATGTGATTTGATACATTATCTTGTATTTTTTTGAATCCAGATTGGACACTGATAGTTTCAAAAGGACCATACCAAAACACCATCGATAAAGACGCCAGCGAGTTGTTCACTAATCTATTATTTATTGTGTATTTATTTTTGTTTCTTGTGACTTTTAAATATATTAAAATGATGTTTAAAGTTACGTATATTGTCCTATGAATGATTTATTTATAGTAGTAGTCATCTGTCAATAACATCCATAAGATATCCAAATGGTATCCGCATACTGACATTCGCATCCTACTAAGACGTCTTATGGATATCAATTGGATCATCCATTGGTACGTCGTATATGACATAAAAAAACGAAATAGGTCCATGCATTAGATGTCTGTAGGAGGTACGTAGACATTGCACAGACGTCGTTGGGATGTTTGCATGTCGGGACAAATGTGTCTTATGGATATCCATAGGATGTATTCATGTTACATGGGTAGAATCACAACACCTATTTAAAATAAAATAAAAGATGACAATGAACTAGCAAAAGCACTTACTTTAATTTGCAGCTTTGTATCCCACGATTTATTTCAAGCATAATTGTCTTACTCGTGCCTGTGGTTGGATACGTTTGGTCAAATCAAAATCAAATTTCACACTCGAACTCAAAATCTATACAATTAATTATACATAAGTGGCAGCTGAGAAAATATAGATTTGATAAGCTTTCACTAAAGAATAAGAAGTCCCAATTTATTGACCTTTAGAACCATATTGAAAACAATTGGAAACTCGTTCGTCTACGTGTGAATAAGATGACTTTTTTAATTTCTGCTTTTATTAGCCAATTCGGTTTGTAGGCCCGAGTCATTTGTTAAGATCAGAAATTTTTAATAAAATAAGTATAATCCGTGTCTATGCCTTCATCAAACTCCAAAGCATAATAATCTGTCTGAAAAATAATAGTTCATCAAAATATTGTATAATCCAAGGTGGTAGTTTACAATTCATTTTTTCAGCGTCGAGCCCCTAAAGAGACATCTCTGCATTTTTATTTGTCAATTTTTTTAAACGGCTGTTATAAACACTCACTTAAATTAATGATCTTAGTAAACGTTCATATATTTAATTACGACAGTTTATGGGCAGATTGTCGAAGACTTATATATAACGCAACGCCTGTATAATAGTAAGTGACCCCATGATTGTGTGAGAAAGTGATCCCATGAAACTTTTACACTTTTTTAAAAAAATTATTAACAAATTTAGTGGAAATTTCCACTATAAAATTACATATCGTCACTTTCTTTTTTTTTGTTAAATTGCGTGGCATAATAACGTTTTATATGAAAAATCGACTGACTGAATTCTTTTTAACAGCTTATTAAATCGCTATACATACAGTTTCAGAGCTTTCTTGGCCATATCGGGCCTTCCTCGCTTACGCTTTTCACGAATTGGTATTGTTTTAGCCTCTGGAATGACAGAAAAGAAGTTTTCTATTTATTGCAATACCCAACACATGCCTATATAAATATTGTTTTTAATAAACTGCTGGTAAGCAGGCCAGAGACGTAGCTGAAGAAGGCGTTGAGTGATCACCTCCAAACCCCCTCCTCCCATCCCATGTCCACCAAATCTCCTCCACCACATCTCTCTATTAACCCACCTCTGCGATCCTCTCCCAACGTAGTAAACACATAATACCATTCCGGATTCTGCAATTATGCACAAGAATATGATTCCGGATGTATGCACAAGCTCATGCACACGGATGCTATGCATTTCTTACGTATGCGTGTACGTTTCAGCCAAATCGATGAGTTTCTGAACTTTCGAGCCTATAACTTTCGAACCGTTTGACCGATTTGGCTGAAAAGTATTCCCAGAGGTCCTCTTGAGTAGTACTACCTGTGTACCAAATTTCGTCCAAATCGGTCAATGTATGTGACCAGGAGAGTGCGCACGGACAGACAGACGGACAGACAGTTTTAGTAAAGCCATTACTTCGCTGAATGCTCTCGCTCCAGCTACGTAATAAGCTGTGACAAGAGAACAATCGTGCGTATAGAGCCATAGCGTAACACCCAAACTTGACCGAATACATTCTGTGCCAACAGAACGCAAGACTAAGCACATCTTCACATTATCAAATATTACCACGTCTAATAACCCAGCACAAACTTCTCAGTGTCTATGTCCTTCAGCTTAGAGGTTCCGGTTGCTTTAATTAAGTAAGATATTTTTTGTTCATCGACTCGGCCAGATATTGTGTAGTACTAACTTTTAAAAAGTTAAATAAAATAATTTAATGACATTAAAAATTCGGTGCTGCTCATTCACTTATGAAATTGGGAGTAGCATTGATATACAGGCAGATGTTTATGACATTAATGAGTATCCAGTTACATGTTACAATTGCTCTTTCTTGCTTCATGTATATTACTCAAAATTAAGTACATCTTCATGTTCAAATGTAGTCATTAGCATAAAATATATTTGATTCAATGTTTCTTTTAAAAAGTGTCATTTTCATTTGTTTGTGTGATGAAAATCCTGAGAAGGTACAATTGTTTCATGGGATCAGTTTCGTATAACGTCATGGGATCACTTCATATTATAGAAGTGTGCGATTAAATGTAAGCCATTGTCGAGCACAATATCATTTTAAGTAGATTTTCAATTTGAATACACGATTAACGAATGATTAAGACGGGAAATAAGTGGTTATAATTGATGGCGTATTACAGCCTTGAATAGACGAGACAGTTGAAATACACACAAGCTAAGAAAATTGACCCAGATTTAAACTGTCATTAATTTAAACATAGTGTTAAAGAAACTAACAGTAATTATTTATTTCTAAAAGAAAAGTAAATGGAAATTTGACTTTATTAACCAGTATACGTTTCGACGCCTAAATTCATTTATCTTCTCTCTATCTCTCCTCCTTCTCAACTCTCTTCTTCACGACAACACATAATAAAATTCCGTCATGATTCCAACATCCCCAACTTCGGAAATACAAGCTGCTACTGCGTCTTACCTGAAATATGCCAACGTATTTCAATGGTTCCCTTTCAAATGGGATAAAAATAAGAGTCACTTGAAGACAACGCCAACAACTTGGAAGCAAGAGCTTATTTCCAAAACATTTCTTGTTGCCCTTTGCACACTTGGTTCCCTGATGTTAGCAACTGCATATAAAGAACCTGATTTTAATCGTAAAACCCAAATGCTTTTTTTTGGAGTTGCAATGTTGCTGATCGGCATCATCTACCAGCAAATTTTGAAAGCACATGAGAATATTGTAAGCACAGGGAATGGCTTGATAAATTTGGAAAGAGAATTACAGTGCAATAGATTGTTTAGAATGCCAGCTGGAGAAACATATTACGCGTGTCTCTTTGGTAAAATGATTGTGTTGGGATTAAAGGGCTCATATTTTGTAATTGGAGTGGGCGGAATCCTCAACCCGGATTTCCCAGCGTATACCTTTCTCCCGATTGAAAAGCTACTGTCTACGAATATGATTTGGTTAAAAATTATATTTGGAATTGGTCACCTTCTTCTCTTGGCAGGGATTTATGCATCGGCAGGTTTCATCGAAATGAATTTGATTCTATCACTAACAGCAATACGGACAAATCTGCTGAGCTGCACCCGGGCTGTTCAAATCGATCGAAGGTTGAAACACCCGAATTACGTTGGAGGTTTATTTCAATTTCTGAGACGGAATCTGCTCCTAGTCAACTCTTTCAATCGGGGTAACTCTGGAATTATTTTCGTACTTTTGTTAGCACTATCAATGTGTCAAGTAATTCCAACATTTGCGACCATCCGATCATGGGAGAAAGCTGGGGAACCAACAGCGATTACTGTTGTCATTGTCAACGTTATAATTCTTGTGCATGGAGGTGTCCTCATTTTGGTAGCGTTTGGAGCTGCAGGAGATGTTTATGCAACGAGCATACGTCTGGCTAAGGAACTGCGAGTGTGTGACGATATTGTCAAGAATCCAATGTGGAAAAGGATGTCAAAAACTATTCCATTGATGAATATTCAATTCGGAAACTCCAATTTTGTAGATAAATTCACCCCTTTGGTACTTGTCAGCTTTAATATGGCAAGATCCATTGATTTGGTTTTGATCGACAAAATGGTTCACTAGTTTTTCCACATAATTTATTATAGAAAACAGGTAAGCAAAACAAACACTGATTCAGTGATTCACACTTAATTTCCTGAAGCATAAAGCCAAGAAATTTTTAATTCACTTTGGAATTTAACTTGCAAGATATGGAGAAAATTTCATATTTCATCTTTACCGTTGTAAAGTATAAAAACAAACGCAATCACGAGTTTACAGTTTTAATGTCTTTTAATGTCAGTTTAATTGTTTTGCAACGGGACTTGCGTAAGAATAATTTTACTAGCGTATTTACTATCTTCATACTCATTATCATTTTCTCATTTTGAAGTAGGTGTCTTAAGCTAAGCAGTGGTACTAGGGGTACGGGCCTTACTTCGGAAGCCACACCTACCACAACTTTCGAATAATTCGGCAAAATTTAACAAAGGATGCTCGAATGGTTTTTCTATGATACTTACTACAAAACGCCATTGTTTAAATAATATTATGGATACGATTTCAAAAAGAAATAATAGGTTACAGTTTTATTTCTTGCGTAATTTATGTACAATATTTTTTATACTTATTTCATGAATTGGGAAACCTGCATCGTTTTATGTTTTAATTAAATACTAAGTAAATTAAAAGTAAGACATACCAATGCACAAACACAATATAAATGTTACCATATCATCAATAAAGTTTACGTAAGAGGGAGAATATTTTAAAATCTTAAAATTAACATTTGCCCACCCTTGGCTTTATTTTCATAATCATCATTTTCGTTCATAAGATGACTTAAGTTAAATTCCCCCATTCTAACAGTACAGCACAGGGAAGTGTAGAAAATCGCACTATTTTTGTGTTAATTAAAAACATCAGTTTTTCTTCGTGGAGTCAAATTTCACACCTTGTAAAACCGCCACCACGTCCTTTACCGTATGGTACATTATATGTTTAATTTGTAATTTATCTTCATGGTTTATATGCGTCTCAGTTAAATTCCTGAATTCTTCCGTGAGGTTAAAACAGTGACCTACATTTTCCGGGGATACAAAACCTTGCTCAATCTTTATGCAATTGTTCAGATTTCTCACCTGAAAAAATTGGACATAAATTCAAAAGTGATTACATAGTTCCAGAGAACAGTATAACAGACTTTAGTACATTATTCTATTGTAAATATTTAACATTCTGAACCTGATATGGAGACCCGGCTGGAATGAAAATTGCATCTCCCTCACACTGCAAAATGGGATAGCCACTTACGTTGTACTCTTCCCGCAGTATTTTAATTAGGGACTTGTCCAAGTACCAACTCTGATCATGAATTGCATCATGAAATCGTTCAACTTTCTTTCCCCTTTCCAACGCTCGTTTGTTAAGCATGTCCCTTATTTTGTCAGCATCGTTTGCGTCCCATACATGCCACAAGGCTCCAGGAAGCTCGTCATGTTTTCGACCTCTCCATACCGTTATATTATCACAGTCAGACTCTTCTATTGCTTTCATGACGGCTATATAAATAAAGAAAACATGCACGAACATTCAAATCATATGATTATTATTCATAAATACGTGTCTATTTATTAATTCATTATTACCGTCCTTGTTCTCCAGATCGTCTTCATCATTCACAATGCCAACATAAGCCAAAACATTAACGGCATCAGAAATGTTCATGCGAAGGTTCGTTGTACCCTTATCCAAACGTAAACCGGCGCCGTAAGCAATGCACATCTTTGGACCAAGGTCGGATTTGTTATAAAATGATGGCAATCTAGCAACTAAATTAAACTCTCCATCTCGACTAGTGTACTCTTCTAAGGGAAGAGATCTCACTAAATCTTCAAATCTATTTGGAAGCATTTCTTCGAAATCACCTGGCCAATCCTTCAGTTTTAGTAACATGGGATGATCATTTTCATCTCTCAGTCGCATTTTCATGTGCTCAAAGCCATCCCAAAATTTTCTCATTTCTTGTCCAGGTACAACTTTTCCAGTCAAACAATTGATCAAGTCATTACTCTGGCTTCCAAAGTCTCTTGAAAAACATTCTGGTGACCATAGTTCTGTGTCTAACATTGAAGAAACGTTTGATACTATAACAGGCTGCCCTCTTCTCCATTGCTCTTGAAACAATTTCAAATTCCCAGGATTTGTAGGTTCCAACAGGTGCAAGAGATATCCGTGGCATAACCATGAATGCTTTACGTTAGGGTAGAAAAGACTGCTTTCCGTAAGACACCACATCTTCCTCGCAAAGATTTTTATGGAATATGTACTTCCTTCGCGTCGGATAAAGTGTTTCAGCTCCATTTCCTTATTTTCAACATGCTTTAATGGCATTTCTGAATTTTCTTCCTGTCCAATATCATTAACAGGCGCGTTTGGAACCGCAGAAAAAGTCTTTTCTTCAGTGCTGTGTTTTGGTGCAGAATTGGTATCCTCATCCGCATCCTCGTATCCAATTAAATCCATGATAGCTGCTTGAGCATCATCGTCATCGCTGGTGTCGTCGCTTTCTTCTCTATCACACTATTGAAGAATTAGCATGACTATATTGTATTGAATTGTTTAATATATTTGTTCGTAATTTTTTTATTAAATATACAATATTAAGTTGACTCACCTTTTCAAGGCGATTGTTGGACTGGTTTTTTTCCTTTCGATTTGAAGCGAGAAAACCTGGACGGTCACTTCCACCATCAACTAATGCGTCAGATTCCAGCGTAGTCTGAATTTATAATAAAACAATAAAATTAATTAACAGAAATGACAAATACGAAAGCTAGCTGAAGCGAGAGCATTCAGCGAAGTAATGGGTTTACTAAAACTGTCTGTCTGTCTGTCCGTCTGTCTGTGCGCACTCTCCTGGTCACATACATTGACCGATTTGGACCAAATTTGGTACACAGGTAGTACTACTCAAGAGGACCTCTGGGAATACTTTTCAGCCAACTCGGTCAAACGGTTCGAAAGTTATAGGCTCGAAAGTTCAGAAACTCGTCGATTTGGCTGAAACGTATACGTAAGCACAGCAAAGCATCCTTGTGGATGTGCTTGTGCATGAATCCGGAATCATGAGCTTGTGCATAAAGTCAGAATCCGGAATGGAATTCTACAACTAATGCTTTTACTACGCTGGGAGAGGATCGCAGAGGTGGGTTAAGAGAGAGCGGTGGTGGAGGAGATTTGGTGGACATGGGAGGAGGGGGTTTGGAGGTGATCACTCAACGCCTTCTTCAGCTACGTCTCTGGCCTGCTTACTAGCAGTTTATTATAAATAAAAAGTAAAATACACTTCTGTTTACAATATTCGTATGTATGTTTATAAATATTTATTAAGTATACAAATACTTACGCGGTTAGTGGTGGCTTTACCATAACACTGCATAGATTCCTCAAGTGGAATTTTTAGTTGCCTTCTAATTTCACGGGATTTGCACCACAAAATGTCTAAGGCATTTCTAGCAACAATTTGTGTCAGCATCAATTCCCTAGTCTTGTGTCCGTTCTTCAAATGACACTTGATCCAACCAATGGCATCCTTACTCTCATCATTCATGACATGTGCATGTGGCTAAAAATGACCAGATAAAAATGAACATAATAAGTAAATACATACAAATATTATTTAACACTTGAAATTTTCTCGGAACTAACCAGCACGAGCCTGTTGATTCTGGCTTCATAGCATGATCCACAGACTTGAAAGCCACATTTGCCACAGGTCCAGTGATAATTGAAAATGGTGGTTGAGCAAACATCGCACATTTCTCTCAACAAAGGAATCGCTTGTTTCCATACAACTTGTTGGCTTACTTGTCGACCCAAATAAATCAATGTTGATTTCTCCTGTTTCACCAGCTCATCAAACAAATACCCCACTTGTTCAAGTAGATACTTGGCTGATTCAAAACTTAGCCCATCCAGGGGACATTGAGGCATCCACAATACCAAATCCTTCTATAAATAAGATAAAAATAAAGACGAACGTTCATTAATTTTCGAGGAAAAAATACTAACATTCATTGATGCAAGTTATATTTTATTATTTATAAAATGTATTATTATTCTTCTTACCGAGCTATAATCACCCGAATCCAGGAATCCCGAAACAGTTGCGGAATCCTGGGCAGTGAAGTGAAGTTTACGGAACGTAATAAACCGGCATTTATTATCAGTTTTATTACTGCACACCATGCATTTTCCGACTCCACATGTCAGCTCAAAACAGGGTTTTGATTGAACAGATGGATTGGGATGCATAAATTCTTGAGGTTGTAAATCAACAACCGTTGACCTCGTATCCAATCCCCTCTGTCGAGATTTACGTCTAGTATTCTGAAACAGTAGAAATTCATTAAACATTTGAGAAACAAATTAATTAACATCGCTTATGTGGAACGTCAAGAAAAATTCAAAAAAACTAATTTACCATATAAGGAGGTGAGTTTTCATCATTATTTTGTGACCCCTCCAACGAATTCTCGTTACTTTCATCCACTTCCATGTCTAGCTATCCATCAAGGTTTTACAGTAATTTCTGAATGTCCAAAAAATATACAAAAAAACATTGTATTAAAAAGTACTATTAAAATGCATAATTTCGGGCGATACCGAACCTTATACAGCATCACATATTTATAAATTATACAACATCACATCATAATCACTATCATATATTCTATAACATCTTTAATCATACATGTGTATTTTAAAATGAAATGTTAAAAGAACACTTACAGTTGTTATTAAGAACCTTTTTACACACCAAAATCTATTAAACGATTGGGATTGGGACATCGGACATAGCACTTAATTTAAATATTGATATTAATAAATAACTCGCAATTCAAGAGCTTGTGAGAGTGTAGTCAGAGCCTGAAAAATAGCTTTGCTAAAGTATTACTAACTTTTATAATAATAAAATGTAAAATAAATAAATAATTTTAAATGTACATTCACTTGTAGCATTTACGCAAAACTTGAGCTGAAAAGCAATTTTAGTAAACAGAAGGAGGAGGTATAATTTGAAATCAAATCCGCGCGTTGCTTTTCCTCTATTTAGTTTCTCGACACACTGTGTCTTTTTTATCATCACTTGTTGATGTTGCGCTTGCTGTAGAACAAAGAAACAACGACAAGTGAAGAACGCGTATGTGTATGTATTCAACTTCTCTCATGCAAACATGCATGTAACATACCTAACACAGCGAAGCACTTGTTTTTAATACATCTTTATATTGTACTGTATAATATGTATATTTTTAGAAGTGCGAATGTTTGAGACAGTGTATTTACTTAAGATTCTGGATCTACAAATTCATTCACAAATTTTACCAATACCAAAGTATACGAATAACATACTGATATACTTTCGCTATTTTTAATCATACCCCCTCGTATTGGCATTAAGAAAAAGTTTGAAAAAAAGAAAGCATTCAAAAGATTTTCTTGTAACAGCTACCATTTATTCACTCGAAGAGTGGATTTTCCAGAGCAGACACAATGGCTCAGTATCACATTCTCGTCACCAACCACCTGAAAAATACAGGTCTGGCTTGAGGTTGAGAGACAAATGGCTGCAATACGTCACTTTCTGGAGATGGATGGGATATATCACCTCCAAACGATACCTTACATGGGAAGTGAAGGACGACTTAAATAAGAAATATTTGAAATATAGTTTCTTGAACGTTGTAAATCCTTCTGTTTGATATTCATAAAGAAACTTAACATGTGAAATATGATCAATAGTTTTTTGATTGTTACAAATCCTTCTACTGATACACATCATTTTATGACTTTTTATATTCATTGATACTAGTTTGTAATATTTGATACCCGAGCAGTCTGCTCTTTTATGCTAAAAATTTGACCTACTCAGGGTTTTAATTTGAATTGTCCTTATGAATTAAAATAAATTCTCAAATGTTTATTTTCCTCCGAATTACTACATGCACAGCCTACATTTTGCTTCCGAGTATCCCGAAAATAATTTAAGGCTACGTTTATTTATTTATTCGTTTTGCTTAAAAATGAGGTAATTCGTTTTGTCTGCTGATATCATTTTGTATGCAAATCGTGATGATTATAATGCGATTGAATTCACGACAACAGCATATTTTAAATACAGAATAAATTAAAAGAATGCTTTTATCGTTTAATATTTCACAAGATTTATTTAAGGCTAAAGTGCTGTGTGTAGTATAATGAGAATTGTGTAAATTGTTAGTTTGAATAAACCCGACAATTCGAGATGTAATGATGTACCTTTAAAAGTCATTGATACGCATTTAAATTTTTGATATACATCCTAAATGATCCCTACTCTACATTTTGTTTTTGTTAATACGGTCAAAGGCCACACTGGGGTCATCCACAGAACCTCGGTTGTAGCATAAATGAACGACTCTGTACGTAGCTTCATTTTGATGTAGCACAACCCATACCTTACTATTATGAAGACATTTGACCTTATCATGGTCATAGGTCACGATGGGGTTATCAAAAACTTTCAAAAATAGTATCACTGATCTAGTCTCACCAGTATCTTCATTTTGATGCATCACAACCTATACCTTACTATTCAAAAACATTTACCTGACCTGTGACCCAGGAGTTGCCCTCAACCGATTTGACCCATCTTCAAACTTGACCTTACTTTTGACTTAATATATTGATTAGTGAAAACAGAATTCAAAAAAATGAAACCGTTTTTGAGTTATCGTACATACAGACGGACGATGTCCTGAGCGTTTTCAATATATACCTAAAGGTACATAATAAAGGTACATAATAAGTCTGAGAAACGCCACTTTACTCAACCAGTCAATGCGTAAATCAATGGACAGGAAAGACGACCACTTTTATTTTGGCTACTACTGTTAGTAATGTTAAGGTGATTGCTATTCAAGCTAAGCTTCATAAATTTCATGAAATAGCATACCAACTTTGTTGCTGAAACTCATAGAGAGCTGATCATCAACATTTTACAAGGCGCGTAAATCAAGCTTCTACTTTCCTTGCGGTAGCTTCTTTCTAATCTGAGAAGCAGACAAAAGCGAAAGGTAACGTCGCAGTTCTTGATGTTTGAGATGAGTGTGTAGGTTTTGTCGTCATTCGTAAAAATTAGATTTGCTTAAACACGAGTTTGAAATACATTAAAATACAGGCTAATACAGAGCCAGAGGAGTAATCAACAAGTTAAGACGTGTCAGCCTGTCATTTGAAACCTGAAAGTGTCCTTGTCGGAACTCGGAACCCTTGTTCTCACGATACGATTGTCAATCGTTGGCCACTAGTTGTCAGTACGTGTTTCTGTTGTCCACTCAAATTGGAAATTATTTACCACTTGCACTTTCATCATTTCATAAGTTTGAAGGTAAACCAAAGTTGAAAATAAATTATTTTTTATTTGTTTTACATATTAGATTGAAAAAGAATGTCATCACGTGAAATAAAGGAGATGGACCAGAGGAAATTCATTTTGGGCGAGCTACCTCTCGAGGTAAAATTATTTGCTTCCAACTTTACAATTAATTTGATTAACCTTATTTGTTATTGGCTTCCTTAGTCAACAGCTGACAATTAAATTTTTCATTAAAACATTATTGATGGTTGCAGATGTTTGAGATGGTTCTGAACCATGTGGATAATAACAACGATCTACGTTCTTTGCGGTTGGTGAACTCGGTTTGGAACTCGTCAGTGACTTCCATCTTGCAACGTCGGAGTCTTCAAAGGGACACAAAATGGAGTCCATTCACAACACGATCTTACTCTGGATACTACAAGGTCCGTACCCCAACACTGACCATCGAGGATACAGGATCAAACAGAAATCGGTTGAGAGATAACATACTCAGCTTGGCACTCTTTCCCGTAAGAATAACTAAGTTTCAACGAGGGAGAAACCCATTTCCAATCAATTCACTTCGTCTTTCAAATCTAAATGACCGTGCCGATAACTACGACACTAGGCAGAGGGTTTCCGTCTACAGGCTTCTACAACTACATGGCCACCATCTGACATCCCTCTGGATTGATTGTTTACCGTTTAACCCTTCCGAGATCTTAAAGGTTTTGCAGTTTGTTCCAAATCTGAAGGTATTCTATCTCATAGGGGTGGGGCAGGATCCATCTGAACACGACCTGGAGGGATCACCAGGCTCAGATTTTGGTCCCCTTGTTCCAAAGTTGACGCATGCAGTTTTTTCGGATATCTCAGCCAGTTTTGTGAAGCATTTATTGAAAATGTTTGGCAGCCAGTTGATACATTTAGAATTGGACGGCTACCATCCAATACAATTATCCTGTTCTAACTACCTCTCTGACGACGACAAGAACCAAGATTGTTCTCCGTTGAAAAATCTGAAGCAGCTGAAGGTTATCTACCCAACAAGAGACTTTTTGTTACTCACTGAAATATCTTTACCGCGCTCGCTTGTACGACTATCTCTTTTCTGTCCCGATATTGACGTTTCTATTGAAGAGTTGATGGGATTTATTGAACGATTCTCGAGCACCCTTGAGGATCTTGGTTTAATACTAAGACGATTGCCTGAAGAACAGCTTGGTGAGGATCGTGAAAACCGTGTTCTTCCATCATTTGGAAATCGATCTCAAGTAAAGTCCCAGTTCCCACGACTTTCAAGATTCTGCATAAACAATATGGATGACCCAAGATGCAATCAGCTGGTCAAAGATCGTTTTCTCCCTCGATTTTCCAACTTGGAAACACTTCAATTAGTTAAATTTCTGATGGAGACGGTTGAAGACAGACATAAAAGACGTACGTGGAACAAAGAAACTCATCGGTGGATTAGGATGGAAATGGAAGATTTGGATGTCAGTGATGAAGCTCGGCGCTTTTGTCAACGGGAGCGATTGTGGGACGTTTGCCCAAAGTTGAAGAGCATTCAAATCCAATATCATCAACCATACTGGAATTTTAGGGAACAGGAACTGAGATTCGATTTTTGTGCCAAAAAGGAACGGGATGGTGGTAGTGAAAATTGATTCATAGATTTCTTAACACCATTTACCTTATAATATAAGTACTGGGATTATTGTACATTGTATTGTAGCTGTAATTATTATTAATCTGTGTCCGTCTTCACTTAATTTACAATAAATTGTTTTTTTGTTAAAAAATCAATTTTGTAAAGAGTGGCCAATATTCTAAGCACCCCAGTAATCACTAAAACTAAAACAGCTCTCATTTTATTGCAAATGCAATTATTGCAGTTGAAGCATCTCTTTTACACTTATCAGTGGAATTGTAACCATCATTCCCCAACAATAAAATTTGACCAATCATAATGAAATCATATTTTGGCAACGCTTCCACATTAATGGTCCAGAAGAGTTGAATTTTTAAAGTGCCCAAGTTGCAAGAAGGCTTATACTGATTCACGTTGGCGTATGTATGGGCTACGACTATGGAAAAGAGAGCGTAAAAAAGAAAAAAATATTTGCAAAACAAAAAGCTTAAAAATTCATCAATCATATTGAATGTGTAATGTATCACACAATTTGTTTTCATTGAAGCTAACTTTTAACCACATCATAATCAAAACTTTTTTTGGAACTCACACACTTGTTTACAAGTGTCAAGTATTTCCCAATTCTTCCCGTGGATCAGAACTCCGAATGACTTGCCGTGATATGACGCCGGCTACAGTTGGTATAAAAAAGAGCCGCATATTCTTCACGACATCAAGATAATTTGGGTAACAAGGATGGAAGCACGGAAATTCACAATGTGATCCTTGGCATAGTCATTCAAATTCAAATCAATAAAGATGTAAGACAGGAGAGCTGTTTTTTTGGTAGCGTAATAATATGAGCAGTCGAAACTTGTACTCAGCATCAATTTTTTTCTGAACTCCAGATTGTGCAGCTGGCAGAACTGAAAATATTTACCATTGTAATATATCCGAATTTATAGCATCTATATTTCTCCATTCCGAATACATATGTATGGGAAACATAAACTACTGCAAATGTTTTTCCAAAATGTTCCTGTATCCGGAAACTGATTTTTTACATAATCTGAAGTGGTTTGAACAAACTTTACGCACTGAGCAATGCGGTTTTCCTTTCCAGACACTTCAAAGTCAAGGGGGAAATGAGAACGGCGGGATTGGGCTTGGACGTGCAGATGTCAGCAAACTTCTCGCAATGTTAAATGGTGGTAACTTTTATTGATTAAAAGTTCAACTGCCTGCCTGCCTGCTTTAATACCTCAACCTACAAATTCAAATCCTATTTTAATCTCGAATTAAAAGACAGAAACACAGATCATTTTAAAACGCGAATGATAACGTGCCAATATGTATGTGGTAGAGTTTTCGGTTTACTCACTGTAGTTCAATTATTTCTTATCAAATTACATGTTTAGCATAACATATTTCTCTACACAACAGTTTCAGACAGGGAGCCTAACAAATATCCATAACAAATTAAAACTGCTGCTTGAATTGCATTTTGCGTAAATACTCATTTTTATTTCCTATGAATTGGATTGAGTTCCTGGAACAGAACAATGTATCATAATGAATCTCACATGATGTCATCCCTACGCTCTTTGGACCAAAGCTATAAAAACACGCACACGATTCAGAAAAAGCTCAGTTGAAAGTACATTCTGATGTTTTTGCGGTAATTTACAAAATTTAAAACATACTTTTTTATTACGTTGTTAAACTCCTTTCAATTTGATTAGTCAATACTGAAACAAAGCTTAAATATAACAGCTCTTATTTTATTTCATGGATAGGAATAAATTTTGGGCATTAAAAATTCGCATTCATAATGTTTTTTATTCTTTTTGGATAGTAACAAGCCGCGTTAAACGTAATATTCAAGCTCAGTCGCTTGTGAAATATGTGAGTAAATTGAATCGTGGAGTCTTCCGAATCGGTGCAAATACCCAAAGCATCGTGCGCAAAAAGGCATGATGTAACGAAGAGGATGCTCAAGCCATCTTGCGTATACTCGACTATGTATTTTGTACCTAAACCATGATACCCATGATCTGGCAGTTGTGGAATATAGTTTAGTCTTAGCGAGTGAACGAGCAAAACAACATCTCTCTTCTCTTGTCTTATCATTTACATAAGAGATAACGAGCAGCCATCTTTGGGAATATTGGGAATAAGCGATTGGGAATGGTAAAGAACCTGAGGACTCTGTTACACGTGGCGAGTCTAGAGATAATAAGCAGATAATTCTTATTGTGCACTGAAGTTTTATAATTGACTAATCAACTACCATATAACGCGCAGTGTTCGACATTTCAATACATGGCATGACTGCAATGGCTGACATAATTGTCGTTTGACTGACATAATACCGAATTATTGACGGCAATAATGGCAGTATTTGACAATATTTACTTTATCATTGTAATACAGCAAAGTACAGGTGTGATAAAATGTTCCCAACTCCATCAATCTTGTCAATAAAAATGAATAAAAAAGATGAATTGTTTTTGTTAGAATTCTGTTTACAGTTTTCTTGTGATTACTCAAGCCTATTTACACCATTCTGTGTGTTGTGTATCGAGAATGCATGTATATATACTGCAAATAACATGGGAAATACTGTCAAATATTAGCAGCCATTACTGCCAATATTGTCAATTATAACCAGTCAGTGGTATAATAGTAATATTGCCGGCAAAGTCCAAACACTGATAACGCGTACAGTACATTAGCTACGTAGTCTAACTACGTAAGCAAAAGCAATTACATAGTTTTAAGTATGTTACATAAATTGACGCGCGTGCTCACATTACGTTTTACGGTTTTACTTTATCAAAAAAGGGAATAAAAGAGCGCGATTTTGAGCACGGATCATCAGAAATTTCTCATCCGTTTGGAGACTCACAACAACACCTCAGCCATTTCTACATCCTAAACTTGAAGAAGATTGGAAGTCATGAAGCTTTTTGAATTGATCATCGTATTCTTAGCTATGATGGCTATATACCGTCATGGGCGTTGAAGCTGCCGTAAGTTTAAAAAAATTACCTATGGAACACTCCTACAATTTTGTTTGGATTAATTTAACATTGATTTTATTTTAGGCTGTTAAGAAGGCAGATAAGCATAAGATGGACGAGGCACCAGCTGCTAGTAGTGGAGCTAGGTTAGGGTAGGATTAGGAAGGAATATATTCTTAATCAAGTCTACCATTATGCTTCTCACAACTATAGAACTATTACACACATATTTTTTACTAACCAAAACTTTGTAGCAAGTCTAATACTACAGTAAAGTATTACAATGGGCTAGCAAAGGCATTACTTTGATTTGCAGTTTTGTAATCCCGAAAGTTATTTCAAGCATAATTCTTCTGACAAAAATCTGTCATTATATATACATGCATTTGCAACAAGTCATTTGCATATGTAAAAGTCATCTCGAAACAATCTTGTTTAAAGCATCATATTTTTTGCTTACAAAAGCATAAATATATATAGTTCCCATACATTCAGCATAGACCATTCCTGAGTGCAGTTGGCGATTTGCAATTGGTCTTGGCGCAATAAAATGGTAAAGCCACGCTGTGCTCACGAACCAATTTAGGCGCAACCAATACCATTTACAAACAGAAACGATGTATATTGTGTGTGTAGTGTTTACCTACGATAAGTTTTAATGACGGCGGCGCATTCCTGAATGATTTCATCTCTATTTAATTGGATTTTCTTCTGATAAGCACTACGTTGACTCGTATTTTTTCTTCTTAATGTTACGATTCGGAATTTCTCAAACGGTTGAAAATATATTGTCTTACTTGTGCCTGGCCTGCAGTTGTTTAGTTTTAGTCAAAACAAACTTTGCACTCGAACTCAAATCTATACAATTAATTGTACATAAGTGGTAACTGAGAAATTACAGATTTCATAAGCTTTTACTAAGAAATAACAAAAAATCCCAAATTTATAGTAAACTTTTAGGCAGGTTAATTTTCTTTTTTCCTTCGTGGAACCCCTAAAGACCCATCTTTACATTTTGATTTTTCGAGTTTATTTTAAAACGGCTGTTATAAACACTCACTCATAATTAATACTCATTTTAGTAAACGTTCCAATATTTAATTCCCCCAGTTTATAGGCAGATTGTCAAACCTAATATTATTTTAAGTAGATTCTCAATTTGAATACACGATTAATAAATGATTAAGACGGGAAATAAGTGGTTATAATTGATTGCGTGAATATAACGTTGAATATACTAGGCCGTTGAAATTCACACAAACTAAGAAAAGTGACCCAAATTCGAATTGTCCATAATTTAAACGTAGCGGAAAACAAAATAACAGTAATTATTTATTTCTAGAAGAAAATTAAATGGAATTTTGACCAAACCAGACTATTCGTCGAAGCTTGGTTCAAAATAAATTCATTTTTGTTCTCTCAATCTCTTCTGAACTCTCGTCACCAATACAACCCATAAAAATTCTGTCATGATTCCAATATCCCCAACCTCCAAAATACAGGCTGCTGCAGCGTCTTACCTGAAATATGCCAACGTGTTACATTGGCTCCCTTTCAAATGGGATAAAAATATGGCTCACTTGAAGACAACGCCAATAACTTGGAAACTAGATCTAGGTTCCAAGGCATATCTTGTTGCCCTTGGCGCACTTGGTTCCATGATGTTAGTAACTGCGTATAAAGAGCCAGATTTGAATATTAAAATCCAAATGTTGTTTTTTGGATTTGGAATGTTTTTTGCCGGAATTACCTACCAGCAAGTTTTAATAGGACATGAGAATATCGTAAACACAGGGAATGGCTTGATAAAATTGGAAAGAGAATTACAGCGGAATCGATGTTTTAGATTGCCAGCTGAAGAAACGTATTACGCATGTCTCTTTGGCAAATTGATTGTATTCGTATTAAAGGGCTCATATTTTGTAATTGGAGGGGTCGGATTGCTCAACCCGGATTTCCCAGCAAATGCCTTTCTCCCAATTGAAAAGCTACTGTCTACGAATACGATTTGGTTAAAAATTTTGTTTGGAATTGGCAACCTTCTTCTCTGGGGTGGGGTTTATGCATCGGCAGGTTTCACCGAAGTAAATTTGATTCTTTCACTAACAGCAATGCGGGCAAATCTGCTGAGCTGCATCCACGCCATTCAAATTGAGCGAAGGTGGAAACCCCCGAATTACATTGGAGGTTTATTTAAATTTCTAAGAAGGAATCTCCTCCTAGTCAACTCTTTCAATCGGAGTCACTCTGGAATAATTTTCGTACTTTTGTTAGCGCTGTCAATGTGTCAAGTAATTTCAACATTTGCAACCATCCGATTCTGGGAGAAATCTGGGGAACCAACAGCTATTACTGTTGTCATTGTCAACCTTGTAATTCTTGTGCATGGAGGTGTCCTCATTTTGGTAGCGTTTGGAGCTGCAGGAGATGTTTATGCAACGAGCATACGTCTGGCTAAGGAACTGCGAGTGTGTGACGATATTGTGAAGAATCCAATGTGGAAAAGGATGTCAAAAACTATTCCATTGATGAATATTCAATTCGGAAGCTCAAATTTTGTAGATAAATTCACCCCTCTGGTACTTGTCAGCTTTAATATGGCAAGATCCATTGATTTGATTTTGATTGACAAAATGGTTCAGTAGTTTCGCACATCTAAGAACATAAGCGAAGAATCTACCTGTCTGGCTGATTCTTGGACACCATACTCATACTCCTACTGAGGTAGCAATGTGGTTACGTGGTGTTTCCATGCAAATTGCCACACTATGTAAAATTCCCACGTAACCACATTGCTACCTCAGTGGCACAATTCCATACGAATAATCAGCTTGGTTCAGCTTAGACCACCGCGACTTTTCCTGTTTTGACTCTCTAATTTGCTATTTATCCGTTTCTTTTACCTTTTTCAACTTTCACCTCTTTCTGCTTATCAGCAATAAAATGCCTGTATCACTCTGTCGTCTGTCGTGCGTCGTCTGTCCGGGGGCCGCATAACTTTTGAACGGGTTAACATTTTTGAATTCTGATTTCAGTAATTGATACCTTAGGTCAAAGCTAACTTTAAGTTCTAAGATGGGCATAATCAGTTATCGGAACTAGGTCAAAGGTCGAGGTCAAATATTTTTTTAAATAGCAAGGTATAGGTTGTGATACATCAAAATGAAGCTACTGCTGAGAGTAGATCATTGATACTACTTTCGACATTTTTTTATATCCCCAGCGTGACCTGTGGCCATGATAAGGTCAAATATTTTTTAATGGCAATGTATGGGTTGTGATATATCAAAATGAAGCTACTGTTGAGAGTAGACCAAAGATACCATTTTGGAACGTTTTTGATAACCTCAGAGTGACCCTTGACACAAAACATATGATTTCAGATAAGACACACCTGAAGGTCCATGATTACATCTCGAGTTGTCGGGTTTATTTGCCTATGAGCATTATTGCAGCATGCTACATGTAAAAAAATGCAATTGTTCCTGCACTAAGTGCAGGAACGGGCCCCTTACTAGTAATTTATAATAGAAAATAGGTAGGTAAACAAAAACGGATTCATAATTATTTGGTAGGTATTTTCGTGAAGCCTTTTGCCCCTTACTGTGCAATTATATTTTTATCTTGGGGTGGTGCCCCTTATCTGTTGCCAATTACTTAAACGCCATAATTATGCTTTTGGCTAAACCTCTGAAAGAACGTACACTAATAATTAGACATTCAGTTGAAGTTGGACCATGTTTGTATTGTTGTTCAAAATTTATTATATATAGTTTAATTATTACGTTGTTTAATTGTTTAAATTTATTATCTAAGCTCATTTGGAGTTTACTAAAATAAACGAATAAAATAGCTCTTGTGTAAGCATTTCAATTTCAAAATCTTAATAAATGTTTTAAAATTAAAAAAAAGAAGCATTTACAGGATTTTTTTGTTGCATGAATTCAATTTGATTAAAAATATGTAAGCCCAGGCACAAGTAAGGCTTCAAGGTTTTCTACTCATGCTTTGGCTTCGGTTATATATTTGAATCAAATCAAACTTTTACATATTGGAACTAAAAATTTACACAATTTATTGAACAGAGGTGGCAACTGGAAAAATACAGATTTGATCAGCTTTTGCTAAAGAATAAAGGGCGTAACTTTAATTTATATTAAAGTTAATAATTTTTAAAAGACATAACGTCTTACTTTTAGTCACGCCTCCTCGCATGTTACTTCACAAGTTAAGTAAAAACATTACAATGTAATGTAATTACATTAGCGTCAGCTTCCAAAGCCGCCTAATGTAATATTTAAAAGTGAGAAAGTTTGCTACCAGCTCCCGTCAGGTTTGACCACCAGTTTATGATTAACGTGCAGCTCTTTCTCATGTAAAATTTTGCTGATAATGTTTTTCATTTCTGTAAGGCAACTGGATGGGTTAGCACTAGCGACGATTAAACCTTAACATGGTTCCTGATTTCCCAAAAGTTTCATTATATTATGTACTACTTTATTTTTCTATTTTGTTTCTAAATACCGAAGCAGTTCTTCCTGGTTTCCATGTCCATAACTCCCCTGGAAAGATACTTTCTCATAAGCTTTCTCACTACCACCATAACTACCAAACACCTCTTGATCCGATCCCAAACTTGAATGAAAACTTGAGTCCCTTTTCCACCTGTTTTATCCACTTGATCAACTACGAAGCCATTGACTTTTACCCTTTACAGTTTCCTGTGCTCCTTTCCAGACACGATCTTGCAAAAATCACAATAAAATTTGCTGCATGGATTAATCCTGAACAACACCTTTACACTTTTCCCATTAATTACTTAAAACATTTCCCTCGTAATGAAACACTCAACGTCAGTTTCTCTTCACGTCCAGAAAAGGTTGAGGACAGCTACGAAATCCAAGCATTATATAAAGACCGACGAATGCTCACAAAACCATGGCGTTGTGAAGCCCACCTCTACCTTTTCCCACCTGCATATAAGAAGCCATCCAATTATTTTCGGGAATGGCTCGGAATCCCCCAATCTCTCCGAGGTTTTTGGAGATATTCAAAGAAAGCATTTAGAACCATGTTTGACAGTTACCATTTATTCAGCCGAAGAGCGGATGTGGTTTCCAGAGCAGACACAATGGATCAGTATCACATTCTCGTAACCAATGAAAAGGGCACGTCTGGCTTGAGTGTGAGAGAAAAGTGGTTGAATCACGTCACTTACTGGAGATGGATGGGATATATCACCTCCCAACGATACCTTACATGGGAAATAGATAAAAAACAGAAGATCGCAACTATCTCATTGGCATGTCAGACCTGCAATAGATGTTCTCCTTTTGAGATTCATCCCCTGAAATTAAATAAATTAGTTCCTTTGATGACTGGATCGGAGCTGGCTAGCGCTATTAAAGACATTGATAAAAACTGGAGCAATACTTTGTGGGGAATCCGCCTTGACAATCACAACTCCTACCCTCAGCTTCAAAAAATTGGAATATTTGATGACCAAGTCCGTTGGAAGAGGCTCCTTGATCCTAAAGTTGAAATGGAGTTTATTCGCTGGAGCGTAAAAACTTTACTTCTCAGCTCAATCATTTCAAACGCAACATTTGAATTCTCTACCCCAATATACACACCAAGGTGCAATACAAATTGCAGATGTGACTACAACTTGAAACCTTTAAGCTTAATGCTACTTCAGCAAAACGTTGGGTTATTGGATCCCCTAGACTTTTCCTTGGAAACGTCAAATCTTCGGTTTGTAAGCTGTGGAAACCCGCAAAAGGAGCTGCTCGCTTTCCAGGAGCTTCTCTCAGTATTCCCACTTGATGTTTGGGTTTGCCTTAAAGTCGGATTGCTGCTGTTGCTCATAACTACAATTGTCATTGACAAATTACCCTCATTCAAAAACCTCCACTCACAATCGCAAACTCATGAGCAAGACAAAGACAAGTTGGGATGGAAAGAGAGTGTTATGATAGAAGTTAACCGGATTACAACCTTTGTTTTGATGTACTACAAACCTTTGGTGGAGCAAGGAGCCCCGATTCCTGAGAATTTGAAAGCAACAAGGAAACTCTCAACTTATTTCTTGGTTTTCCCATTTCTGTTTGTAGCAACTGTAATAAGTACAGCGTACAAGAATGAGAATATTAGTCGACTCAGCTCCCCCATTCCGTCAATTCCATTTGATGAGTTTCGGCTTCTCAAAGAAAAACGTTTCCAGGTATTTACAAAGGCCACCACAAGAAATGTTTTTATGGGATCATTTGATGATATAAAAAACAGGGATTCTCCTGTCAAAAAGAATTCCCATCAAGCAAGAGCATTTGGCCACAATTATGTGTCGGAGCTGATGAAATATGTTACGAGTAATTACAGGGATGATGGGTATGGTGATACCAAAAACTACACCAAGGAGATTTCAACTTATCTCAATCACTCACAACTTCATCCAATTTGGTGGTATGATGCGGTCCAAGGGAAAGTCAAGTACATAGAGTTCATCAAAAATTGTAATTACACTGCGCTCATTCAAGAGGATCAAGATGCAAGGGAAATGCACTTTGAGTGGAAAAAATCTGGGAAAAGGCATGCTTTTCTTAGCAAAGAAATATTGCTATCTATTAAGGATGGATGGGAGCTAGAAGGAAGAATTGATTTAGGTGTCCTACGACGAATTGGAGGAATTTATGCATCCGGGATTTTGGAACATTGGGATAGGTTTCTCAATAGGTTCTTGGCGCTAGTGAGACTCAATGCGAAGGTAAATGGTGGCAAAGAGATGGGTAAAGAAGTGGAGGAAAAAACTGGAGGGACGGATATGAAGGGAAATATTGTGGTGGTATTTATTTTATTACCTCCAGGCTTAGTGTTGGGCTCTTTCATTTTTCTTTGGGAAAATTGGAAAAATGTTCGTAAATTAGCTGTCAAAATCAAAATGATAGTTATATACTTCTGGATAAAATACAAAGCAAAGCTGCGAAAAGTCTGGAAAGATTGCAGAGGCTTGTGTTTTAGGAAGAAAATGAGGAATAAGGTCAGGTTTTGTGATTGCAAGTAGATTGTTGGACTAAATACGTGGGAATTTATTCATTTTATGATCCGGTTAAATACACTACTTAAGGTTTATAAAGCGCAATATTTTCTTTCACAATTTATTTAGGCACTTATTAGGATTGTATGGCTCTTTGGCAAATTGAAAATTTGGGGTTGCTTTTGTTTTGCTATATGAATGGATACGGTCAGGAAATGCCATATTGGTTTGGGAATCGGTGTCTTTACCTACAAAATGCATGCCGTTTCTATTCAAGAATTCGGATGAGAATTCTTGAGCGATAATCGTTGTCCAACCCAGTGATCAATGAAAATATTTAGTTACTTCATATAAATTGCAATAATTTAAACACTCGCTTGAATGCCATAGATGTGTACATTATTAGAGAATAAATTAAGACATAATATTACACATTATAGTTAGCTAAAAATCTGTAGTATACTAAATGGCTTTGAATGTTTTAAAAAAATCCCTTGTATCTTGTTATAGATAAATAAATTACAATAAAAACTTGCCACTCAACTTGTTGTTTAGAATTTAACTATATTTAATTTGATATTCAGCTAAAATGTTTAACGCTGAATTAAAGAAAACTCTTTGATATTGTCCGCGACAAAATATCGTAAATATGATTCACAACTTTTTCCAATATTATCATTCAAATGCACAGAGTTTCCAAAGCCGTATATTGTGGCATAAAGTCTTTTTTGTGGACCTTCTTTATGTCAACGAAACTCAGGTTTTTCGAAGCTGGAGATTGTAAAGCATGCCAGCATGTAAAACTGTGCTAGAAAAAAAATACTGGAGAATTTTAAAGTGCAAATTGTTGCAGATATTAATTAAAAACTATCAAAAACATGCGTTTTCCCTATTTTTTTACAATTTATTAATACTTGCGGGTTGGATCAATTTTTCTCATCATATACATCAGAAAGCACAAGTTTTCTTCTCTGGGATAGCGTTGGAACCAAAAATTGATCGGACCCGCAAGTGCATGTAATTAATAAATGAAGATGACAATTTCCCTATCACAGGCCAGCAGGGATGGCCAAATTATGACATGTAATATACCAAATTAAAAAAATCATTGGTTTTGGCCGTTTTAAACAATGCTTAGTGCTGTGATTTTTATGAAATGACGTTTAACTACATAATTGTTTGTCGTTTCCGGTCAATTATTATTATATATATAATTATATATTATATATAATTATTATAATTATAATTATATATTATAATTATATATTTCAATTATTAATGTACTGTTGTTATACAAATGCCCATGTAATATGGAACTCCGCCGTTATTTGACTGTAAAATTTTAAAAAGTTTGGCGTCCTATGGGCTTTAAGCCGTGAAAGGACGCGAGAATAAATCATTATTATTATTATTATTATTACATACATTACATATCTCAACAACTCAGTGTTAAAATTTATTAAAGGACGATATGTATTTTAATTACAAAGTTTTGTTCAATCAAACGTCTATTAATTTCATTCAACCCAATCTACCAAATTGTGGCAACTTAATACACCCAAAAATCCAACAACGGGATAAAAAATTGATACCCTAACCCACTAAATAAATACATAATTAGTATTTACAAAAACCAAAACCCTCAAAGAAACAATATCAAAAGATTAGAACATAAGGACAGTTTAAAAAGTTAAACTTTACTATCTGGATTATTCCGCATCCTTTCTCGTCTGGCATTCTTCTTCTCCATAAATTTTATCACCTCTTGCCTGTAGAATGCCCTTCGCACATCACTTTCTGAAGGCCCTGTTAATGTCTCTGTCTCCTCTCTGCTCTCACGAAGTCGCCGACGTGCTTCTGCCTGGCTGATCGTAGTTACGCTCACATTTGTAACTTCCAGATTGTCAACATATTTATCCCTCTGGCGAAAAGTGTCTAGCAGTGTGGAACGTCCAACGTAGACTGGCCCAATGTCGTCGTCAGTCCCTGGTTGTCCCTGTGTGGATGATGCAACTGGTTCGGAAGTCCCTGGTGGCATATTGCGATATTGTTCCGTTGATGAAGAAGGAATGCACCATGGGAGGGTAGACTCTTTTTTTGCAGCTTCATTCTTCTTTTCTGCCGAATCCACAGGTAAGTCACTTGGAGGTGGTGGAATTGGTCGTTGGATTCCACGGTCGGATGGAAGCGTGTTCCCTGTTGAAACTGAACTTCCTGGAGTAGCTGCGGTAGCTCCAAGTTCTTGTCCCGTTGTTTCAGTTGCAGCACGCTCGAGTTGGTTTTCAGCGGAATATCCAGCAGCATTTGGTGTCCTCTCTTCCGAATCAGAACCGTCTGAATCCCACTTTAGAAGATATTGTGCCATTTTTGCTTGGATGACCTGGATCAGTTCAACAATGGGTTGGATATCTGTAAAAACGATAAAATGGTTACATATTAGTCATAGACAAAAGTAACATATTTGAAATAAAAGATGCTTTTTTATAGGCTTACCGAGCTTATAATGAAAAGGAGATTTAGAAAGGGCAAGGGGAATCACGAGCCTTCAGAAATTTACTGGTTGCAGAGCCTGGATTTAAGTTTCCAACCTTGTCCGGAGTAGCGTCCACTTAAGCGTCTCAGCCGCAGGCCAGCACGAATCAAACGGATCTACAAAAATTGGGAAATAATAAAACATTATCAATTATTAATAAAGTTTTCTTTCCCCGAGCTTCCAGAAAGAATATATTTTATAGATTTACCAAAAACGACGGAGAATACAATCTTTTTGGAAGTTTCCAGACTGGTTTCCAAGTTTCCAAGTCTTCGTCAATGGACAATAGCACCTCTCCCCAAGTCAAGTAACCGAGCTGCTCTTGTTGGAACCACTGGCACCTGAAAATAGTAAAAAAATATTCGATTGTCGATTGCATTAGTTGTTGTACTAAAGTTTTTATCTAAATACTATACGAAGTATAAAGTAGGTTTATATTGATTTACCAAAAACTACGGAGGAAACTAAATGGGTTTAAAGTTCCCGATACTTCGGAAATATTCGGAGAAAGGTTTCTGACTGATGATGACTAAACCAGTAAGATATTTCAAAATTCTGAATGGTTCTGGAAACTTTCTGAACACTGAGAAGTCAAAGCAAACTTCAGGCGTAATCCCGAGAACGGACAACGAACGAATGAAGCTGCTGCAGTCAAAGGACCCCTTTTTATACTGCTAGTTTGGCCTTGAAAACTATCTTAACTTGACCTGATCAAATCTGTTAAACGTAACAAGTTACAACCTCATTAACAAACAAAGGCACGATGACCTGGCCTAACTAGGCCTAAATCAGACAAACGTTTGCAAAGTCCCAAGTGGAATTTTCAACTACCTTTTGTTAGCCAACAGGAAGAAAGGACGTATACTGACTATAAATCGAAGTTAACCCAATCTACAATTCAGGAAAACACTATTAGTCGGCCTTCCGGGATCACTCGAAACATACGTTAAATGCTTTGATTTGATTTTATTTGATTAATTGCAACTTCAAAATGAGTAAAATGAGGAAGTACAATAAAATAATTCATGTAATTTTTTTACATTTCAGCCCGACGTCGCCCGTGCCCTATCAGTGACCAGCAGTTATATAGTGAAAGGATCCATTTTGCATCCAAGTAAGCATTTTGAACAAAGGCATTATAAGCCACCCACAAGCTGTGAAACGTATTGATCAGGCTGATTATTGATTATATTAATTTATGCTGAAAGTAAAAAAAAGAGTATATAGGTTTCTCTAAAGATTTTTTGTCGCCGCATTATTGAGTCTTGCAAACAACAAGCAAATAGTCAAGAATTTTTCATGTTTAATAAATACCCAAACCGTTGTTCTTTGCTATTCTAGTGGTAAAATTAGGATGATTTCATCGTGATCCCGAGTTATTGTAACATTAACCCAATCAATATTTATGCTTATAAGATATCAATTAAACACCTCAAAACATCTTCAAAAACTCTCCAGCGCAAACCCTCGCCCTTGCATTAATAGCCGACTTGTTGTCACTATTCTCCTTATCAATTTCCTCCATAAAGTGGATCACAAAGTCAACCAGTTTGTGCTTCAACATTTGCTCCGTGTGTGTGAAAGTTGGTGATGAGAAAGCTGATATCATAGCCGTCAGCCACGCTAATACGAACTGCGTTGATGGAAGCTTCAATTAAAACCTTTTCCTTGCCTTGGAGTTTCGGCTGATTGTCACAGGGTTCAGGAGAAGCTCGTTGGCTCTTGGTCTAGACCCGGATCCAGATGTCATATCCACTTAGGGTTTATTATGGTCGATTGATATCCTACGATTGCAGTATGGATATGAAAGATGGAGAATGCGTATGAAACAGATCGTATGAAAATATGATTTTTGCTGCAGAATATCAAACGGACTCCTTAAAATTACCCTTGGTGTGTCGTGTTGAATATTATTCTATTATTATAAATAATGCAACTCTTAAAAATGTATTTGTGCTACTGTTCATCATAACAATATCAACCTGTCATCATATCCATGTTGTTTCCAGCTTTTAAAAGAAAATACATGCTAACGGTGGAAGAAAACCCAAGTACTGCAAAATTATTCTCATTTTTTATTCAACATAAACTCATAACCCATACAATAAAATGACAAGGCAATTATATTATTTAGATTTGTAAGTGGATCAAAACCTAGTTTATCCCATATTTACATTGCAAACAAATAATAATTCACCCTTCAATGTTGCTGCATATCCTCCCTAGTGATTCGAAAGACACAACTACTTTCACCCTTCGAATATCTTAAATGCTTGATCTGAACCGCCTTCAACCCGGAGCAGAAATTCCAAATATCATTCTGTTGAAGCAGGGCCAAATCTTCTTCCATTCCAAGTAAATTTATGGGGATATCCGTCCGGAAGGCGAGGTTAAGGAACTTTAAATTTGGAAATCTTGAGAGGAACATTGTCTTCAGGTACTGCCAAGTAACAGGCTCGTCAATTTCATGATGAACACTAGGAGTGTAAATAAATGATGACATTTTTGGGAAGACAACTCCACCAGCTCCTTTAGACGAACTAAACTTGAAGTCCTGTATTACTGACATATCAATTCCATGACTTATCTCGAGCTCAATAAGGGTGGAAGCAAATTGACTGATGAATCCAATAAGTTCCTCGCAAATAGTCAGAGACAGATATACTAGATCAAGTCGCTCCAGGATGGGGGCTCGAAAGCTGTTGCCTAAAAACTCCTTAGTTGGGTAGTAAACACGAAGCTCCTTCAATTTTTCGAAAACCAATGGCCCCTCCTTCTCGGCAGACACAAGCATATAACCCACACACTTCAAGCTGACCAGTTGGGAAGCGACGTGTTGGAGTAGCCAAGTAACCACCTGGTTATTCGACTGGCAAGACAGGTGAGTCAGCTTAGGAAGAAAAGAATCGCGGTTTGTATTTATATCCTTGTCGTCGCGTAACATTCGCCTATCGTACTTATTATCGTCGAATCCCAGTTTTAGAGCTACAAGATTATCAAGATGACACAGAATCTTGATCACTTCCTTTGGATTCACTTCAATTTCCCCGAGCCAGAGAGCAGTCAGGGTCGAGCCATGAATCTCGAAGATCTTGGATGCTCTGAATAAACCAATGGGATTGGAAGTGTTGCAGTTCTGTCCCATCAGACACAGGGACTTTGTTATAATTGGGTTGGCTTCAGTTGCCACAAGGTCGATCCCGGATTCGGGCCGGACAGCAAGCAGTTCCTGCTCTTGTCCCTTATCCTCGCTCGGTTGAATAATCACTTGTGGGAACAAACTTAGAAATCCTTCCGGCCATGGTGTAGCATTCGAAGTGTTCAATTTCCAGTCTGTGAGAGTGCGAAGTGATTGTTTCTGAATCACAGAAGTTGCACTCGCTTCCCAGGTGGAATTGACGAGACGGCAAGTGAGCAGGTCCGTTTTGTTGCTCACATATTCCAAAATCATCTCCAGCATCTGTGTTCAATACAATAAAAACAGATTTTAAGCAAACATTTAAACAATGTAGGCATTTCATTAAATTAATCAAATCAATGTATAAATGTGTATTTACCTCTGGAAGAAGCACTTGCCATCGCGTGTCCTCTGGATCAATTTCAATTAGGAACCCCCGCTTGTTCATACCCCTTGTGACCACCGGCATCTTCTCAGTTTCTAATAGTAGTTAATAGTCCGATAACGAAATGAAAAGAAAACAATGAAATGTCAATTTATGACTCACAAACTCTTAATCATCATCCGATCACCAATCACCTCCTGTCATCTTATTTATATATTTTGTCGGATTTTTATCAGATATTACTTTTTGATAAAACAAATAACGTGCTTCCTTGCTCAACGCCGACAACGGCTCTGCTCCAAACTTGCAACGGCTTGAGGGTTTTTGGTAATTTTTCAAAGAACAAAGATTAATACTAACTGAAATATATATCGTTAGTCGTTACTTGGTTGAGTTTTGGCTTTCTACACAATCAACATTTCAGATCAGAACAGATCAAGAGTGCACAATACACTACACGAATGCACTAAGGTAAAACAAACACAAAGGAAATAGGGTGTAAAAAGAATGTTTCACACTTTTGGGTCTGCCGCAATCCACGCAAGGTCTTACGTAACCCCACTTACTTACGCAGCAAAGTAGAAGCAAACAAAGTCAAAGAGCTAATAATGTATGCAAAAATGCCCTTGTCTTTCAAGTTGTTAGTTTTTGGAATAGTATACAATTGCTGAACAATTGAGAATAATGCTGAGAAGTTTCAAAAAATGCCATTTCGATTCCAAATTCAACGTTAACTCAACAAATTGTGAAGTGAATATTTAAAGCAAAGCTCATGGAATATTTATTTTCTAACAATTTCAATCACGAAACAAATCGTTATCATTATACTAAATGCTAGCATTCTAAACCCCTACTTCTTTGATTTTTTATCTTAATAATACACGTGCATATAAGATGTAGGTATTAGTTATTTAAATCTAACAGTAAGTTCAACAAAATCTCAGGAAAAATACACAAAAGAAAGGAAAGCTCTCGCTTAACAAGATTTTAGTTACAGATTAATTACTAATTAATATCACCATCTCTCGATAACACATTCCTTTCGCACCTTGAAAAATCCAGTATGTTCTTCCTTAAAAGATGCGGATCTTTCCGGTGGAACACAGGACCCCCACAAAGCCTCCGGCCAGAGTAGCGACATTCACTGGAAATTCCAAAGGGTCCAATTCCAATTCTTGAAAAGGACTTCTAATGAAAAATTGATGTTTCTCCTGAATCTTCTGGCTTTTGATTCATTATCCAGTAGAAATAAATGTATACATAAGAACAGGACAGAAAGCAATGTGAAGATTTGTGTACTCCTGTCTTTAATGTCATTTCCCACACATTAAAAAGAGCAGAGAGCTGAGCCAAAATAACAAAACAATATTTTAAAAGGGTTGGCATTCCATTAAACAAAGTTTTGGGTACAAACTTTCTGTGAGAGCTATGAAAATTGGGAAGCTTTATAGCCCTGGTCACTCCTAATTCATTTATCACACTTCCAGGATACTTAACGGTAGGGCCATGCATGAAATAATGATGAGGCTACAAAATATAATTCTGTTTCCTAGCCAGATGCTAAGTATTCGGCACATAAAACAAAATAAACTTGACAAACTCAAGATATAAAATTATGTACCTTTAGGAAGATGTAAAATATTACAGAACACATGATTTCCGTGCTCTTACAACTTAACGACATGCGTGCAAAATTATCAAAATAGTATCAAATGCAAAGCTAATACTAAAAAATAAGGCCTCGTGCATGAATTGCAATCAAACTGTACAAAATTATAAAGGAGGTTGCGCTATTAAATTCCAAGCTCGTTTAATTATGAATTATGATTCCGCTACGTAATAAATAGAGATTAAACATTGATACATACATTACATATCTCAACAACTCAGTGTTAAAATTTATTAAAGGACGATATGTATTTTAATTACAAAGGTTTGTTCAATCAAACGTCTATTAATTTCATTCAACCCAATCTACCAAATTGTGGCAACTTCATAAACCCAAAAATCCAACAACGTGACACAAAACTGGTACCTTAACCCACTAAATCTATAAGTAGTAGTATTTACAAAAACCAAAACCCTCTAAGAAACAATATCAAAAGATTAGAACCTACGGACAGTTTAAAAAGTTAAAATTTACTATCCGGATTATTCCGCATCCTCTCTCGTCTGGCATTCTTCTTCTCCATAAATTTTATCACCTCTTGCCTGTAGAATGCCCTTCGCACATCACTTTCTGAAGGCCCTGTTAATAAATCTCTTTCTCTGCTCTCTTGAAGCCGCCGACGTGCTTCTGCCTGGCTGATCGTAGTTACGCTCACATTTGTGACATCCAGATCGTCAAAATAAGCATCTCTCTGCCGAAACATATCCAACAGCGTGGAACGTCCAACGTAGACTGGTCCAATGTCGTCGTCAGTCCCTGGTGGTACCCGTGTGGATGATGATGCAACTGACTCGGAAGTCACTGGTGGCATATTGCGATATTGTTCCGTTGAAGAAGAAGGGATGCACCATGGCAAGGTAGACTCTTCCAGCTGTATTCTTCCTTTCCACAGGCAAGTCACTTGGAGGTGGTGGAATTGGTCGTTGGATTCCACGGTCGGATGGAAGCGTGTTCCCTGTTGAAACTGCCAACCTGCTGGAACTTCCTGGAGTTGGAACACTAGCTCCAAGTTCCTGTCCCGTTGTTCCAGTCACACGTCGCTCGACTGAGTTCTCAACGGAATGTAGATTAACATTTGATTTCCCCTCATCCGAATCAGAGCCGTCTGAATCCCACTTTGCAAGATTTTGTGCCATTTTTGCTTAGATGACCCTAGATCAGTTCAGCAATGGCTAGGTGGATATCTGTAAAAACGACAAATTGGTTACACATTAGTCATGGACAAAAAATGCATACTTGAAATAAAAGATGCTTTTTTATAGGCTTACCGAGCTTATAATAAAAAGGAACTTCAGAAAGGGAAGGTGAATCACGAGCCTTCAGAAATTTACTGGTTGCAGAGCCTGGATGTAAGTTTCCAACCTTGTCCGGAGTAGCGTCCACTCAAGCGTCTCAGCCACAGGCCAGCACGAATCAAACGGACCTACATATAAAAATTGGGAAATAATAAAACATTGTCAATTATTACGAAAGTTTTCTTTCCCCGAGCTTCCAGAAAGAATATATTTTATAGATTTACCAAAAACGACGGAATACAATCTTTTTGGAAGTTTCCAGACTGGTTTCCAAATTTCCAAGTCTTCGTCAATGGACAATAGCGCCTCTCCCCAAGTCAAGTAATCGAGCTGCTCTTGTTGAAGGCCCAAGCACCTGTAAATAATAAAAAAATATTCGATTGCTAATTACATTAGTTGTATATTGAAGTTTCTATGTAAATAATATTTAAAGTAGGTATATATTGAATTACCAAAAACTACGGAGGAAACTAAATGGTTTCAAAGTTCCCGATACTTCGGAAATGTCGGAAAAGGTTTCTGACTGATGATGACTAAACCAGTAAGATATTTCAAAATTCTGAATGTTTCTGGAAACTTTCTGAATACTGAGAAGTCAACGCAAACTTTGACGTAATCCCGAGAACGGACAACGAACGAATGAAGCTGCTGCAGTAGAGGACCCCTTTTTATACTGCTAGTTTGGCCTTGAGAACTATCTAGAACTTTACCTGATCTGATCTGTTAAACGTAATAAGTTACAGTCTCAGTTAACGAACAAAGGTAAAAATTACCTGGCCTGACTAGGCCTAAATCAGACAAACGTTTACAAAGCCTAAATGAATTTTCAAGTACCTTTTGTTAGTAAACAGGAAGAAGAAAGGACCTGATCTAACAAAAATAGAAATTAGCTCAATCTACAATGAAACTTCCTTTGTTTAACAATCGATAAGGTGACTTGACCTTGACCTGCTGGGCTATAAATAAAATTTAACACGACCTGCAATGAAGTTTCGTTTGTTAAACGTTTGATAAGATGACCAACTCGTTCTGACCTTATCGACTATCTTGATATCATATGATTTTGAATATGACGATTTTATAGTGAGACAGTCTTTGAGTTGGGTAAATTGTCCAATTTGGCAAGCTTTTTGCTATTAAATATCATGACATCTTTGGGATCGTTGGTTTTTCATTCTAAAAACATCATTATCATCATCACCGGCATCTTTGAAATTCCTCCGAAAAAAATTACAGTTTCCGTGTCAATTTTCTAAGATTACGTGTCAGTTTTCTTAGATTACGTGTGATGACCAAAAGGTATCATGTCCGCAGACAGACTGACGATATTTTGTCTCAAATCTTTTCATTGTGCACCTAACGGTATCACCAAGTACTTCTATAAATGAATGTTTAAAATGATTATAACCACGCTGCGTGAATATGTTCAATGTTTGTTTGTCTGTGAAAATTGCTTTGTCCTACCGAAGTGCCAAAAGAAAAGATGCTTTAGGAGGGATTGCAGTCATATCTGCAAAAGAAAAGTATCCGCTGCCATCATCACATCGGTCTAAGGTCATATATTTTATTTTTTCAAGCGTAAGACATACCGTAAAACATATCATTCAGAGGCTTATCAATATAGAGAAATATGGGCGCATGTGACTCTTCTTATTACACCTGAAATTTTTTCTCAGTTACACATCAGGATGATTTATGAAGAGGAAGATTCGTACAAAGAAGTATAACGCAAATTGTATTGGAGACCTAAAGTTCACTGCTGATAAGGCTCATGCCCAGAACTTTTAATGCAATTATCATATTATTATAACGAAAGCACATCATATTATTGTTTGCTTGAAAAAACCTTCTAAATGTTCCTAATTTTGTTACAACTACTCTACCTCCTACTCCAAAAACCAATGATCGTGTCATGAGCCCACTGTTTGCGATGAACGGAATATGAAATAAATACGCCTACAATAATTCCATTTATCGACACAAAAAAATAATTTTAATAAAAGTTGAAAGTATTTTACACTTTACACAAAACAACAATGTCATTACAATTTGAAATAAAAATTATGCAAGGGTCAAATAAGCATGACATCAATTTAATAAATCAATTGGTTTGAAATAAAGTGATTGAGATTAATGTCTACTAATAAGTTAGGTGTTAGGTTACAAAGCTGACATAATTGATATTGATTATTAGTTTTATAGGCGAGAATAACGGTATAACATTACAAAAACTAGATAGAAACCTCTTTTTAAAATATTCAAAAACAAGAGCTCTAATGGGATCACAAATAAATAACTTCTTCTTACATTTTAAAATTTGGGCAAACATAAGAGTGCTTCTTGTTTTTGTTGTTCCACCCTATCTTCAACTTCACCAAATTCTCTGGACTTATTTTGTATGCTGATGCCAAACTTTTTTCGTCGGAAGTCACCTTTGGCACAATGGCTCTCCGAAAGTGTTCCCACAAACTTTTATGCGTTGTAGTCTAGAACTCTTTGGACACCTCTACTTGTTTCCAGAAAGTGATCCCTTCTGCGGAGAGATAAGCGTTATGGGCGCAGACGAAATCCAGTACCCTTTAAATTTCCTTAGTACCGTACGCCTGGCGCCTACAAAAACGTACGATCATTAACAAAATAAATCATCAAGAATGAAGTCCGCTTTGATTAAAACAACATCAGAGAAACTCTTTCTTTTCAAGACTTACTTCCGTAATGGCCACAACTCTGGTTTTAAATTACACTAACATCAGGATTGTCGCTGAAGTGAACGGAATCATCGCTGGACCCACCACTTGACTCGCAATCGACCCAACCGTCATCTCGAACTGGAGGAGGTTTCGGTTTTGGAACGTAACGTCTGCTTCCTGAGGGTCCAGCAATGGCTCCAGGCTTCAGGTTTATTTGTTGTCTACTGGTGACAGTGGCATTTGCTGAGGAGGGTGACGTATTGGAGCTGGAAGATTTTTGAGACCTTGTTACTACCTTTCCATTTGTTTTTGAGGAAGGTTTAGGAGAGGGGGCTCGAGGAGGAGGAGATGCCGAGACCGATGCTGGTCGAATTGATGGCTACTGGCCAATTGGTTTTGAAGACGTTGAGGGCTTATGAGAAGGGTCTCGAGGACCAGGTGGTACTTGTGCTCGCTTTTCAATCCCATTAGAACTTTCTTCATTATCTTCAAGACTCGAAGTAGAAGCGGGTGACCCTGACTCATTGTCAGCATCAAGTCGTTGAAAATGTAGCCTTCGAGGTTTAGGCGTGGAAGAAGAAGCGTAGTTTAAGCGACTGGGACCAGCAACAGGTTCGATTTCATGGTCTCCAGTTCGAAAGTCCATTGGAACTAGGTGGAGGCGACGAAGACAGCCAAGTCGCGACAATGGGGACATCTCTTATCTTTGAACTAGGATTAAGAGTACGGCTTTTATCCTTATCGGCGTCATCGGGTTCCCGTGGTTGAATATTATTATTACTCGCATTCCCGAGCTCGGTATCCACCACCTGTCTGGCCTGCCCATTTAGAGCGTCAACCTTGGTTTTGGTCGTAGTAGTCATAGGTCCATTGAAGCTCTCCCGAGCATTTGGGTCTTGAGGATTTGTCATTAACCTAGCTCTTAGCTTTCGAAGCACCTCGATCCACTGTTGACCACTGATCCGCTTGTGGTTAGGAGGGAAGACCAGTTTGTCAAGATCTTCCCACTTAAGCTCTCCCTTTAGAATGCTTCAAGCGTCATAAGAAACATAATTTGAGGCGGACGATGGAATCCTATCAATATTAAATATGCCAATTGCCATAAAGTAAAATGATTAATAATGTCTTGAATTTCAACCCCTTTAAAATGGATCTTACAGGTATTTTGCAGGGTGAGGCATTGGCAAGCCCTTATTAGTATTACTAATGCATCGGTACACAAAAGCACTAGAATAAGTACCCAGCGGGACGAGACGATCTTCTCCTTCGTTGTCAACAAAGTAATCACTCCATTTACGTCGCCTTCCACATCTTCTCCAGGGTAGGTGGTCCCACCTGCCAGCTACAAAAATAAACCAATCAATTTTTTTTACCCTTTCAGATTATTAACATTCAACATTAACCCCCTAACACTTACATTTGACGTTTACACTTACCCGAATGTTTTTAAACAGCTCACTCTTCTCCACGTTGGAGTAGTTATCTTCCGGTGGAATTAACTGAAACATAAAAGGGGTCCATTGATCCTCAACTTTTCTATCTCCTCCAGATGATTTCGTAACGCTCCCCTTCCTCAAATACTGGAAGGTGTACTGGGCTGCTGGGCTAATGTTTCTGAATGGTAGTCCACCACCATCATTGACTCCTTAACCACCTCCACTTGCTCCTGAGGCTCCTGCTTGATCCGAGTTCTGTTGATTATTGGCATTGACGCCCACTGAATATTCGGAGGGTAGTAGTGCCAGTGCCATCGTCAAATATTTGTTATTAGCTAAAAGTCACTAATCAGTCAAGGACCAAGCTAAAAATTATCTCAAACTATTCACTAAATAGTTGCGGTGACTAACATCCGATGTGTGTGTGTGAGTGCGGGTATGACCTTTTCTCCCCCAAGGATAACTCCGTTGACCCCAGCAGCGTGACCTACGACCGTTTAAAGGACGAAATTTCTTAATTTTCGAGATAGCAACTGCAACATGCAATATTTTCAAATACTCTTTTCACCACTCAACAATTTACGGACATTTGCGTTGAATGATTTGATAAATATATGAAATTGGTTATCAGCAACTAGGTCAAAGGTCAAGGTCATACATAAAAATGGTCCTATTTGCTGAGATGAATTCAGCAATGATATTTTAAAATTTCTACAGAGATCCCAGTGTGACCTACGTTTAAATATCGAATTTTCTTAATTTTTGGAATGCATTCTGTAGTATACTTAATGGCTATCATCCCACATAAAGTTTGTCTACATAATTAATCTCATGTTAAATTTCTCCGTATGCTAAACTAATATGCTAAATCTCATGTTTTTAAAATGCTCTGATACATGCATGCATGCATATGGTTTACTACACGTATTAAGGTATTCAAAACTCAACACTGAGAAAAGCAACTAGTAGCAGTTTTTTCTATGTATACTCCTAACTAGCTGGCATCGTCTAGTGGTTAGGACCTCGCGTTGTGGCCGCGAAAACCCAGGTTCGACTCCTGGTGCCAGCACTCGTTTTTTGCAAAAAAATATTTGGATCAGTTGATGTCCGCAGACTCCAAATTTCACAACTTATACATGTAGCGAGGCATGCATTTAAATTTTTTTTAAAATTTGATATAAGAATAAGAATAGCAGCTCATTTTTTTGAAGGAATGTCAATCATTTGAGATAACTCCACTTTCATTCAGGAGAAAACTCTAGGATTTCATTTGACTGCAAATCTATATAGTATTTAATCATCAACTGATCCGTCATTTCAATTCAAGCTTTGGCATTGATTACGCTTGATGCAAACCAAAATTTCAATTTTTTACTCTCTATATTCTAAATATATTTTATGAATCGGTTTTGTTTTTTGCCATTTAATTTTAAATTAATCTGACCTATACGTGCGCTAGCAGCTTTCCCCCCAATGCCGGTTCCCTTATAGAAACATTCATGGTGTTGGCTTGGCTTACTATTATTACAATCCCAATGGCTTACAATACGAATTGCAAACCGCTCCTATTATGTTTCCAAAATGTTTCAGACATTTCTCAGTATCACTAAATGTTATATGGTAATGCAGCATTAAATCCAATAATGCCGGTATTTGTTGTCACTTGTAATCAGTGGATTTATCATGTGAAAATGGAGCTCTTAAACCAGAAATTTATGGTAAAATAATAAATAATGTGCGTGTGTATTTACATTTACAGGAATTAATTTAATTTTAGGTTTATGAATATTGTAAATTTATGAACTAACTGAATGTGAATTAGTAATCAAATCTATGAATTAATTGCATATTTTAATTGCAAACTTATTTGACAATCTTAGTATCACTCATCTCTTGTGTATGCTAAACTACCAATTAGTCCAGTATTGTTGGTATTTTTTGTTACGTTTAAGCTTATTTTTAGGCGTTGCTTAGGCGCATAGTTTTATCAGTTGAAGTCTGTAGGAGGATCAAAAGTGTTTAATTACTTTTTATGTCTTCACTCGTTCAGAAAAGTCTGCAAAACAAATTTTAGAAATGTAAATTAGCTAAGCATTCTTTGAGATTGCTTTTCAAGTCTTGCATAAATGTTGAAATCCTCAATATTAAATTGAAGGTACTACTTTCAACTGCTGCTAAAATTGCTTCCATACAATAGAAAATAAGAGCAACAAATTTACCTACATAGTACTTGTAGCCCCTCAATTGTGCTAACGAGAATTGAGACTGCGAAACCTGAGGACAGTACAAGAAATATTACTGCCACGTTGCCTGTCATCTTGGCTCTTTGCGGCTCCAGAACCAATCTGCTATTTTCAGCCGCCGATTTGGATAATGACAAAACGTAGTCGACCATAGGTTGCAATATTCCTGAAGAATGCATTATTCCAAACCCGTCAGTGACAAATGGTGAAATATGGCCAACTGGATGAATGAAGTAGTCACGCTGAAAAGAATTCTCTTTCCTCACAAAAGACTCAACTTTGGAGCCAGATTAAATTCATTTTTTTGGTGCAAGTAGTACACCATAAGTTATGAACGAATACTGGGTAAAACCCCACTTCATTACCCCAGGGGGAAAACATCCCCCTTTCACCGTCCTAATTTGTGCTTCATTAGGTCATCCATAGCGACCACAGTTCTTGATGAAATTGGATGAAAATTGTTTTAATTCGAATTAACCGTCTCCAACTCGCGGCAGTAATACAACCAATCGATAGTTTAGTTGGAGATAATTAAACGAGATTATGAAAATAGGTACAATAAGTATTATTGGATTTTACTAAAACCATCCAACGAGTTGGTATTAAGAATTTTAAGTAAAAACTCCATCCCATCCAATTTTCCTGTCGTGTAAAATTATTAGCGTCTACATGCTTGCCTTACAAAAATGTCATATTTTAAAGTTTTGCCTTATGCTGCTTAAATTTTTTTTTCTTCATTTCGTTAACAAACAACTATGATCGAATGAGCCGAAAACATGTCTAAATTTTAAACAACGGAAGAGCTTGAAACCATTCAGCAGGTATTAATGTCATTTTATGGCAAAAATCTATAATATAATACGGCGTCAGCTTCTGATATGTTCCTTTTCTACATACAAATATCTAATATTCTATTAGTTGTACTTTGTACTCAAATGAAAAAATGAGTGAGTTTTAATGTACATTTGCGGTACTTCACTAAAATCCAGATAATATTAAAATATTTCAACGTCGAATCTGAAATCTTTTTTTATTTGAAAGAACATTAAATTTGGCACGGTCCTTTTTGTGCTTATCGAGATTCAAATATATGGGACTATACTGGACAAAATAGTAAACTTTTTACAAATTCCAGATTTTCTCAAATACCACATACGCTAGACAAAATCTGATAACATGCTCTTACTCTGCGTTGATTTTATTCAGTACATTAATTTAAATGGATGCTTTAACAGAAACAGGACACTTTAAAAGTGTATAAAATATTTGAAATGGTAAAATGATAATTTAAAACTTTATTATTTTGTAACGACAACCAAAGTCATGCTGTAATTCAAAATGCAAGCAAAAAGATCACAAAAAGTTTGCCTTTTGTACATGAAAAACTGTCCGACACAAACTGCAATAAGAGGACAAGCCCTTAACTGCAATCGTTGCTTTTTATCTCTTAGAGTTTTGCTCCAATAATACCGAAACTTCATAGAAATATCTAGAGGGTAAACCGTCAATAAATGAAAGAAACCAATAAGAATAATTAATGTTATGTACTCAAATCCTGCAGAAAAGGTGACAACGAAGCTTACTTTACCAACGGTTGAAACAACTAAATGAAACAATGTAACGGCAAGGACAATTCCAACAAACATCAAACCAGGAACGTAGAAGCGAACATTATGACCCCCTTCAACAGTTATACGATACAGCTTTAAATAGAGTTTCCGATACCGTTGGAATTGATGCGAAGGATTCCGATCAAATCGATTTGGGATCGTTGCAGTAATCGTGCAGCGGAGTAGAGATAAATAAGCTAGACTATCCAGAAGTACGAATAACGTAGGAGTTCCGCCGAGAAGGATGAGAAAACTTGAAATGAATGCGGATATTATCTTTCTTGTAAGTAAAGCAAGAGTTGAACCTCCCGGCAATAATAAAATTAGAGTTCCAAACGGCTCCTCCAAACCAATCAAAGGAATGCCAAAGAAGCAAATAATTGGTAGAAATATTATACCTAGAGCAAAAAGGTAGACTAGTAACTCATCAAGTGGTGGAATTATTCGCGCCTTTATTCGTTTTTTTGATTGATTTGATTTCAAATCTCTCAAAATCTGTAGTAATGTGGTGTAAATTGCAGCCCGGTTTACTTCAAAATAAATGGTAAGAATTGAACAACACGCTTGGATAGAGATGCCACACACACCTGTGTTAATCAGAAAATTGAAGATGTCGTCAGGATTTCGGGTTTTCATGTAAATGCCAAAATTTCGGATTGAATCACTTGCACAAAATATTACTAAAAAGACTGGCAAGATATTCCGGATTCCTTCAAGTAGAAATAATAGATGTGATAAATGGCGCTCATTTTGAATAAAAGTGTTGGTTTTCTTGTCGTATTTCATTGTTCCTTGGAGCATTTGAAATTTGTCAAACATCGGTTGAGAATATTTGTACAAGTTTACATAGCCACGAAGGTAGCCTTCTCCCCAATTTGTAGAATTGGACATCTCTATTAATTTACAAACAAAACTAGAGTGCTTCCGTTCGCTTCTAGAACTAATAATATTCTATTTTGTAAATGAATGAGCCACTTCGTTCTACCTGGTCGATAGGAAACCCAAGGTCCTGGCATACTTTTTGGATTACTCCCATATTTCTATAACACTATAGTCTCAATGACAATAATTTTTAATCAGAGAATTCTATAGACTACCAGTTCATCCTAAAAACAATCCCAGATACAATTTACTTGGATGCATCGTGCATTATCATTACATAAAAGGTCAATGCCAAATGAAATTAATTTCATGATGCTGTTTTTTCTGTACAAAACCACAATTTATTTCATTGAAAAAATTATATACATATAAAATTACAAGATGCACGAAAAAAATTTGGCTTTATGTAATGCAAAAAGTGGGGCGTTGCAAATTTCATTGTAGGACAAGGACGTTAAAGTTTGCCAAAAATGGTTTAAACTAGGTTCAAAAACTGAGAAATTCTCAAAACTAACTGCTGCTTATCTTTAAAAATTAGATTTCTAATGATAAGGTGCACGAATGCTTGAACAAAATATGTCCCTCGAATTGGCTTTGTAATTCTTGTTCCAACACATAAGTACAAAATTTTGTAACATAACCTCAGTTTTATTTCATATTCCTTCGAGTTTCATTTCAATGAATAGCCAATATCCGATTATCATTCCTCTAACTGCTTAAAATTGCGAATTAAATTAATTATTGGATTATTTAATCTGGTCAAATATGTCACATCGTGCTAGATTAAGGTTTAGAGATCAATTGTTGTTTTAAATCATTTCAAATTAGTTCATTATTGATTAATTATCAATATTCATTATTTTTGACGATCCTTAGATTCTAATCAATTGATTACCAAGCCCAGCTAATGCTAAGTAAATTGTATCATTACAACATAACGTCGGTTTTTATTTACAATTATGTAAAAACTCAATCGACTAAATTTTTAACAGCCATTAGCCATTCTATGAGAAACGGGAAAGGTAAAGTCAAAAAAATTAAAACAGTTGATCTGATATCCTACGGCGATATAATTATACAAAAGTATTCCTTGAAAGAAGGATTTATTGTCGTAACCATTTAGAGCCAAGCTGGATTGATTCCGTAATTTAATCGGTGTTAAAATCTTCACAGACATCGCCAAGAAACTGTTCTCTATTAAATAACACATGAATAGTTTCAAGCTCTTTCGTTTTTAAAAATTTAGATGTCTTTTCGGCTCATTTGACCATAGTTGTTTGTGTAAAATTTTAAGAAACATATTAAAAGGGAAATCCTTAAAATATGAGATTTTTGTTAGGCAAACATGTAGACGCTAATTATTTTACACGACCGGAAAATTGGATGGGAGGAAGTTCTTACTAAAAACTCTCAGTATCAACTCCTTGGATGGTAATAGCACCGTATAAGATAATCTATAGTAACCATACATTACTGATTTTAACACTGAAACGTAGAAACGAAAAAGTTCCATGGTTATCTGTCAGGTGGCGATACTGTTTTATAATCGTTCGAAAAATAATAATCAAGCCAGTCTTATCAACTGGAAAATCTTTACCACAAACAACCAAAGCACATGCACTTTTCATAGTTTGGGTCTGGTCTACAGTCTCAAAACCTAGTCATTCCTTCCAACGTCAGTTAGTTGACATTTTCTGACGATTGAGCCATCCGAGCATTTTTGCATGGTTTTGCCCTAAACAACTCTTCTCCGAGTCGTGGCATTTCTCAATGTATGAAATTTATAATTATGTTTTATACATTATGTACATGCATGGAATACGTTGAAGGGTGAACTTTATATAAGCTGCAATGAATACAAACATATGCTTTAAGATGACGTGTTATATACGTTAATTTCGAATACTGTAGAGCCAGTTATGGTTGAGACAATGAAATGTATTGATGGTTGCAATGATTTCATTCACGAGGTTGTTGATAACCTTAGCAGTATCAATGAACATAGGCAAGAGTTTGTTTCAAAATTATATGCTATTATCTGACTTGTAGAAAAAAAACAAAGATATGAATAGTGGAGTCAGCCGAAAGAATAAGACTACGTTAGCAAAGTTAACTTGAGTTGAAAATTATGAGTTATAGTTTTTCCTGTTCAAATTTATGGGTTTGATGTATTCATTTAAATCTTCGCATTTGGAAAATTAATAAACTTTTTTCATCTTTGTTGTAGTTTTGTTGATTTTACACAGCTAATGGATGACACTAAAAAACTTGCTAGATACCAATACAGAGCTCGACTAGTTTGAAACTTAAATGCTGCATATTCAGAGTATACATATGTACCAACAAATGTAGCGCAAATGTTATCACGTTATTAATTCGTGCGTATTAATAAATACGGTTTGTTATGAAAGATATCAAATTATTCATACCAAGCTAAATTGAAAAGTAGAGACCATAAATGAACAAAACGGACTGACACTTCACGTAAGACTATATTTGCCCCTGCAATTATATTGAATATTATAGTTCGATCGATTAATAGCTACTATCGCCGCCACGGAGAAATTAGTAACTATTTGATGTTTCACATTTCAAAAATTACGGATACAATGTATACCATTCATATCTTATATCATGGTAATAGTAAAATCCAAGCAATACTTATTCTATCTGTTTTTACAATCTCGTTTAAATATCTCCCACTAAACTCTTACTTCGTTGTATTACTACCACGAGTGGGAGACAGTTTGTTTAATTTGTTTTTTCTCATTAATTCACACCACGTGTACAGTAAATTGGAGGGTCGTGTATTAAGGTTATTATTACAATAACAGCTTACATTTCAGATACATATATCTGATCTGATACTGATCTGATATATAGATCAGATCAGATTAGTTACTTGGGATATCAGATTTGATATGAGATCAGACGACTTCATATCAGATTTGAATAGCAACAACATATATGCTGATATTTCTTATATTTTTATATATGTGCTTACAATGCCCCGTTTTAAAACCGTATAAGGCGTTGGTATATCTTATGATAAATAATAGAATGAGCAGGAGAAATCTACAAGGTAGTGGATTCAATCTTAGTGTGTAACATATTTACGGTATTTATTGATTAGCATCAATACTTACGAAATCATATAATTCATAACCGCGCTTACGTACTAGACCGACACGGCATCACGCCGCGTCATTGGGAGAGGATCACACTCTCTACTATAACTAACTTAACTAATGCCTTATCACAAGGCTTGCATGAACCAGTAATCACAACCGGCCAGCATAACGACATCATAACGAATGCTACTTACTCCAGCTTCTCGAGCTCTATTTATACCTGCTACGGAATCGCTCCGTAGTCACACACGCAAATCGCTTGCGCATTTACCACTAACTACTTAACATAACTTATTATATAGGTTCTTCACCTCACTTTGCACTTATATCCTTACATATCCCCACCACTTTTCCGGCAGCTAGCCGCTTAAGGGCCTTCTTCCTTCCCGAACCACCACGCTGCTTACGAGGGCGAAACGCTGGGTTCCGAGGCAAATCACATTGCCATGCGAAATGGTTGGGCTTGCCACAGCGGTAGCAAATACCCTCGCATGTCCGCACTGCGGGATCATCCCTGCTCGGAGAAATGGTCACTTTAGGCGGACTGTAACGGGCCCGTGCGTCCTTCCGAAAGTGGTCATCATTAGGGAGCAATGGAGCGATCACATCAAAAACGTAAAATACTTGTCCCAGCGTCTCAGGAGGAGGAAGAGGAAGCCGCGACTTGATGGAGGGATGAAGTCCGTTGAAAACGTGATGGAACAATCGGTCCTCAGGAACTTCAGATTCCCCATAATTTTCGCATATGGACTGCTCTACACGCCAAGCGAATGATTGCACATGTTCTCCCGGGAGCGGCGCATAGGATTTTGCAGGCACACCTTGAGTCACATTATTATTATTATTTCATGATTGGTACCACTTAATCTATACTTAGCCTAAAATCTTAACTAATATTATTGAACTTAACCTATTATACTTAAAACTAGAAAAGATGAGAATATAAATATATAAATACACCTGTCTTACCAGACTTGTCAAGTAAATTCTTTACAAAATCGGTAATGACTACACCTTGCTCCTTTGATTTGGACATATTGAATAAGTGAGAAAAAAACAAAGTTTGAACTTTGAAAAAAATCACATTAAATTTTAGAACGAGCTCTTGTTCTGTGAGCGATTGGAGGAGAAATGACAATTGTTTGACTTGGAACAGTAGTTATATTATTGTCTGGTAAGCTTACACTACTACCTGGAGTACCATCCGAGTCGTTGACAGCAAAAGATTCAAATGAAGGACGATCGAAATAAGGCTTTAAATTTTTTACATTATGAGTACCACCATACTCAGTTTGTGTGTTGTTTACTGCAGAGACTGAAACCGTTACAGGTGAAAGAACTTTTTCTACAATGAATGGACCAGACCATCTAAATCCAAACTTCTTGGTAAACCTTTTGAGCTTGTTGGATAGGAAATGGGTACGTAAAAGTACCTTCTCACCAACTTTAGGTACATACCGCTTGTGTCTTTTATTATAGTATTTTGACTGCTGCTCATGTGCCTTCTCAATAGAGCATCGGGCTTGTGCATAAATCTTTGACAAACGCTCCAGCAGCTCTTTGCCATACCGTTCTCTACTATCAAAATCACCATTATATTTATTCAGATTATGGTCGAGTGGAGTTCTTATCTCCCGACCCAAGCTCATAAATGAAGGAGAAAAACCTGTGGTATCACTAACAGCAGTTCTTAAGGCTAAAGCAACAAAGTGAAGATACTCGTCCCATTTTCCATGCATATTTTTCCCAACATACGAGCTTAGCATTGCACGGATATTTCTATTCACTCTTTCAGCAATATTGCATTGCGGATGATAACTTGTGGTATACTTGTGGTGTATACCCCAAGCTTTACACATGCTATTAAAAAGTTTTCCTCTAAAATTGGTAGCGTTGTCTGTCAATAGGGAGTGTGGGGAACCCCAACGAGAAAATACAGACGTTTCAAGTACTTTGGATACGATGCTTGCTTTTGCATCAGAAATTGCAAATAATTCAACCCACTTTGTGAAGTGGTCTACACAGACTAAAATGTACTGTTTGCCAGTTCGGCTTTTTGGTAAGGGACCAACCAAGTCCACATCAAGCATGTCCCATGGACCGTAGATCTTAGTATTTTGCAAATTGCCATGAGGTTTACTAGTAGGATTTTTAACTTGCTGGCAAATTGGACAAGAACGAATGTAAGTAAAAATATCCTCGTGCATGCCAATCCAATATACGCGACGTAGAATTCTATAAGCAGTTTTTCTATAAGCCATATGACCGCTGTGAGGCGAGTCATGAAAGTATTTAAGAATTTCATTCCGCATGCATTTTGGAATGTACGGAAGTTTAGCATTAGATTTAGTAACCTTAAAAAGCATCCCATCTTCATGCACTAAATCGGAGGGTAAATCTGTAAGTAAAGCTTGAACTTCATTGTCATGCAACTGAGCTTCTAATATTTTTTCATAATCAATATCTGAACTAAGTAAGGTAAGCAAATTTAAAGGGACATCCATTACTTCCTTAACATCTTCTTCTTCTTCTGGTTCACCAACTGGTGCTCTTGACAAAGCATCAGCCACCATATTCATTTTCCCAGGGCAATGCTTTATGATGGGCTGAAAATCTTGAATTTTCAGAGACCATCTCATAAACTTTGAATTAATATTTTTCATCGTATTAAGCCAAAGCAAAGCTTTGTTGTCAGTCTCGAGTATGAACTCTTGACCGTCAAGATATTCAGCAAAACGAGATAAACTCCAAACTATTGCGAGACATTCTTTCTCAGTTGAATGGTAATTCCTCTCAGTTTTTGACAAAGACCTGCTAGCGAATGCTATAGGACGCTCATATCCATCTATCTGCTTTTGACACAAAACACTAGCTATCCCTATATCAGAAGCATCTGTACGTAAAATGAACTGTTTGGAAAAATCTGGAAATGCTAATGTTACTGCATTGCATATTTCGTCTTTTAAAATTTGAAATGAACTAGTTTGTAAGTCAGTCCATTCAAACGGAATGTCTGAACGTAATAATTTATTCAGGGGGTCGGCTTTGTCTGCAAACTGCGGTATATATTGCCGATACCACCCACATAAACCTAAAAACTTCTTTACTTCTTTACTTGACTTTGGCTGCGGATATTCCGATACAGCCTGTATTTTACTAGGATCAGTTTTGACTCCTTCTGGAGTAACAAGAAAACCTAAGTATTGAACGGTCGTTTGACCAAATGAACATTTTTCTACGTTGGCAGTAACTCCAAAAGATTTCATTCTACTTATGCTCTAAATGCTCTAAATGCTCTAAATGTTCCTTCCAGGAATTGCTATAAATTACTATATCATCAAGGTAAGCTTCTGCGAACTTGCCTCTTGCCTTCCCTAGCATTCTATTAACAAATCTTTGAAACACTGAGGGAGCATTTTTCAACCCAAAAGGTAATCGTAAAAATTCATATTTGCCTTCGTGACAAATGAAAGCTGTGTATTTCACACTATCTGGATGCATTGCTATTTGCCAATAGCCTTTGCGCATATCAATTTTAGAAATATATTTGGCTTCGCCAAGCCCACCAAGCAACTCATTAATGCGAGGTATGGCATACGGATCTGATTTACAGTTTGCATTGAACTTGCGATAGTCAATGCAAAACCTGTAGTTATCATTTTGCTTTTGCAAGTTAACGGGAGAAGCCCATTCAGACTCTGATGGTCTAATTATTCCTTGCTCTAGCATTTTTTTGACATGTTCGGAAATTAAATTCCGTTTAAACATTGAAACAGGGTAGGGTTTTTGTGCTATTGGAGCACTTTTTGGTTCCAATACGCATTGGACGATATCAGTACAGCCAATCTTATCATTCATGACTTCAGGAAAGCTTTGTAGCAAAGAATCAAGCTCAATTTTCTGAGTCTCAGTTAGCCCCTGCAAAGCACAGAGCGTTTCTGCAGTGGAAAACGATATTTTCTTGGTGGTTTTGCCATCCACCCAATACTTGCCATTTGCGAGGTCAAGTATTACCTTTTGAGCAAGAATAAAATCTGTACCCAAAATTACATGGAATGGAAGTTCATTCATAACAAGAAAAGTATGTGTACTGATTTTACCAGCAAATCTAATATTTAAAGTACACTCACCAAGAGGTTTCACTCGCATGTTATTCCCTACTTGGATATGGTGTGTATTTGTTTTGATTAAAGGAAAATTGTATTTATTTACAAGTGAACGAGAAAGGAAAGAATGAGAAGCACCTGTATCTAATAGTGCGTGTGTATTTACATTTGCTAATCTACATTTGACTTGAGGAGTCACTTTCGGCACAAGAAAGGTTGGAAGTAGAGCAGACTCCTTGCTTACTTCCGCTCTTGGTTTTTTGCATACGAACCAGTCTGAAAGCTACGTGCTCCAGAAGGACCAGGGGTCTCTTCCTTTACACCAGCATCAGTCTGTTCTTTTAGCTTGGCAATATCTCTTTCCTTATTTCTACATTGAGTTTCATGGTGGTTTGGAACACCACAGTAGCTACAGAAAAATCTAGCTTTAAATTCATTAGAATATTTTGACTTGTTAGTAAACAGAGATTTCCTCTCTGCTAACGGCTTGTCTGAAGTACTTGAATCAAGAACATTGAACTGTCTGTTGGGTTTGTACCCATTGGCACTGTTGTACTTAAATTTTGGCTTTTGCTTGGGCTCAGGCATTTTATCAGTCTGCCTAGCTCGTAGTAAAGGTTTACCTTCAAACGAACGGATTTTATTCAAATCCATAATCACTTGTCGTCCCTTTACTACAATCTCATTCACAGACTCACAACGAAAAGCTCGAAGCTCAGATGCAAGTTCTGGTAAGCAAGAATTTAGAATACGCTCGACTACCTGACCCTCTGGCATATCTGAGTAAATTCTGCGATAAGCTATAAAAGTTTCCCATGCAAATGACTCAAAAGCTTCATCAAGTTTTTGCTTTCGTGCATACAGCTGTTGTAAGTGCAAATCAGCCGAAGCTGGACATTCATATTCTTTAAAAGCCTTCAAAAATTCATCCCAGTCATCAACACTTGGTTTCGTTGCCCTCCACCAATGTGCTAAATCACTTTCTGGTTTGAAAAAGCGTGTTACAAGCAAGTGCCATTCGGCAGGCTTTATTTGCTTCAGAGTCAAGAACTCTTCGGCTTCAGAAATAAAATATTCAGGAAGCATTTTAGACGGATCATATTGCGGAAAAGGAACTCCATGCACTGGATCTACAGAAGCTTTTGTAACTGTCTTAGTGACAACAACAGTTTTTTCCTTATCTGGTTTTGAAACCACTTTTTTTGTATCTTTAGCAACTACTGTTTTTTCGTTTTCTGCTTGAGAATTTGAGCGAGGTCTACCTGAATAAGTTGTGACGCGATCGTCAACTGCAATAATCAACTTTTTCAGTTCGTCGAACTGTTTAGCTATTTTTGATTCGAGAGATTTTAATTTGGCATCTTCGCCGTTAATAACAGCTTCTTTGTAGCTGCAGTGAGCATTTTCATCTTTACCAATATCGTGCTCTGACATTTTGAAAAAATGAATGTAAAACTACTGAGTGAAAATCTGAATATTTTGCTTTAAACTCGAATGAACTCAATTTAATTTAAGCTAATGTTTCTAAAAAAACATATTTAAGTTTCTTAACTAATTTTTACATTTCTTAAAACTACTTGGAAATTTTGAAAATTCTACACAAAAGATTAAACGTTAGGGCGCCAAGTTATATAAGGCGTTGGTATATCTTATGATAAATAATAGAATGAGCAGGAGAAATCTACAAGGTAGTGGATTCAATCTTAGTGTGTAACATATTTACGGTATTTATTGATTAGCATCAATACTTACGAAATCATATAATTCATAACCGCGCTTACGTACTAGACCGACACGGCATCACGCCGCGTCATTGGGAGAGGATCACACTCTCTACTATAACTAACTTAACTAATGCCTTATCACAAGGCTTGCATGAACCAGTAATCACAACCGGCCAGCATAACGACATCATAACGAATGCTACTTACTCCAGCTTCTCGAGCTCTATTTATACCTGCTACGGAATCGCTCCGTAGTCACACACGCAAATCGCTTGCGCATTTACCACTAACTACTTAACATAACTTATTATATAGGTTCTTCACCTCACTTTGCACTTATATCCTTACAACCGGCAAATACTTCTTTTTACAAACTTACGTAAAAATATCAAACCTTTTAGGCAGAAGAGTGTCTGTTGCGTGTTTGGTAGGTGACGAGACGAATAAGTCAGTTCAACAAGAGACCTCGACTTTTTAACTCTTCACAATCAACAAGGGGTAAAATTATAGAGATATCCTTACTCTGACAAACCTAGAAATATCAGTTTCACAACATATTTCGAAAATATGATTTTTTAAGGTTGCATTCTCCGTTTGATTTTGTTTATTTGGATTGATTAAGAATGAGAATTAACGAACATTAAATTATAGTGGCCCATTAACTGACACAATAAAATTTCACCTTCAATTGATTCTTAGCAAGTGTATCTTGTTTTTTTATTCGACCATTGATAAAGGAAATATTTTTTTCACCAATATGTTTAAGTGTGGCTTTTTATGTGTTTAAAAATTTTTGCTTTCAGCGCTCTAATTTTTTTAAACCTAAAATATAATCTTTTTAAAGGTTTCTGACCAGTTGAGCATAATTAATTTGCAAAAACCATTTTTAAATGAGAATAGTAAGCGACAGCCGGAGACTGAAATCATAATGTGTTTTTATTTTAAACGTATTAATTGTGTAAAAAGATACCTGACGATACTCCATTTTGTATTCAGTAAATTAGTTTTATCGTGCAATCACTCAAAATTCATAAGTAAAGGAACGATGATCATTCTGCGGTCTAATACAGTTGGGTTTCTACTTTGTGTCGTCTAAACCGGATATTTAATATTGATTTTTGTGGAAAGAAGCCTATGTTCAAACCAACAATTTATTACTACCAAACATTTAAGTGTATCCACCAGTCGCAAGGAATATACCTCCTTGGTATCACGTTGTCAGTCAGTTTCAGTATTACCACCTTACCAGTGACGTTTAAAGGTGACCTCTAAACGACATGAAATATTTTGGGATCGACAAAAAATAGAGACGTAATCAAATACAGACGGAGTCGTTTACTGGGGTTCTTTCGATCATGGTCATTTCCATTTCTTATTTTCGTAAGAATCAACTCATTTTGTTTCATTTATTGTGATTTTAATCCTTCTAATATCAATTTTCAATAAGAACTAGGAATAATTTGTATGTTGTATGCTTAAAGTAACATACAAAAACAGCGGGATGAGGCACGTTCTAACAAAATCGGAAAAGTAGAAACACATTGTGTGTGCCATCTGGATCGCTAACCAAACAAACTGGATTGAACTGGTTTCCACTGATTCAAGTCGTGTATAGTTAACCAAAAGCTGCAGGATCTTTTGATATATTTAACATGTGCCTTGGTTATGTATTACAGGAAATTCCATTTCAATACCAAAGGGACATTAAGTAGTTTTCTCTTATATGTTATGGCTTCCTTTATGCTCGTTTCATGACACATTAGTCAAAAACGAACTAATGTATATGGTGGAACCGTGCAACTCAATTGATGTTTTACTTCACCGACCATCCACATCGGAAACCTAAAATCGATTTTTTGTGGATAAACCAAACCAACAATCCATAGCATTATCAACTGCATTTAAACAAATTCTACATACATAGAATCGAAGACTACGTATTCTCATAGCCTCTATATCTAAAATTGGACTCGTCATCATTCGGTGTAGGTTAAAAGGACAAGCTTAGTTTAACCGTGAAATACCCTTTTTAGTTTGGTTTATACAATCGTCTCGACGGAAATCGAAAATCGATTTTTCAGAAGGAGCCATGCAGCAGGCAGACATTGTAAATGCCATCATTTTTCCACAAGCCATGCAAGCACAGTCAACACAGTGTCACTGCAATAGTTTTCTACATTAAAAATAACATTTAAATGTAGATCAGCTTGAAGCAAAACATTTGCTTCAACCACAAGTTTTTTTTATTTAATAATCAAGTTTTGAGATCACACTAAAAATAATTACTAAATTACTTCAAGCCATCAAGAGTCATAAGGTAGACAAAAGGGAAAAGCGATCGGTAAATTTTTTAACCAATTTTATTGCTGTTCGATTTCTTCAACCAACAGCCTTTTTAGGCTTTCATTGTGTATTCCGAATAGTGATTTTCCCGTTGCAGATATTTTTTTAAAACTTATATGAAAGTATAATCACAATCACGCTTTAGCTTAAGCTTGAGTACCTACCTGTAGGTTAGAGTATAATGGAATGTAATGGGGAAGCACTAGGAATTTCAATTCTTTACTTGAAATATACTAAAATATTTTTTCTTTAGATGATTACAATCATCTAAAAAATATTGGTCTTGCTGCCAACCGACAGCAATACCAATATTTTTTTTACATTAAAAATTCTGTGACTTTTTGCAATTGGCACCGGAAATGGACAATTGATTTTTCAGAAAAACATAACAGATAATCAATTTTTTAAACATACGCGCACAGTTAGCATCAGCCGAATCAACGAAACCAGAAAAGTTGCTAATACAAAAATTGCAGTAAAGTGAATCAGATACAGATGAACTTTGAGTAAAATATTTTTCCCATTTTCCTAGTACACAAAGAAGTCCAGATCGTACTAACAACACTCGCTAATGAGCTAAATCGCAATTAAAATCATCAAAGATAAAACACCACTCTAACAACTCAGGAAATGGTACGTAAAACGAATTGTTGTCAACCATCGCCTTTTTTCTATGTATTTCGAATTTACTTTTTATTTTGCAATTTCATTATTTCAAATTTTTTTATTGCGTATTCCAACAAAAAAGTCAATTCCAATTGCAGAAAACTCCCAAGAAGGCAAGCTGGTCGGTACATCATATTAGCAAAATGTTGCTACTTATTGCAATTATTTTGAGGTGTTTGTGCCAGACACGAGGCCACTTGCCGTATAATGACAAAACTGACACACATTTCGGAACGGTAAATGAATTGCTTCGTTTGACTGGAAAAGAACAAGTGTTAAAACAATCAGGATTCATGAACTACATCAACAACCCAGTTGATAATGACGACTTTAACAAGGTGGATAATCTGAATGAGTATTTTCAACATTTTGAGAAATGTTTTGTCAACGTGATCAACTTTCGTAATATAGATATAAACCCACCAAATGTTCCGATCATATTGTCGCAGCCAGAACCTGTAATGGAACAATATGAATCTCCTGATCGACAAAAGATCCACTACATTCGAGTCGCTCAAAAAGGAATACAAAAACGAATGTCACAAAATATAATTGGAACGGAGAGAAATCGGAGTTCTGTTTGCACTAGCAAACTTTTTGTTGAAGGACCGGGATTTGATGGTGATGTGTACCTAGACTACTACAAAAAGAAGTTGGGGCCATTACACACAGGTTTCTGTATGACACTTGATCGTACTAGGTTCGTCATGGAATCAAAGCCATGGAATTGTGAAATAAATCTTTCACTTTTTCCACCCGTACATAGTGGAGACTGCCCTAAACATAGAGATTCAAACACTGGTATTTTTGTTGAATGTGGTCCAGCAAATATTTGGTTCCGCCCCAAATATAAAAAAAAGTTCGTCATTGATCCTGAAGGTCACCAGCAAATACAACCTTCACATGTGCCGGCTATACACGCAAACGTTCTTTCGAAACAACAGCATCAACAGTGGCTTAATTTAATGGTGTACGGAAAATGGATTTGGCAACAAGCATCGCCCGAACTTCGTTCCAATGCCCGACGTACAGAGGCATTGGCGGCAAATAACGTTTATCTTGTACTGGTAGCTGGGTCTGTGAGTCCACAAAAATATGGGAACAAAAAATCCTTGCTGGAAATCACAAATATGCTAGGACTGAAGCCCTGCTATAATTGCGTTGATAAACTAACTATCGCGCTGAATGAAATTCCTTTGTCATTTCTTGGAGTCAGTGGCATGTTTTCTAAACTTATGACCAGGTTGTATCCAAAAAGAAACGAATTGGTTGCATTCGTAATTGACTATCTGAACAATGAATTATCTACATACATGGATTCCTGTCCAATTCATACCCTAGACAGCCGGCAGAAGTATTTCAGGCAAGGGAAAGAAGAGAATAGATTTTTCCCAATTCTAGCCACTGTGCTACAACTGTTGTTTCACAATAACTCAAGAATTAGCGGTGAATTATCTATGTACCCTCGACTATCGTCAATCACTAGCTGTGACAACGGATTTTGGTCGATAGGGGTGAAACGTCATGCTAGAATTCAGGCACTTATCCTCGACTATGAGCCAAATGCTTTGAAATTTGACACGATGAAATTGGTTGATTTGGTTAACACCCAGATATTTGTGTCGTGTGGGAGACCTCAAATTTCAGAATTTGAGTTTGTCGAGCTTGTTAGCGTTTTCGATGCATACATATGGCAATTTATCTTTATATCTCTGGTGTTTCTCTCCGGATTTATTCATTTAATATTTTACGTTTCGATTAAGTTGAAGGAAGGTGAAGCTATCACCAAGGTGCTGTGGAAACATTTTAATTTAGTTTCTACATTAAAGCAGGTAACAAAGGCGTTGTTAGAGCAAGGTAATCCATTCTCCTCAGCCATAGCGGATAATGCGTATCTTAGAATATGTATCGGAGGTTTCCTACTGGTCGGGGTTGTGCTAAGTAACGCATACAAAAATACAAATGTCTACAACATGATATCCCCACTGAAGCCAATCCCTTATGAAAACTTGTCTCAACTTATTGCTGACGACTTCAACATCTTTTCCAGAGGAAAAACCCCCGATATATTCTCTTTTCAATTAACAAATCCTGTACTAATATGCGCTAATGCATCGGTCATCGTAGACCTTTCTCGTAATTGCTTCGCATTGGTTACAGAAGTTACACTGTTGTTGTCCCCTATGGAATATATGGCAAGATTTAATATCATTGATATCCCAAAAGTTTATAATCAATTAAAAAATCATACAAAAATAGTACCATCGGAATTAGTTTGGGAAGTTATGTACATGGAAATACTGTCCAAACAAAATGATTCGAAAAAGACCATCTCCCAAGAAATTCTTAATTTCGCGGTAGAGAAATATGTTAACAAACAACAAAAAGCAAAAATTTCGAATATGTTGACGGAATGCAATAAAACAGCATTCGTGGTACCTCGTCAACTGGCACATGAAATGGCCAAATCATGGCAAACTAACTTTATGGAATATACATATGTGGGAAAGGAAAGTTATTTCCCGAAGGAATACTCAATTCACTTTAGTGGTCTTGTTCCCCCGTTTGTAATGAATGCCATGCAGGCCTTACAGTTCTCGGGATTGATTAATCATTTTAATGATTTGATGTTGTTTACGACAAACTTCAATCCGGTCATGCCAAGAATAGCTCCAAAGCAGGCATCAATGGATGGCAATATTTTCATAATTTTTGTCATTTTGCTAATAGGGTATGCCGTTTCTAGCTTGGTTTTTTGTATGGAATACCACCAAATTGTTTATAGTTTGTTACGCAGCTTCTCGTTAAAAGGTTATTATGGTTTAAAAAGGTTAAAACGTACGAAGGTTCGTCCTTTTCGTAAGGTTTTGGATTTGTTTAGAATACATAAATAGTAAGTCCTAGTAAGCAATCAGATACGCAGCTGAAATTGGCGTTGAAATTCCATGTGATCACCTCCAACCACCCCCCTCCCATGTCCACCAAATCTCCTCCTCCTCAAATTATTAGGAAAACAAAAAGTAATAAACCTGGTAACACAGGAGTGTAACGAACTAGCAATTTTGGGTTCATAAAAGAAAACTGATGACTTTTGACACTAATTATAACATTCAAGATAAGCTCTGTCATCATAATTGTTGGTATTCTTTAATATTTGGCTGAGATGGCCTACTTGAAATGCATAGAAAGGGATTCCGTATTTGAATGCATAGCAAGATTCCCTACATAAAGTGCATAGGTATATAATATTGTGGGCATGATGCGTGATCATCTTGTGCCCCTTTTGCTATGCGTGTTTGTTGAACATATCCTAATCGTCATCGCTCCCATTGGCTTCAGATCATTGGTATCCTCCCTTCTTCTCCGATCAACCTTGCCGTGTTAGCAGCAAGGAGATAAAGCTAAAACAACTGTGTCCTTGGATTCTCCTACTCACTTCTATCCCGGCCGTGGTACCGTCCTCACAGCACAAGTTGCCTTCTGCAATCTTGTGTGTTTCATTGTTTTTGAAGTCGACATCTTTTCTTAAGTCCATTCCAATTTGATATATTTATTGCGAGTTTATTAAAAGTCTAGTTGTTCTTTAATTATAATTAACTATTTTGTGTACGCCTAAAAAGGAACTAGTACTCATTATTTTCATGCAAATAGTTAACTATAATACGTGCGGTTTAGTAATCATCCTCTTATGAAGATCATCATTATCATCAAGTCATCCTCATTTCAACATATATAGACGGGTGATTATTCAACCCACAATATGTACCTGAGCTGATGCTTGAAAACGGAAATGTTATCATGACGTTTAACCCTGAAGATAACATCGGAGATAAGTGTGCATAGTACCGTTGATCTTCTCTCGTGATTAGCTTTCAAATGATATGCTACACGGTATACCTTACGCTTGAAAAAGTGACGGGGTATGACCTTTCAAATCGCTACAGGACACGATCCCCCCGAACAAAGATCCCCCCGATGACAAAGATCCCCCCGGACAAAGATCCCCCTGAACAAAGATCCCCCCGAACAAAGATCCCCCCAGACAAAGATCCCCCTGAACAAACATCCCCCCAGACAAAGATCCCCCTGAACAAATATATGTATAACAAATAACTTGAATGAGTTAATTTTATAGCGATGTTTTCTGAAGTTATACAGGTATTTGCCGCCGTTACTTACAGTGAAATGAAATAAAAAATTGCACCTAGTACTACAGGGCTGCATGATAACAAAACTACTGTTTCCTGATACTCCCTTGACATTGTATTTATGGTTTAGGAAACATCCTGACGTCGTCTTTCGTAACAGAAATTTTGAAAAAATTAACATTTTCAATGGGATAGCTTATTCTTTTTTGAAAAAAGAATAAGCTAATAAGAGAGGGTTGGTCAAAGAAATGATAGAAATGTAGAAAAAAGTTTTTTCTACATTTCTATCATTTCTTTGACCAACCCTCTCTTTAAAAGTATGCCGTTGAGTGATCTTTGTTATACATAAGTGTGTAATTTTGTCAACCAGTTCCTTAATAAGTTAAATCCTTTCGGTTGTAGCATTGCAGTTACTAAATTGGTTAAACCATTACCATATAATTGCAAACACAGGAATTGCAGACAAGAAATCACGAGTAAATTGCAAATACGAATGTTGCCATCGTGCACGAATATGATGGATATATAGTGGGTTAACTAGAAAAATTTATCTCAATATAAACAATAAATGTGTTATCATTTACTTCACTTCGACATATAAGTCCGTATAACGATATGTGAGCTCCTAAAGAAACCTGGAAACACTAAATCAAACGTTATGCTAGGTTTCCCTGTCGAGTTACAATTATATTATCTTTTATTGAGATCCTTTCAGTCAGTCAGGAGTAGTTGAACCGAGTATCAAACTATCTCATTAGTCAAATAATTGCAGCCCTTACTACCTTAAATTGCAATAATCGAATTTGATTTCATTACTTGATATTTTTGATAAAGTCATATATCTCGATGTAGTTAGTTGTACGAAGGTAGAAGTAGTGCAGTGCCTCAACTCGCAGCTCAATGTATTTATTTAAAATATTTTTGTTATTTCAAAAATTACCGATTTTTTAAAAAAAATAGCTATTACAACAAAATTTGCATTGCCCCTTAATTGTCTTATCCAATCCACGCTTATCGGACCCTACCTGCCCAATTTTCGCGGAACTGTTCCTTGAATTGAAATACCCTCGATTCGGCAATGATTTTTATGCCCGTTTTGGGATAAAATCCCATTCTCATATTTCATTATCCACACTGAGATTACCTGTTTCTATGAATATTACCTTGATATTAAGATATTTGATACATATATTTGTTCAGGGGGATCTTTGTCTGGGGGGATCTTTGTCCGGGGGGATCTTTGTCCGGGGGGATCTTGTCCTAGACCCCTTTCAAATACGATGCTGATACCTCTCAAATCTCAAAAAATCCAAATTGCAATTAATTAACATGTTGTTGGATTTGGCGTTTCAATAAAATGATTGAAAATATATTGAACTTTATGTTAGAATGAAAGAAATAGCCTTCGAATTTTGGTTTACTTCAACTCACAGGGCAAGCAATCCAATGTTTTATACATATTTTGTGCTTATGCATAAAGTTATAAAAAGTGGGATAAGTATGTTAAAAGTGGGGGAAAATATGCACGGAGTGGGTAAAAGGTTGAGTGGGGAAAAAGTATTTAAATGAAGTGGGGAATGTGATTTAAAAGTGTGTCGACAAATGGACGCCATACAATTCTTTTCCCAAAAAATTATTGCTATGAGGATTTTGATTTTGCAATGACATTGAGACATTCTCCAATAGTATACAAATTACTTACGGCTCAAATCACGTCAAAGTGACGAAAATCTCGTTTGCATATTTTTTTCGTCACACACCCTACTCTAAGATCACATTGCCCCTTTTTTATTGGTGGCAATGCAACAAAGGATAAAGGGGGGTTCACACTGAACGAACTACACTTAGGGTACTTTTAGTCTATATTTTATTTTAATTCAATTTGTTAATTTGTTTACTCAGATCGCTATTTTACAATGTCCTGTTTTATGGGAAAAAGTAAAACTGCAATGCTGTACGTAGTGTGTGAACCAACCCAAGAAGGTTAATTGCCCACTTAACTAGTCCAGCAATTAAGTGCCGTATCAAGGCCTGAGACAACTTTAGCAAATCTCGTTCCAACGCAATATGTATCTATAAAAAGCGTAGAACACAATGTATATCTTGAAAATTTTGCTAAAGTTGTCTCATGCTAATTTAATTACAGTTATATTTAACACGTAAAAATTAAAAACAATTAAAAATTTCGAAAAATAATTTTTTTCGGTCGCTTCTGCTATACATGTACATTCAGTTTGGATGAGGGTTATGCAACCTATATTGCATAGTTTTGGCAGAAAATCGCTAATTATTCTACTTCAATTAAGTTTACTTATGTTGTAAAACCATTGATATAAGGTCAATTCCAGAAAAAAACGAGATTTTACCATTTCTCAAGAAGCCGATTTTAATGGTGCATTCAAAAGATAAAAATTCAAAAGTTGAAAATATGGACATGTCACTTTGACGTGATTTGAGCCTTACTATTTTAATCAATGCTTCCATATATGAAAAAATAATGATAGGGCAACCCATGTTTTTGAGCAAGTGCTCTTACCCTTTAAACAACCAATTTATTTTTAAATTTTATAATTTAAATAGCTCATCCATCAATCACAACAAGGTCGTTTCCCCACATCGGAAGCCCAGGTTCAACCCAATGAGTTGGTTTATCCGTCACGGGAAGATGAGTAAGAGTTAAATTCATGAAAATGTCTCATGCTTTTCGTAACAGTATTTACTGTATCCCTCAACATCGTAATAATTTTGTTTCACAAAACAGACAAAGGGGAAAAAATCGAGAATGGAGTTTAAAAAAATTTCTTTTCAATTTTAAAACAAGTATTTAAACCTCTTGTGGAACAAGGAGATTCGTTTCAATCCAGTTTGGTAGCAAAAACTGTAATAGGTGGGGTTGGGTGTTATCAAAAGAAAATGAAATGAAATCTACTAATGTCCATCTCCCCTTGTATTATAATAGAAAAATGCGCATGGATCAGAGAAATGAGATGAGCGTAGTTATTACATCGATAATCTATAGTTTAACTAACTCAAAAGTAATTTATTTAACGAACTCGACGATACTCGAAGACGCTAGCGCTAGGTTCGAAAACACAATATGCCTCCGGATACACTCACTCCGAACTTTGGTTCGGAAATACTTATCCGGAGAGCGTTATTTATTATTTAATTACCCGCTGTGACGAAAAACCCTCCACCTTGTCATCTACACGATTGTGCAGGGAGACTGGTTTGGAGGTAACCAACAATTAACCTCAGGCCCTGTGGCTCCCACGATTGTGGGAGGTCGGTGCTGAGCCCCTCACTTTACCTTATAACTATATATATATATATTTATGTTTTTATTTTTACGGTTGTTGTGGTAGTGGTGGTGGTAAAGATGAAAAGGGCACAGGACTCCTGGGTGGTGGTTGCTCTCCAACGAGGATGACCTCTATGACAGGTGGTAAATGGGGATGACCCGATACAGGAAAATATTATGTAAAATATACAGGAAAATACACCAGGCAAGCGGAAGGACTTCCGCTAACAATACTACATAAAGAATACATTCTAATGAGAGCTTGCTTAATGATGATGACAGAAAATTAATGCACATGTTCATAATTACGAATATCTTACCCAAAAGGTACCCTTGTGTCTAATCTTAACTTAATCTTAACTCAACTGACGACTTTGAAAACCTACGGATTTATGAAGCTCGTTAGTACACACTTAATTTCCTCTGACCTTTCCTTTACCACTTATTACATGACTTGTAATTGACAATGTTCATTACCTGTTTGGTTTCCAGAAAACCTCTTAATAGCTAAAAATATAACTAGACGAAAAGTAAAACTTGACTTGATGGTAAGAGCAAAAAACAGAAAATGAAAGATGGAGAAGTTTTATCTCCTTTCGTCAGCGTCTTTTTCTACCTTTCCGCACCTGCTTCCACCCTCTCTTGCTTCAGCATTGACGGGCGATACTCTTGCTTCAAAGCATTGGCTTCTGTCCTATACCTGTGTACATAAGTTGTGCTGATGCCAGCATCAAATCCACTACAGGGGCCAATGCATGTGTTTTGTGCATTTACTCTTGAAACCCCTGGAGTAACTACAGGTTTATGAGCTCATTCTACACTACCGTATGTACCGTTCCACAACAAAACAAGTTAACGTCTTAGCATTGCAGGTTTTCTCTTGGCAACCACAGTACTATGCAATATGCAATGCATACAAAAACTCAAACGTGTAATACATGATTGCCCCTCGAAAACCCATTGATCTAAAATTCAGTTTACTTTAAGACTTTCCCTGACATGAACCTCTGCCAAATACCAGTCACGCTTGTGTCCAGGGACAAAACAGTCTAATTTAGAAGGTCATAAAACAATCATAACATTTATAAACTCATTACATCGTGGCTATCATAATACTGTAAATATGTATATAAGTAATACAGTGTCAACACCATTCCCATTGGCATTGGCTTAAAAAACTCCGACTTCTGCAGGGGTTCAACAATGACATTCTCAATCAAGATTATCATCCATCTTCCCCACTCGATAATTACAGAGGGACTCACGTCCTTTTTGATAACGCTTTGGTTTATCGATTATCTCTGCTCGTGCTTATATCGTAGGTGAGTTATCAATACAGCAAACGAAAGATAAAGCGTTTTTACATGTAATTAAAAAAGATTTTCACATGAAACCTTTTTTGTTTGAAGGGAAAGTCTTAAAGTAAACTGAATTTTAGATCAATGGGTTTTCGAGGGGCAATCATGTATTACACGTTTGAGTTTTTGTATGCATTGCATATTGCATAGTACTGTGGTTGCCAAGAGAAAACCTGCAATGCTAAGACGTTAACTTGTTTTTGCTACCAAACTGGATTGAAACGAATCTCCTTGTTCCACAAGAGGTTTAAATACTTGTTTTAAAATTGAAAAGAAATTTTTTTAAACTCCATTCTCGATTTTTGCCCCTTTGTCTGTTTTGTGAAACAAAATTATTAAGATGTTGAGGGATACAGTAAATACTGTTACGAAAAGCATGAGACATTCTCATGAATTTAACTCTTACTCATCTTCCCGTGACGGATAAACCAACTCATTGGGTTGAACCTGGGCTTCCGATGTGGGGAAACGACCTTGTTGTGATTGATGGATGAGCTATTTAAATTATAAAATTTAAAAATAAATTGGTTGTTTAAAGGGTAAGAGCACTTGCTCAAAAACAAGGGTTGCCCTATCATTATTTTTTCATATATGGAAGCATTGATTAAAACAGTAGATATCTTTATTACAGCAGATATATTTATGACAAAGTTTAGTGAGTAGATGTGCGTGAGCACAGAATGAGTAGAATCATCTGAATGATTTTAGCGAGAAGGATCAAGCTCACTTTCTTCCTTCCACGCGAGTTGCTTTCTCGGGGTGAATGTCCCTTGACATGATTGGTGAAAGGAAGGTTTTCTCCTGACGCTAGGCCATGATTGGTGGAGATACCACAAATGTCAGGTAGCCTGATAGTTTCCTAACTAACTGAATGCTTAATCATTGATAAGCCCAGGATCGATTATGATTAATAACGTAACAATAACGTATAATTAATAGCGTAGCAATTAAACTTGACTGAATACATTCTGTGCCAACTGCACGAAAGACTAAGCACACCTTCACATTATCAAATATTACCACGTCTAATAATACTACAACACATACTTCTCAGTGTCTATGTCCTTCAGCTTAGAGGTTCCGGTTGCTTTAATTAAGTAGAATATTTTTTGTTCATTGACTCGGCCAGATAGTGTGTACTACTAACTTTTTAAAATGTTGATCAAATAATTTAATGGCATTAAAAATTCGGTGCTGCTCATTCACTTATGAAATTGGGAGAAGCATTAATGTATTTACAGGCAGATGTTTATGACAATAATGAGTATCAAGTTACATATTATTGCAAGTGCTCTTTCTTGCTTACATGTGTATTACTCAAAATTATGTCTTTATGTTCAAATGTAATCATTAACATAAAATATATTTGATTCAATGTTTCTTTTAAAAGGTGTCATTTTCATTTCTTTGTGTGATGAAAATCCTGAGTAAGGTACAATAGTTTCATGGGATCACTTTCGTATAACGTCATGGGGTCACTTCATATTATAGAAGTGTGCGATTAAATGTAAGCCTTTTGTATCATAGTGCCCCGACTCTTAGATTTGGTATAGCGGAAAAGACAAGATATTTCCAGCTGCGCTAAGGGAAACAAATTTTTTTTGTCTTGCTTGTCGATTGTCATTTGAGTGTTCGTGTGTTGTGTTCCTTGTTCACAACAATAAAAGCATTGATTTCGTTCTAAGCTGCACCTTAAAACTACTACTTCTAATATTTTTTTCAATTGACTACTATGATTGCTTTAATCTGTAATTGATTTGTTAGTCACCGCAACGATTTAGTGAATAGTTTCAGATAACTTCTAGCTTGGTTCTTGACTGATTAGTGACTTTTAGCTAATAACAAATAATTGACAATGGCACTGGTACTACTACCCTCCGAATATTCAGTGGGCGTCAATGCCAATAATCAACAGAACTCGGATCAAGCAGGACCCTCCGGAGCAAGTGAAGGAGTCAATGGAGTTGATGGTGTTGGACTACCATTCAGATACATTAGCCCAGCAGCCCAGTACACCTTCCAGTATTTGAGGAAGGGGGGCGTTAAGAAGTCATCTGGAGGAGGTAGAAAAGTTGAGGATCAATGGACCCCTTTTATGTTTCAGTTGATTCCACCGGAAGATAACTACTCCAACGTGGAGAAGAGTGAGCTGTTCAAAAACATTCGGGTAAGCTGACTTTGCTTAAAAGTCAATGATGAATGTCAATGATCATAAGGAGTGTCAAAGTTAATGGTTTTTTGTTTGGGTTTTTTGAAGCTGGCAGGTGGGACCACATATCCTGGAGAAGATGTGGAAGGCGACTTAAATGGAGTGATTCGGATTCTTAACGAAGACTACTTTGTGGACAACGAAGGAGAAGATTGTCTCGTCCCGTTGGATACTTACTCCAGTGCGTTTGTGTATAGATGTATTAGTAATACTAATAAGGGCTTGCCAATGCCTCACCCTGCAAAATATCTGTAAGATCCATTTTAAAAGGGTTGAAATTCAAGAAATTTTTAATCAGTTGACTAATGGCATATTTAATATTGATAGGATTCCATCGTCCGCCTCCAAATATGTTCCTTATGACGCTCGAAGCATTCTAACAAGAGAGCTGAACTGGGAAGATCTTGACAAACTGGTTTTCCCTCCTAACCACAAGCGGATCAGTGCTCAGCAGTGGATCGAGAAGCTTCGAAGGCTAAAAACTGAGTTGATGGCAAGTCCTCAAGGCCCAGATGCACGGAAGAGCGTCAATGGACCTACGACTACGACCAGAACCAATGTTGACGCTCCAAATGGGCAGGTCAGACAGTTGGTGGATACTGATTCTGCAAACGAGTCAGGGACATCCGCTTCTACTCCGAGTCGTGAAGACAATCAAGGAAGCACTAACGGGATTGAAAAGCGAGCGCAGGCACCTCCTTCTCGAGCCCCTTCTCCCAATCCTTCTTCAAAAACAAATGGGAAGAAAGAAACAAGTTCTCAAACATCTTCCAGCTCTGCTTTACCATCACCATCATCCTCCTCCAAAAATGTCACTGTCACCAGCAGACCACAACCACAAAATCTCAACACCGAAGTTGTAGCCATTGCTGGACCCTCAGGAAGCAGGCGCTGCGGTCCAAAACCGCAAACTCCTCCGCGGAATGATGAAGCTAATGACGTTTCCCCTGCAGCTACTCCAAAGCAGGGTAAGGATGATAAGAATGAGTCGGAATCTTCCTTGTTTCCGTATCCCGTTCCGGAAAACCCGGGGTTTATGCTGTCGAAAGAGAAAATGGGCTGTGTAACATTAGCCACTGCCAAATCAATCATCAAACAGTTAGGTGGCTCAGTTTCCTCCACGCGGGATGAGTATGATGCCGGCTGTTTTGGCCTTATCGCGGAACGTTTGGGAAGCAGCGAGAAGGTTTTATGCAGTATCGCAGCTGGAAAATTCGTCATAAAAATGAGTTACCTATTGGAATCACGGAATGCAGGCAGATTCCTTCCGGTTAGCAATAAAATAATATTAATAGTAAAAGTAAATATTACATAAACAAAAGTTTTTGAATGTAAATGAACAATTGAGTTGAAATTCTGGATTTCAGATAAAGAATGAATTCTTATGGCGCGAGGAAGATGCTAAACAAGCAGACAAAGAGGAGAAGAAACTTGGGAGAGCAAGTTACAACTGGCTCATCGCTCAACGTCAGCGTGGGGAAAATGGAGCAATGTTTGGGAAAAAGTTCTTTCTCCTCCCGACTACTCCTCAACGATTGCAAGTCTCAAAGCATATGATTCAAGCAGCTGGTGGTGAAGTTGTTGAGACTCGCGAAGAAGCAACCGTTATAATCAAGGACGGACAGCCTCCCAAAATATACAAAGGTGTTCCGATTAAAAACTCGTCATCTTTGTACAAGATGATCGTCTCGGGTCCTCCAAAGTAATTCAGGTGCTGGTGCTGCTGTAATGTAGGTTTCCAATGCCGCTCCCTATTCAACTTTCATCTATAACTATAACTGTCTAATCAGTATGATAATAATATAATATAATTAGTTACTTGTTACAGGAAGTGTTGTAGTACACGCTGGATGTGCAGTGTGATGGTATATTGTTGTGCTCTAATACTCTTAAAGAACATTGTTGTACATACTTCTTGCTTCACGTATTTTGCTAATCTATCAGCTTTAATGATTTCAAAAAGAGTTGTTAAGTTAATAAAATTGCTTAAAACAGATAACCACTTTTCACTGCCGTTGAGCTAATCGTTTTGTTTGCACCTGTAAATTCGGCCAAGTAGTCGCTTCATTTTGTATTCTTCCTGGAGAAAGCAAGAAGAAAGCAGTTACATACATTTTACGAGGGAGCATTAGATTTTTTTAAAATAAACTAACCAATAGAGTCTCCATCATCATAAAAGAGGCTTCAGATAGCCTTTGCCTCCTCAACCAATGCCACAATCAAACCAAACGGACTATTTTTCGATATTTCCGTGTTCAGGGCAGGCTCTTGATTTGGGCTGGGAGCACACTTCCTCCAGCCACAAACACATTGATTTTTGTCTCGAAATATTTCCTTTGACGGCTACCTCACTCCCATCATAATAGTCATAAAAGCGAGCGTTCGAAAAGTATGCATCCACCTGCGTTGCATTTTCATCCAAAACTGGAGCATTTTCCCCACAACAGTGCCCAAGCAACAGTACCTCCTTCTTCTACCGTTTTGTAAAAAAGAGTGTCCGTTTCTTCAACCATGTGGCCGCTATCGTGCTCACGAACAAACAGACACCATTAGTGAAAATATGAAACAGCCACATTGGGTGCCGGTTAATTAATATGTTCAAGATTTAATTTTTCGCATACAACATAGTTCGATGACACATAAAGACATTACTGCAGTTTGAAAATTTGGACTGTTTGTCATTAGCTGTCATTTTAACAGAAAAATTTAACATTATACTCATATTTTAATATGAGATATGTAATTTACCTAATTCCCGACGATTTCTCTCCTCATCAAATAAATTCATATCATCATTATTCATTACACATAATTACAGTATTTAACGGGATATTTCAGAATAAATTAGCACTCAATCACAAGCTAAAAAATAATGCCTTTTATATAAAATTATTATATTGATCAAAATGGGCTTACCATTTAGGTTTTCATTGTAATTCACTTATCTATAACAAGATACAACGGAATTTTTTAAAACATTCAAAGATATTTAGTATACAACAGATTTTTAGCTAACTATAATGTATAATATTATGTCTTAATCTTTTCTCCACTAATGTACACATCTATGGAATTCAAACGAGTGCTCGAAATAAATTCAATTTATTTTTGAAAACAGACTTGTTCGAACTGCTCGGCTATTGTTTCATGATTTTTATTAATTTTACACATGTGTTTCAAAACAATTTCAATCAGTTTAACTAAAACAAGGGTGTAATTTTAAATAAATTATCTATTTCATTTGAACAAAAACATAAATGTGTACATGTGGTGTGTATGTCTAACGATCTATCTGTGATCACTAAACACGAACTTATTCCTCGCTTTCTTCTTATCGTTTGAAATATTTCCCGACTTGATTCACCATGAAAAAGGAGATAGATAAAGAAGTTGAGGAGAAAACAGGAGGAACGGATATGAAGGGAAATATTGTGGTGGTATTTATTTAATTACCTCCAGGCTTAGTGTTGGGTTCTCTCATTTTTCTTTGGAAAAATTGGAACAATGTTTGTAAATTAACTGTTAAAATGAAAATGATGGTTATATACTTCTAAAAGGTAGCATTGCTCACAAATCACAATTTCATTGCTTGTGTATCTTCGTACGTACACTTACGGTTTATGTAACAATACAATTTATATAATTTCAAAGGTTTGATTTGGTAATAAAACATCATAATATATATTTGATATATTGATATAAATAAATAATCTAAACTTTATCGAATAAATTGAAGAAAATAAACTGCTGGTAAGGCAAACGTGGCCTTGAGGTGCACTACCTATGTTACAAATTTGGTAATAATCGGTCAAAGTATGTTGACAGGAGAGTGCGGACAGACAGACATACAGACGGACAAACTTAGTAAAGTTATAACTACGCTGACTCAGATCAGCTACGTAATAATTAATTGCATAAAAAGATGCAGTTTTGAATTTACACTCACTGTTGGACATTGGACACAACGTTTTTATAATTTAACTGGTTGGTTGCTTTACTAGTAATGCAACATCCGTCATGTAATTTAGGACGAATCGATCCATTCCAGAATTCATAAAGGTTCCTTTCCCAGAATTGAACACACAACCCCAGTGAACAAAAAGCTGAGTTGCGCAAATACTTTCCGACAAATAATTGATAATGAATTGTAATGTTTGCAGACTTTTCGTACATGGAGGATGAAGGCATTTGCATCAGAAACGGTGTTCATTCTCTGAGATATTGCCTCCGTTTCTCGGAAAGTAAATTGCAATTGAACTCTACTGCCTCAATGCGAGTTAATATAAATAGCTACTTCAAAATCGGAAAAAATTTACTTAGTTTACAAAGATAACAATTTATTTTAAATTAAATACAGACATAGACAGTTTCATTATAAGTTGGTTATAGCTACAACAAAATACAATTTAATAATCCCATGTAAAATGAATTTATGCATAAACAGGGTAAATAGTATAACTAAGATCTAAAAGCCAATTTTCACCACCCCATCCCGTTTGGCAACCAAATTGAATCTCGGTTCTTGTTCCCTAAAATTCCAGTATGGATTATAATATTGGATTTGAATGCTCTCCAGCTTTGGAAAAATTTCCCACAACTCCTCCCGTTGACAAAAGCGCGGAGCTTCATCATTGAAATCTTCCATTTCCATCTCGTTCCACCATCGAGTTGCTTCGTTCCACGTACGCCTGTCCTCAAACATCTTCTTTAGCAGATCAAGTAGTTGAAGTGTTTTCAAGTTGGGAAATCGAGGGAGCAAATGATTCTTGACCAACTGAAGGAGTTTTGGATCATCCAAGTTGTTTATGCAGAATCTTGAAAGTCGGGGGAACTGGGACTTCACTAGAACTCGATTTCCAAATGATTGAAGAACACGGCTTTCACGATCCCCACCAAGCTGTTGTCCAGGCAATCGTTCCAGTATTAAACCAAGATCCTCAAGGGTGCTCGAGAATCGGTCCATAAATCCCATCAACTCTTCGATAGAAACGTCAATATCGGGACAGAATAGAGATAGTCGTACAAGGGACAGCGGTAAAGATATTTCAGTGAGTAACAGAAAGTCTCTTGTTGGGAAGATAATCTTCAGCTGCTTCAGATTTTTCAATGGAGAACACTCTTCGTTCTTGTCGTCATCAGAGAGGTAGTTGGAACAGGATAATTGAATTGGACGGTTACCGTCCAATTCTAAATGCATCAACTGACTGCCAAACATTTTAAATAAATGCTTCACGAAACTGGCTGAAATATCGGACAAAGCTGCATGCGTCAACTTTGGAACAAGGGGACCAAAATCTGAGCATGGTGATCCTTCCTGGTCGGGTTCATTTGGATCCCGCGCCGCAAATCCTATTAGATGGAATACCTTCAGATTTGGAACAAATTGCAAAACCTTGAAGATCTCGGATGCGGTCAAGCTAAATGGTAAACGATCAATGCAGAGGGATGTCAGATGGTGGCCATGCAGTTGTAGAAGCCTGTAGACGGAGAGTCTCTGCCTATTGTCGTAGTTGTCGTCACTTAGAGTTGTAAGACGAAGTGAATTGGTCAGAAATGGGTTTTTCCCTCGTTGAAACTTAGTGATTCTTACGGGAAAGAGTGCCAAGCTGAGTTTGTTATCTCTCAGCCGATTTCTGTTTGATTCTGTACACGCAATGGTCAATGTTGGGGTGAAGACCCTGTAGTATCCAGAGAAAGAACGAGTTATGAATGGACTCCATTTTGTGTCCCTTTGAAGAACCCGACGTTGCAAGATGGAAGTCGCTGACGAGTTCCAAACCGAGTTCACCAGCCGCAAAGAACGTAGATCGTTGTTATTATCCACATGGTTCAGTACCATCTCAAATATCTGCAACCATCAATAATGTTTTAATGAAAAATTTAATTGTCAGCTGTTGACTAAGGAAACAAATAACAAATGAGCTTAATCAAATTAATTGTGAAGTTGAAAGCAATCAATTTTACCTCGAGAGGTAGCTCCCCCAAAATAAATTTCCCCTGATCCGTTCCCTTCATTTTGCGGGATGACGATGACATTCTTCTCTAATCTAATATGTCAAACAAAAAAAACAAAAAATGATTTATTTTCAACTTTGGTTAACCTTATAAATTGATGAAAGTGCAAGTAGTAAATAATTTCCAATTTGAGTAGACAACAGAAACACGTACTGACAACTAGTGGCCAACGATTGACAATCGTATCGTGAGAACAAGGGCTCCGAGTTCCGACAAGGACACTTTCAGATTTCAAACGACAGGCTGATACACTACAGGAACCTTAACTTCTTGGTAGCTCCTGTTTCTGTATTATCCTATATTTTAATGTATTTTAAACTCGTGCTTAAGCAAATCTAATAACGAATGACGACCAAACCACACTCAAACATCACGAACTGCGACGTTACCTTTCGCTTTCGTCTGTTTCTCAGATCAGAAAGTAGCTACCACAAGCAAACTAGAAACTTGATTTACGCGCCTTATAAAATGCTGATCCGCTCTCTATGAGTTTCAGCAACAAAGTTGGTATGCTATTTCATGAAATTTATGAAGTTTAGCTTCAATAGAAATCACCTTCACATTACTAACAGTAGTAGCCAAAATAAAAGTGGTCGTCTTTCCTGTCCATTGATTTACTCATTGACTGGTTGAGTGAAGTGGCGTATTCAACACATTTTCAAACTTTGAATTTACAAACACAATTTTAATTATACTACACCCAGCACTTGAGCCATAAATTAATCTTGTGAAATATTAAACGATAAAAACAATCTTTATAATTCATTCTGTAATTAAAATGCTATTGTCGTGAATTCAATCGGATTATAATCATCACGATATGCATACAAAATGATATCAGCGGACATAACGAATTACCCCATTTGTAAACAAAACGAATAAATAAATAAAATGCAGCCTCAAATTATTTTCGGAATGCTCGGAAGTAAAATGTACGTTGTGCATTTAGTAATTCGGAGGAAAATAAACATATTTTGAGAATTTATTTTAATTCATGAGGACAATTCAAATTAAAACCGTGAGTGGGTCAAATTTTTAGCATAAAACAGCAGACTGCTCTGGCATCAAATATTATAAACTACCATCAATGAATATAAAAATTAATAAAATTATGTGTATCAGATAGAAGGATTTGTAATAATCAAAAAACTATTGATCATATTTCACATGTAAAGTTTCTTTAGACATATTCTTTTTATCTAGTTTAAAAAAATTTCCAGCTTGGGAGCCAGATTCGATTCATTTTTGCTGAGCAAGAAGTACGTCATGAATTATGAACACATACGCGGTAGAACCGTATGTCATTATCAGAGGGAAAATATCGTGCTTTCATCCTCTAAATTTATGCTTCAGTATGCGGTTCATAGAGGCTACAGTTCTCAATGAAATTGGATGAATTTTTTTAATGGGTTCCTCGTGAAATTCTGGTCTTGGGTCACTCATTAGTTTTTGAATAATACGCCACCTAGTGGTAGGAAAAATTTTGGTTTAGAACGGTCTAGTGACGGTATAGTTGCCAGACGTACTAGTTTCACTAGTACGGTACTTGTTTTCAGCCCTGAAAATTCGGAAAAGTAGTACAGTACTACTTTTGAAGAAAGTGTCCTATTGGTACTACTTTCCAATCTGAATTTTTCAAGAGAGGATTTTAGCTACTTTTATCCAATTTTAGGACAAAATTTATCAAAAAAGTGCTAATTCTCTGCATTTTTTTCTTCAAATTTTCGCAATTTGTAGATGGTGTACCTCTGACAAGTATTGCATATGCACGATTACTCTTTTTCTTGCCAACTGAAGGTGAAAAATGTCTTATATTTGTCAGTTTTCTACTGATAAACTAAAGTTCAAATTATTTTAATGAATTGGCTGTGTCATACATTCTTCACTTTATCAATAACAGTTAGTAAACAGTCCACTTAAATGGTGGGCTTCAGCTTGGGATTTGGTATGCAAAATTTGTACAACTTTCATATTTTTTACCCTTGATTTACCCTAGATAAGCTCAAGAGTTCGAGACAGGTTTAATTTTGCGGGTGAAAATTGATTTAACTTAAAATACCTTGAAGTTACACAACAATAACCCAAAACCGTAATTTAATATACAAAAATTAC